>SJXQ01001034.1:294813-344041 GCA_006408695.1 Aepyceros melampus
GGGCTAAGAGAGTCCATACCTGGTTATTTCATTAATACACCACAATTTCAATATGTTATTTAAACCATTTACAAAATAAGCCCAGGTAAAAATAATACGCTCTTGAAGATTCCATCAGCTTTAAAAACGAAGCACCCAATGGAAGATCGTTTTTCAATCTCTTCTTGTATTTGTGGTAATTGAGGTGATCTCCAAGGTTTTTTTTTTGTTTTTGTTTTTTGTCCACTGGACTCAGTGTTTCTGCAATATTAGAAACTACCTATTAGTATAAACTGGTCAATTAAATTTTCATTGGGCAAACAACTCTTAAATCTGTCAAGTGTCTCTGCTAGCATAAGCTTATGTCTGCAAATTTCCTATTTCTGGTCCCTGGAGGGTGAATCTCATTATAGTAAAATCTTTTTTTTTCTTTTTGATAATTTTGTTTGTAATTCTCTTTTATGATTTCCCTTCATGATTTTATTAGCCACTTTTAAGTTAAAAGTGCTGCAGCTCATGGCCCCTGTGTTGGCAGCTGTTCAAGCATAGTCAACAGTTGGTTTAGCTGAAGGAAAATTCCCACTAGTCAAAACCAGACTCTGACTTGATCTCTTTTTAGAATGAGCCTTTTAAATACAACTCTGCTTTAAAAAAAAATAAAAATAAATAAAAAACAGTTCTTCCTCTAAAAAAGGAAGGTAAACGAGGCCAATGATGCTCTTTCAGAGCCCTGACACGTGGGGATAAATCTTCCTGAGAGTCAAAGACCCCAGGCAGTTGAGTTTATATGAAGGATCTTGATTTACAGATTTTAATTAGGGCCAGTTCACTCCAGAATCTTGAAAAACCTACACACATCTGATGGGTTGGCCATAGTGACTAAGGCAAGCTTCCAGAGGGAAAAATTCACAACATCTTAGTTGTAAATTAGGAATCTGGCAATGGGGAAGTCCAGTTTCCCAAGCGCTTACGTTTCAGTCCAGTGCCAAAGGAATATATTAGATTGGCTTTATTATTATTATTATTAAATTTCAGTGAGGTGTGGGCTGCAGAGCCTCACTACTCTGGTCCCAGGGAAAGAGAGTCACTTAAGATGAGAAGTGAGCATTCTCCTCACTTGTGTCTTCAGTCATTCAGGTATCTGAAAGTAAATACCATAGACTGGATGGCTTATTAAAAGCAGAAATTTGTTCCTCTCACTTCTGAAGACCAGAAGTTCAAGATCAAGATGGCAGCACAGTTGGGTTCTCCCAAGAGGCCTCTCCAGGTTGCAGACTGCCACCTTCTTATTGTATTCCCGTATGGCAGAAAGGGGTTGAGAGAGTTCTCTGGGGTTCCTTTGATAAGGCCCTGATTCCATCATGGGGCTCTGCTGTCATGACCTCCCAAAGGTCCCACCTCCTAACACTATCACACTGGAGGTTAGGATTCCAACATGTGAATATGGAGGTGGGGTGGAGTGCTGGACACAAATCTTCACCCCATTGCATCAGGACTTGAAAGGAGAGGCTTTTGTGAACATGGTGCTACAGACACCTCCATGGACCAAGGACAAGAGTAATAGTTGTGGGCGTCAGGGGCAGACAGCAGCTGTGGCCTCCTGATACCCTTCATTCAGCCCTTGCAGGAGGACAAAGGACTTCAAAGATCTCTTACAAACAGGTGGGGATGTCATGAACGAGTCCTCCACCTAGGGTAGGAGGTGAAGGCTGGAGCATCTGATTGGCCATCTGAACGTGATTTAAACCCTAGACTAGATTGCTGTGTTTATTCCAAGGTTGGAAGATGTCATGAGGGTGTCTAGGACTGCCCTCTAGTGTCTGTGATCCTACTAAAGTGTGTGGGATTTTCTTGTGAGAAAATGGTTTAGTCTCAAACAATTTAGATGAACATTTCATTACAAAGTTCCCAAATTTGAGTTGGTCTCTCCTACATTTATCACCATCTTTATTTCCTTGGGGTACTTTGCAAATTAGGTGAAAGGGAAAAAGAAAAGAGCCACAGAGGATGGAAGGAAAGGAAAGAAGGAAGAAGGGAGGAAGGGAAGGAAGGGAAGGAATTTGCCATAGAAACTATATTTCATATTTCCCCAGCTAACTGCAAAATCCAAATCAGATTTCAATATCACTCATGCAAGGACTATATTCTACTCAATTTCATTGGCCCTACCTGTTATTTGCTTATTCCTTATTTTTATCCTATCAACAGATATGAGTACCAACTGTGTCTTATTTACAGTGCCAGCCCTGGAGATATAATTGTTAATTTAAGAGATACAGTCCTTCCCTTCCTGGAGCTTATGTTCTAGCGAGTAGATGCCAACCTGATGAGAATATAATTAACTAGAACAGTGCCAGGAGCAGAACTAATAGGCTGTGGTTAGAGAAGAATGGGTGTAGGGAAGCTTTTAGGAGATCATTTTCCTTCAAATAAGAACACAGCCACATGACCCACCAAAGAATAATGGACTATTCATTATGCAACTTTTTAAAACAGATGTGGTTGCTACACTGCTCACCCAGATCTGGAAAACAAGGGACCTTATGGCTTGGTGTCGTCCCTGACTTAGAAAAGTTCAATCTTAGCAGATTGTAACTAAGATATGGAATCAAATTAAGACTTTTAGTGCCCATGTAAAACAAGCCTCCTGTGGTATCTGTGCATTTTGTCATCTGTGCAACTTACATAAGGAAGCCTCCTGCTTACCCTGACAGGAAGTCACCCGTGCCCATGGCCTTGACCACTTTAAGTCTCTCTGTGCAGCAGTGCCCTAGTCTGTTTCCAGGGCTAGCAGTCTTTGAGAGAACAATCTGAAGGTCAGAAGTGAATTTCTTGTCTTCTGCTTAGATTGCTTGAAACGTGACTAATTGACTAAAGTTGACCGTTCTGGCTTTTATTGTTTCGACTTATTAAAAAATGTGTCCTTTTCCCAAAGCCCTCTGGGCACATGCACAAAAAATAGAAATATGACAAGTTAAATTAAAACCAGCAGATGAAAGCGAAAACACTCTCATAAAGTTAAAAAGAAAGATGCCAAGCAGCATTTCTGGAAGGAGAAAACTAAACCAAACAGATTAAGCTCAGCCATTTTCTACTGGTTTGCAAGGAGGACTTGTTCAAAATAGATGTTAGAGTGATTTCCTATGAAATCCTTGAAAAACTTGTGCCACTATATATTTTCATACCAAATCCTGTAAATAATGGTAATCCCAGGGAGAGAAAGGCTCTAAAATTTAGTTCTTTTTATAGTGATATTAAGATTGCTGTTTAGCCCTTAGTTACAGTGTGGCCTCATTCAGTTGCATCTCATTCTTGGGAGAAGAGAGATTAGCTTTAAACACAGTTAACATTTCTCTCTTGAACTCTAATCATTGCTGTCAGCTCAGTCATACTGTGACTCTGTTTAGAAACCAGTGCCGCTAATACATGTAGAAACAGTAGGTATTAAGAATATGAATTCTGGAGCCATATATCTGGTCCATAGCTCAGCTTTGCCATTTACCTGTCTGTGGGCAAGTTACTTACCATCTTTGTGCCTAGATTTCCCCAACTGAACTGTAAAATGAAGATACAAATAGCAAATCATATAGATTTGTGAGGACTAAATGAGTTAATGGACCATAAAGAAGGCTGAGTGCTGAAGAACTGATGCTTTTGAACTGTGGGACTGGAGAAGACTCTTGAGAGTCCCTTGGACAGCAAGGAGAGAAAACCAGTCCATCTTAAAGGAAATCAACCCTGACTATTCATTGGAAGCGCTGATGCTGAAGCTGAAGCTCCAATACTTTGGCCACCTGATGCAAAGAACTAACTCATTGGAAAGGACCCCAACACTGGGAAAGACTGAGGGCAAGAGAAGGAAGTGACAGACAGATGGTTGGGTGGCATCCAAACATCAGGATGCTGCTGCTAAGTCGCTTCAGTCATGTCCGACTCTGTGCGACCCCATAGATGGCAGCCCAACAGGCTCCCCTGTCCCTGGGATTCTCCAGGCAAGAACACTGGAGTTTGAGGAAACTCTGGGAGATAGTAAAGGACAGGAAAGCCTGGCATGCTGCAGTTCATGGGGTTGCAAAGAGTTGGACACAACTTAGTGACTGAAGAACAACATAGTTTGAGATACAGGAGAGAATCTTTATAAATAAATCAACTGATTTTTGCATTGGATTTTGCATGTGGAGAAAAATATTATGCAAAGCAATTATCTCTTGCTCAGAAGTCCAAATTGCAGACATAATAGGTGGCCTATTTATGATAAGGGATTATTAATATTTATTGATCATGAGCTTTATGTTTTGCTTTGCCCTTTATGTACATAATCTCTTTTAACATATTATTATTTAATGATTTTGGTCCCATGGTTTGTGGGATCTCAGTTCCCTGATAAGGGATTGAACCCAGGCCAAGGCAGTGAAAGCCTGGAATCCTAGGCACCAGGGAACTCCCTTACCATATTTTTAAATAGTCCATTTTAAAAATAAGAAAACTTTCCCTCAGAGAAGGCAATGGCACCCCACTCCAGTACTCTTGCCTGGAAAATCCCATGGATGGAGGAGCCTGGTGGGATACAGTCCATGGGGTCGCTGGGAGTCGGACACAACTGAGCAACTTCATTTTCAATTTTCACTTTCATGCATTGGAGAAGGAAATGGCAACCCACTCCAGTGTTCTTGCCTGGAGAATCCCAGGGACGGGGGAGCCTGTTGGGCTGCCATCTATGGGGTCGCACAGAGTCGGACATGACTGAAGCGACTTAGCAGTAGCAGCAGCAGCAGGGACTTCCCTGGTGGTCAGTGGCTAAGACTCCACGTTCCCAGTGCAGGGTGCCTGGGTTCAATCCCTGATCAGGGAATTAGATCCCACATGCTATAGCTAACAATCCCATATGCCTCAACTAAGACCTAGCTCAGCCAAATAAATAAATACATATTTAAGAAAGTAAATAAAAATAAGGAAACCTAAATTTGATGGGGTTAAATAACTTGCAAGAATTTACTTGCAGGAGGTATGTGGTGAAAACAGGGTAAATCACAGATGTCTGATTCCTCAGAACTTACTTTTTCTATCAATCTATTTCTCTTTCTAGGTTTGGGACAAGACATTATATCAGATTGTTTGAAAAGTCAATACAGGAAGCACTGAAAGAAGTGAGAGGGCCCAAAGGCAACAATACCCAGTAGCAACAAGCAAACCCAGATACCAGATGTGGGTTTCTAATTCCATTCTCCAATAGAAGGAACTAGGGTCTTTGGAGAAACAGCTAATCCTGGGAGCAGGTAATAGACAAGATTAACCTGGGATATCTTGCAGCAAGAAAATAAGGAAGTACTCAAAAACTAAACTGATGGAGTTTATCAAGGGGAGGCAAGAATCAACCAAAAGAGCTCCCAAAGGCTACTTGAAAAGCAAAATAAGTAATATAGTATTGGATTATAACTCGAGGTATAAAGTAAATCATTATGAGCCCTGAGGTATGAGGCCTGAATTGTGTCCCCCCTACCCAAAGAAAAGCTAATCCCCAATGACACTATATTTGGAAATAGGGCCTTTAAGGAAGTAAATAAGCCTAAATAAGATCATAAGAATGGGGCCCTATTCCAAAAGGACTAGTGCTCTTTCAAGAGGAGGAGATATCAGAAATCTTTCTCCCTCAGAACGTGCACCATGAGCATGCAGTGAGAAGGGAGCCATCTGCAAACCAAGGAGAGAGGTCTCATTAGGAACCAACCCAACTGATCTTAGACTTCCAGCCATCAGGATGGTGAGAAAATGAATTTCTATGTTTTAAGTTGCCAGTCACTGTTATGGCAGTGCTAGTAGACTAATACAAGTCCATACTAATATAAATGATTAGGCAAACAAATAAGTGGAAAGAAGAGACAAATACCTATACATTAGAAACTTAAAAAAAATTTATGTGGACACTGTCCCCTTGAGGAGGTAGAACATAGCTCTCTACACTGGGTTTGATGACTTTCTTCCAAAGATATAGTATGGAAAGGGCATAACAGTACAGAAGACTGACATCATCAGTGGCAGATGCTTTAACCTCTGAACCACCAGGAAAGCCCCGAGTCAAGCTGATATCATATCCTTAATATGATCTGGTAAGAAGGGCACTTGTCTTCCTCCTCTAAACTAAAATTCCTGTCAATCAAAAGAAAAACATCAGACAAACCCAAACTGAGGGACAGTTTACAAAATACCTGACCAGATTTCTCCAAAGTGTCAAGGTCACCCAAATGAAGGAAAGTCTAACACTGTCACAGTTTAACGGATCCTAAGCAGAGTTGATGACTGAATGTGATGTGGCACTCTGGATGGAAGCTTGTAGCAGACAAAGGACTAGGTGAAAACTGAAGACATCTGAATAAGGTATGAGCTTCAGTTAATAACTGTCAATATTGGTTCACTGGTCCTGACAAATGTATCAAACTCATGTTTGATTGTAGCAGGAGATACTAGGTACAGGATATATATGGCAACTGCTTAGATATCTATGTATTTTGGTAAGCTTTCTGTAAGTATAAAACTATTCTAAATGAAAAGTCTATTTAAAGGAATTCCCTGGTGGTCCAGTGGCTAAGACTCTGTGCTCCCAAAGCAGGGGGCCCAGGTTTAATCCCTGGTCAGGCAACTAGATCCCACATGCCACAACTAAGACTTAGCATAGCCAAATAAATAAATATTTTTAAAAGTCTATTTTAAACAAATATGCAAAATGGTGTTTTTGTTGTATCTTCCACATGACTTCTTATATTGTTTCTCCGAATATTCCAAAGTGAGTATTCACTTATCTTGGGAACAGAGTTTAGCTTAGTTTTGTTTCTTCTCACAAAAAGGACTCATTTTTGCAGTCAATATTCTGCCACATCTTGGCAGGAGTCCAGCAGAGGCAGGGGAGGACCAGTATAAGATTGAGCATGTATATCTGTATGAGTAAGTAATTCCTGTGGGTATATTTTAAAGATGCATATGGGTCCCCATATTTGAAACATCTTCACAGTTTTATTCCTCCTCTTGTAATTTTTTTTCTCTTTATGTAGATGACCTCTGAAAATCCCAGAAAACAATATTTGCTTTTAGATGGTTGGGATTGAATCCTCTATTGTCTTTTTTTCCTTTGAATCCTGTTCTTTTTTTCCCACAGAGAAACTCCCAGATTTTTCATTTTATTTAAGATTATGTTACTGAACCAGATGATCCAGTTTTGCCTTTTACTTCTCAGGCTCAAAAAGGAAAAAAAAAAGAAAAGCCCGTGCTATGGGATTTAGCTAACACTTCACTCTCTTCTCTTCCAGACCCTGTCAGCTGCACTGTTCCAACAGCAGTCAGTGGATCGACAGCTCCAAACCCCATTCCTCCTGGATTTTTGTGCTGGCCGCCAACCAAGAACTGGCTCCAGCTGTGCTGGCCCCTGATTTCTTTAACTCTTTCCTCTTCTTTATGCTGGTGTTGAGAGTTAGAGCAAAGGAGATTCATCTGCAAGTATTTATTGAGCACCAGTCACTGAGGACAGCCATAAATAAGGCAGGTGAGGTCCCTGCCCATAGAAGCCACATTCTGAAGGATGGAGAGCATCATGGCACGCTTATTACTGCTAGGAGAGTTACTTGAATGAATGCTTTCATTAGTCCTGATGATGGAGACACTAATTGTTATTCTCATTTATGAGACATAGATGCCAAATGACTTACCCAACATCAGGCAGCTAGTTAGTGATGGAGATACAATTATTTTCTTTTACTGTTTTTATTTATTTATTTTTGGCTGTGCTGGGGCTTTGCTGCTGCACGGGTTTTCTCTAGCTGCACTGAGTGGGGGGCTTCTCATTGCCGTGGCTTCTCTTGCCGTGGAGCATGGGCTCTAGGGTGCACAGGCCTCAGTAGCTGTGGCTCCTGAGCTCTAGCGCACAGGCTCAGTGGCCCTTGGGCATGTAGATCCTCCAGGACCAAGGATCGAATCTGTGTCTCCTGCTTTGGCAGGCAGACTCTCCACCACTGCAGGCCCTGGAGATACAACTTAAATCAAAAGTCTCAGATTCCAGAACACTTGGATTCCTAACCATGATAATATTGATAAAATTGTTCTTTTGCGTAGATACTGATTTCTGTCTTGCTCTTTCTACTTTTAAAAAATATGCTGCTTCTAAAAAATATCTGTAATCTCTAATGACAATTATAAAAAGAAAAAGCGGTCTTTTTTTTTTTTTTTTAAAAGAAAATGGTGCCCTTCGCATTCAATAGTTTCTTTTGTAGCATGCACTACCTCTCTTTCCTATTTCTATAGTGAACTTCCACCGCACCCCATCCCACCCTCCGCCCCTCTGCGGAGTATTCAGGAGTTTCAGGTGGGATGAATCCAGCAGGAATTCCACGGGTCAGTTCAGTTCAGTCGCTCAGTCGTGTCCGACTCTGCGACCCCATGAAACGCAGCACGCCAGGCCTCCCTGTCCATCACCAACTCCCGAAATTCACTCAGACTCACGTCCATTGAGTCCGTGACGCCATCCAGCCATCCCATCCTCGGTCGTCCCCTTCTCCTCCTGCCCCCAATCCCTCCCAGCATCAGGGTCTTTTCCAATGAGTCAGCTCTTTGCATGAGGTGGCCAAAGTACTGGAGCTTCAGTTTTAGCATCATTCCTTCCAAAGAAATCCCAGGGCTGATCTCCTTCAGAATGGACTGGTTGGATCTCCTTGCAGTATGGATTGGCCTAATTTAACAGCCCTTGCATCTTTCTGGCCACATGATAGGTTGGGAAAGAGCTTGTACTCTGGCATAAGCCAATCGGTGCCTATCATTCTAATAGCTGATGTGATTGGTTTATAGAACTATAGACGCAACGTGAGACACTTGCTTTCTCCTTCAGGGTAGGAAGGAGGTGGTACCTAACTCCAGGCTCTGTTGCGCCCCGCCCCCCCCCCATTCTGGAGGAGGAACTGAAAGTTCGGAGTCAAGGAGCTCAAGTTCTGAACGCACCGTGTCTGACGTCGTCCTCACTCATTGACGTTTCAGGTGAGTGACCCCTAAATACTCTTTCATGTTGAAGTCACTTTGACTTGGAGGTTCTTTTTGTTTCATTTAAAAACATGCTATCCGACACAAATAATTGCTTATATTAGGCATATAAACCTAAATATTTAAGTAGATTTAAAAAAAAAACTTCACAAGAAACTAAAAGAAACAAACAAAGCCCCCACTGAATTATCCAGAGGACTTCAATGTCCAGAGAACATTTGCAGACAAATTTGAATCTCTGACTTAAGTGGACAAAAAAAAAAAAAAAAGTGAAATACACCTTCAGTTCAGCCGTGGTAAATTCGTTTTTTTTTTTACACGTGAAGGTAATCAAGACTGTGGTTAATAACTTGGGCCCAGATGTACCAGATGCTCAGTTAATTGGCCCCCACTCAGCTGGGTTCACGTTGTAGTGCACAATTGTCTTGGATTTTGTTGCTAAAAATATGCCTGTTTTTGCCAAACAACACTGTTCTGGAGATTTGCCACCCCAAACACAGAAAGCTTGCTGTGATGAAGATTTGTGCCATTGGTGAGACCAGAAAACACCACTACATTGTAATAATGCGAGAGGCAACACGTCAGCTTGTGTGTCTTCAATTAATCACGCATTAGACAGATTTCAAACAGCGGCTTCGTTCTCATTAACTGGCCGCTGAGCGTGGAGATGCTAGCCGTGCATCAGGACCTGAAAGTGCACGGGAGGTTGCCTTCTGGCTGACTGTGTGCCCGCCCTTCCAAGGACATTCTCTCTATGTCCAAGTTAATGTTCCGCAGAGGTTTTAGCCCCTGAGGACACAAGGCCAAAGCTAATCAGGAATCGGTTGTTGCATAGCCAGGCTCAACTTTGACCACACTGGGGGAGATGGCAATCTGGAGAGATGGCAGTTGTCTCTGAGCTGAGACAAATCACAGTGTTTTCAGCTTCCCTGTTCGGTTGGTTGGCCCAGGAGGGCCCTGTAGGATAACACGGTGAATATGGCAGCTCTCCAGTCTTTAAGGCTGCTCTTAAAATGTTGAGAAAATAGAGGTCTGGCTGGCAGTGAAAAAACAGATGGTTAGAAGCTTTTACCTTCCTTATGTATTAATTAATCTTTGGCTGTGCGGGGTCTTCACCGCCGTGTGTGCCCTTATCTAGCTGCGGCAAGCGGGCACTGCCCTCTAGTTGTGGCGCGCTGGCTTTTCATTGCGGTGGCTGCTCTTTGTTGTGGACCATGAGCTCTGGGCAACTCAGGCTTCCGTAGGTGCAGTTCCCAGACTCTGGACCACAGGCTTAATGTTTCTAGCACACAGGCTTCGTGGCTCCATGGCATGTGGGATCTTCCCGGCACCAGGGATTGAACCCATGTCCCTGCATTGACAGGTGACTTCTTCACCACTGAGTTACCAGGGAAGCCCTTATCTTCCTTTTTTAAAATTAATTTTCATTGGAGTATAGTTGGTATTACAGGCTTCCTTTACCACTGGTGGTTCAGTGGTAAATAATCCACCTGCAGTCCAGGAGATGCAGAAGACACAGGTTCAATCCCTGGGTCAGGAAGATCCCCTGGAGGAGGAAATGGCAACCCACGCCATTGCTCTCATGGGGATAATCCTAAAACAGGAGCCTGGTGGGCTATAGTCCATGGGGTCACAAAGAGTCAGACATGACTGAGCACTAGCTGATTTACAGTGTTGCGTTTGTTTCTGCTGTATGGCCAAGTGCATCAGCTGTATGTATGCATACATCCACTCTTTTTTAGATTTTATTCCCATGTAGGTCGTTATAGAGTACTGAATAGAGTATCCTGTCAGCAGTGAAAACTTACTGCTAAGATTTCTTTGTGATCAGTGAAATTTCTTGTACAGATTTTGATAAAATATTTGAAGGGCTTAAGTGCACTTCCAGAGTGTGAATTCCTTTTACCTTCCATTTTTTAATTTTAAACTTTAAAAGATGTTAACGTCTGTATTTGACAACTGGGCTGTGGATAGGTGTAAATCATGTGTTTATTCCCATAGGAATAAAATATACCTGGATCTCTGCCCTGTTCTATTAAAACCGAAGAGGGTGAAACTTATGTCAAGTTCAAGTGTGGCTTCCTCTGCAAGCAGTGCCTGAGCTATGAACACATGGTGCTACCAAAGCCAGTGTTTATGGGATGTGTGGAACTTGGAACGTGTCCTTTCATAGGAACAAATGGAATTAGCGAAAGGCCAGCCCACCTGGTGTGCTCATAATGGCCTCATAAGGGAACCATTTATTCAAAACCCAACCACGCTGTTAACAGTGCTTCTGGCGGAAAATGGTTCAGACCACACTCGGGTTTTTATCCTTCTGTTTGGCTGCAGTAGGTCTGGGATCTTCTTTGGCTGTTGCTTAGGACACAGTTGTGTGGAGAAGGTTGTTGATGGGTGGGAAGAGACAAGGACTCACTGGTGGCTCAGTGGTAAAGAATCCACTTGCCAATGCAGGGTTTGATCCCTGGGTTGGGAAGATCCCTGGGAAAATGAAATGGCTACCCACTCCAGTATTCTTGCCTGGGAAATCCCATGGACAGAGGAACCTGGTGGGCTACAGTCCATGCGGTTGCAAAGAGTCAGACATGACTGAGCGACTATCACTTTTTTTCACTTTCAAGTATGCAAGCCAGTAGGATTGAGGGACTATGAACTAGGTGGGTAGAGAACCAGGGAATGAAAAATCCAGATGCTCCTAAGCCTTAGGGTCTCTGCTTATGATTTGTCTCCTTTAAAAAAAAAAAAAAACCATTGAGGATAATAACAAGGATTGAGATTTTCCTAAGGTCACCTCATAGACAAAGGAGATGATGGGGCATTAATTCAATTCAGAGAATTGGGGTTTCCTGGAATCTCAGGAATTGATAGAAGCCTGGGCTCTTCTGACACAGTTGTTACTGACCAGGATTTTTGCCTCCTTGATCAATGGAAAAGACCAGACAAAATATTCAGGCAAGGCTTTATTGGGGTCCCTGCTGCAGCAGTAGAGGAAGAAGGAGAAAAAACTAAAAAAAAAAAAAACCATTGAGGATAATAACAAGGATTGAGATTTTCCTAAGGTCACCTCATAGACAAAGGAGATGATGGGGCATTAATTCAATTCAGAGAATTGGGGTTTCCTGGAATCGCAGGAATTGATAGAAGCCTGGGCTCTTCTGACACAGTTGTTACTGACCAGGATTTTTGCCTCCTTGATCAATGGAAAAGACCAGACAAAATATTCAGGCAAGGCTTTATTGGGGTCCCTGCTGCAGCAGTAGAGGAAGAAGGAGAAAAAACAAATTCCTTTGCTCACTCCCCAAGGAGAGGTGAGCTGATTCCTTACATGGAGTGAAGGTAGCATCGTGTCCAGAGGTCGGGCTGGAGGGGTGATTTCGGTGATTGGCCCACCCTTTTGGTGCTATTGTGTGCAGAGGGCATGCGTAGTCTAGCAGTTGGTTTGTGTTTTTTTTGTTGTTGTTGTTGTTTCTGTGTATCTTTTGTCCAGAATTTGCCCCAGCTGTGCATACACATAGTTATTTTTAGTTCCTTATGGTTTCTTAGCATTTTGTTGCTTGAGGAGATGTTTGTCCAGGTACAAGCATTGCAGCACAGCAGTAAAGGATCCCAGGTCCCAGGCCTTTCTCAAAATGAGCTGTGGAACTCTGANCATGGACTGTAGCCTACTAGGCTCCTCAGTCCATGGAATTTTCCAGGCAAGAATACTGGAGTGGGTTGCCATTTCCTTCTCCAGGGGATCTTCCCAACCCAGGAATCAAACCTGGGTCTTCTGCACTGCGGGCAGGCGCTTTACCATCTGAGCCACCAGGCAAGCACTTATTCCTTATTTCAGGAAGCATACATTAATTTTTTCATGAAAAACACAGCTATACACCTTTGAAGTAGTGGATCTTTGCAAACAAAAATCTTCTACAATGAAGTAAAATATATAAGCATTTTTCTTGGGAGAAAAGTCCATACTTTTTATCAGCTTCTTGAAGTATTCATGCACCTCAATAGTTGAGATTCATTGCCCTACAAGAATGAAAATACAGTCATTAATAATGGGTCCACATTATAGTTATAATGGGATGAGTGGGTTCTGAGAGGAGCTGGAGATTTTTCGGCAGCATTCAATATGATGACTTTAAGACTTACTCATTTGAAAGTACTAAATCTCTCCATTCCTATTATAAGATGACAATATATTTGTGGATTTTTGTTCTTGTTCAGTCGCTCAGTCATGTCCAACTCTTTGCAACCCTATGGACTGCAGCATGCCAGGCTTCCCTGTCCTTCACTGTCTCCCAGAGCTTGCTCAAACTCATGTCTATTGAGTCAGTGATGCCATCCAACCATGTTGTCCTCTGTCACCCCTTCTCCTCCTGCCTTCAATCGCATCAGGGTCTTTTCCAATGAATCAGCTCTTTGCCTCAGGTGGCCAAAGTATTGGAGCTTCAGCCCTTCCAGTAAATTTTCAAGGTTGATTTCCTTTGAGTTTTTATTTTAAAAGTTTATTTTATTCAAGTATTGATTTATAGTGTTGTGTTCATTTCTGCTGCACAGAGAAGTGATTCAGTGAGATATATATATATACACACACACACACATTCTTTTTCATATTCTTTTCCATATGGTTTATCACAGGATATTGAATATAGTTCCCTGTGCTATATTGTAAGACCTTGTTGTTTACCTGTGGGGTTTTAATCTGTGACTTGGTTTATGAAAGGGAAATAATGTTTGTAATATATATTTGTACATAACATTGATATTTTAGATATTTAAAGATTATATATATAATTATACATATTGGTTATCTGACTAGATGATAATGCCTGGTTATTATTGTTTCTTGCTATAACACTTGGTCAGGTTATCGTTAAGGAAAAAGCATAGCTTTTCGCCATCTTTCCATATTGCCATCATGGTGCGTGGGACGGTCTGGCTGATGCTCTCAGGAGTATCAACAGTGCCGACAAGAGAGGCAAACCCCAGGTTCTTAATAGGCTGTCCTGTCATCATCTGGTTTCTAATTATGATGCTGAAGCATGGTTGCATTGGCGAGTCTGAAATCACTGATGATCACAGAGTTGGGAAAATTGTTGGGAACCTTAGAGGCAGGTGAAGCAAGTGTGGAGTGATCAGCCCCAGATTTGATGTGCATCTCAGAGATCTAGAAAAAGGCCAGAATGACCTGCTCCTGTCGTGTCAGTCTAGTTCATTGTACTGACAGCCTCGGCTTGCATCATGGACCATGAAGAAGCAAGACAAAAACACAGGAGGGAAAATCCTGTGATTCTTTTGCTAAGGATGTAAAACATCTGTGCAAATAAAGTGCCTCAACAGGCAAAAAAAAAAAAAGTGTAATGTGTAAGCTCTTTAAAACTGGGAACTCTACCTTCCATGTTCTTTGAAGCTCTGTAAGACCTAACCTCTTACTCTATATCCTTTCATATAAATCAGAATCTGTTCAACATCCTGGTAGTATAAGTACTTATTCATGGCCTGGTTACCTATCTTTACATGTTTGTTTTTTTAATGAGAAGTGACATAAAGTACTTTTTCATATCCCAAACTATGAGAATTGCCTCAAGACAAAGTCCTTATGGAATTGTTTGAGTTGTGAGATGCATTAGCTAATTTATTTTGCCATGTGGGTTGTGGGATCTTTGTTTGCCAAGTAGAGATCAAACCTGGGCCCTCAGCAGTGAAAATTCAGAGTTCTAATCACTGGACTGCCAGGGACCCACCGGCACCTACTTAATGTTCTAGTTATTCTCCTTGGGTGTTGCTCTATTTGTCAATATCCTATTGTTGTTCAGTCGCTAAGTTGTGTGACCAACTCCTGTGACCCCATGGACTGCAGCATGGTAGGCTTCCCTCTTCTTCCCTAAATCCTGGACTCTTTGCAAACTCATGTCCATTGTGTTGGTGATGCTATCGAACCATTTCATCCTCTGCTGCCCCCTTCCCCTTTTGCCTTTAATCTTCCCCAGCACCAGGGTCTTTTCCAATGAGTCTGCTCTTTGCCTCAGGTGACCAAAGTATTGGAGCTTCAACTTCAGCATCAGTCCTTCCAATGATTATTCAGGGTTTATTTCCTTTAGGATTGACTGGTTTGATCTCCTTCCAGTCCAAGGGAATCTCAAGAGTCTTCTCCAGCACCACAGTTCAAAAGCATCAATTTTTAGGTGCTCAGCTTTCTTTATAGTCCAACTCTCATGCCCATACATGACTTTTGGGAAAACCATAGCTTTCACTAGATGGACCTTTATTGGCAAAGTGATGTCTCAGCTCTTTTAGTACACTGTCTACATTTGTCATAGGTTTTCATCCAAGGAGCATCTTTTATTACATGTCTTCAGTCACCATCCGCAGTGATTTTGGAGTCTAAAAATAATGTCTGTCACTGTTTCCATTCCCCACCCCCATCTGTTTGCCATGAAATGATGGGACTGGATGCTATGATCTTTGTTTTTTTTTTAATATTGAGCTTCAAGCCAGACTTTTCACTTTCCTCTTTCACCTTCATCAAGAGGCTCTTTAGTTCCTCTTTGCCTTCTGCCATTGAGTGATATCATCTGTGTATCTGAGGTTGCTGATATTTCTGCCGGCAGTTTTGATTCCAGCTTGTGTTTCATCAAGCCCAGAATTTTGCATGCTGTACTCTGCACATAGAGCTTCCCTGGTGGCTCAGCTGATAAAGAATCCTCCTGCAATGTGGAAGACCTGGTTTTGATCCCTGGGTTGGGAAGATACCATGGAGAAAGGAACGGCTACCCACTCCAGTATTCTGGCTTGGAGAATTCCATGGACTGTATAGTCCATGGGGTCGCAAAGAGTCAAACATGACTGAGTGACTTTCACACTGTTTACTCTGTATATAAGTTAAATTAAGTAAGATGACAATGTACAGCCTTGACGTATTCTTTTCCCAATTTTGAACCAGTCCATTGTTCTAACTTTTGCATCTTGACCTGCATACAGATTTCTCAGGAGGCAGGTAAGATGGCCTGGTATTCTCATCTCTTTAAGAATTGTCCGCAGTTTTTTGTGATCCACACAGTCAAAGGCTTTAGCAAATCCATAAAGTAGAAGTAAATTTTTTTGGAATTTCCATTCTTTTTCTGTGATCCAATGGATGTTGGCAATTTGATCTCTGGTTCCTCTGCCCTTTCTAAATCCAACTTGCATATCTGAAAGTTATTGGTTCATGTACTGCTGAGGCCTAGTTGGAAGGATTTTGAAGATTACCCTGGTATCATGTGAAATAAGCACAGTTGCATGGTAGTTTGAACATTCTTTGGCATCGCCGTTCTTTGGGGGCAGGGCTTCCAAAGCAGTAAAGTAGCACAGCAGTAAAGAATATGCCTGCCAGTACAGGAGATGAAAGAGACGTGGTTTTGATCACTAGGTTAGGAGGGAAGGGCAACCCACTCCAGTATTCTTACCTGGAGAATTCCGTGGACAGGGGAGCCTGGTGGGCTACAGTCCATGGGGTCGCAAAGAGTCGGACATGACTGAGCAGCTGACATTTTCACTTCTTTGGGGTTGGAATAAAAACTAACCTTTCCAGTCCTGTGACCACTACCAGTGTTCTAAATTTGCTGAAATATTGAGTGCAATACTTTGACAGCATCATCTTTTAGGATTTGAAATAGCTCAGCTGGAATTGCATCACTTCCACTAGCTTTGTAATAATGCTTCCTAAGGCCCACTTGAGTTCACACTCCAGGATGTCTGACTCTAGGTGAGTGAGCATACCATTGTGGTTATCCAGGTCACTAAGACCTTTTTTGTATAGTTCTTCTGTGTATTCTTGACACCTCTTCTTGATCTCTTCTGCGTCTGTTAGGTTCTTACCATTTCTGTCCTTTATCATACCCGTCCTTACATATCCTTGTCAATATCCTGTTAATGCTTTTAATTCTTTCTGATATTCCCTTGTAATCAGCTTTGTGCACTTTACCAACTTTCTATTATCACAGGCTTCCTGAAATTCCCCCATGCTCCAGTCTCCTTACTGAGGAAGAAAACATTGAAAATATAAGCATTTGATGGTCATCATCTGAGCATCGACTCTGTAGATGTCAAGCAGTGGGGTAGGTTTGGGGATAAGATGCAGTTTCTGCCACCAACGAGTTAAATCCAGACAGATTAAACAGCCTGGTAGAATCCTCTAGGATGCTGTCTCTCTGCTAGGAAGGAAAAGGGTTGTTGTGAATGAATAATTTAGGTGTCATTACCCTGCCAAATTTTAACTATCACATGTGCCTCCAAGTGTTGTATAGGTGCTAAGTAAATATGCCATTCCTCAGTTTCATTTTACAGAGGGCCAATTAGACAGGCAGAGACAGTGGCCATTTTATAAATGAATTCATTTCAAAAATTTATCACTCTGAGATCATTCCAATTTTCCTACGAAAAAAATCCCATTCCTTTTTGACCACTGTGATGATATGTGTTCATGCTTACAAAAAGATTGCTTTGGACTTGATTTAATTAGCAAACAGTCTACAAAAGTTTCCTAAGCAGAGGTTATGTGCCAGATTCTGGGGACACCACAGAGAACAAAACCAAGACCCTGGTCTCAGGGGTCTGCAGCCTGCTGGGGGCGAGATGGGCGATCTATTATATTGTCCTTGAACTCATGTCCCTTAGGCTTGGTCTGATTTACTTCACATCATGTAAGTTCTTTAGATCACTGGTTGGGTTTGCTCAGTGCAAGCAAACTTGGAACTCAGAACTTCCAAATCTGTAGGGTATGACAAGACCCCTCCTGGTGGCTCACTCTGCAGCAGTGACAGTGGGTTCTCTGCTCTCCTGTTGGTTTTACTGGCTTTGTGCACGCATGCTAAGTCACTTCAGTTGTGTCTGATTCTTTGCAACTCCATGGACTGTAGCCTGCCAGACTCCTCTGTCCATGAGATTTTCCAGGCAAGAATACTGGAGTGGGTTGCCATTAGCTCCTCAAGGGGATTTTCCTGACGCAGGGATTGAACCTGCATCTCTTATGTCTCCTGCATTGGCAGGCGGATTCTTTACCACTAGCACCACCTGGGAAGACTGTTACTGGCTTTGGGTGGGTCACTTTTCAGTAGAGAGACAGTGGTAACCTTAACTGCCCTGAATTGAGACACAATAGTCTTCTACAAAAATCTTCTACAGGATAGACTCTCCAATTCATGTGTAGTCCTGTGAAACTCCAGAGAAGGCAATGGCACCCCACTTCAGTACTCTTGCCTGGAAAATCCCATGGATGGAGGAGCCTGGGAGACTGCAGTCCATGGGTTGCTAAGAGTCGGGCACGACTAAGTGACTTCACTTTCACTTTTCACTTTCATGCATTGGAGAAGGAAATGGCAACCCACTCCAGTGTTCTTGCCTGGAGAATCCCAGGGACAGAGGAGCCTGGTGGGCTGCCGTCTATGGGGTCGCACAGAGTCAGACACGACTGAAGCGACTTAGCAGCAGCAGCAGCAGCAGCCTGTGAAACTCATAAAGGTGGACATGATCCACAATGTTAGTTTTAAGAGTTTTTCCAGAGAGATTTTAATTTGATTTCTGGGAAAACAAATGGTAGACAAAAGCCTGGGGTACTCCACTCCAGTACTCTTGCCTGGAAAATCCCATGGATGGAGGAGCCTGGGAGACTGCAGTCCATGGGTTGCTAAGAGTCGGGCACGACTAAGTGACTTCACTTTCACTTTTCACTTTCATGCATTGGAGAAGGAAATGGCAACCCACTCCAGTGTTCTTGCCTGGAGAATCCCAGGGACAGAGGAGCCTGGTGGGCTGCCGTCTATGGGGTCGCACAGAGTCAGACACGACTGAAGCGACTTAGCAGCAGCAGCAGCAGCAGCCTGTGAAACTCATAAAGGTGGACATGATCCACAATGTTAGTTTTAAGAGTTTTTCCAGAGAGATTTTAATTTGATTTCTGGGAAAACAAATGGTAAACAAAAGCCTGGGATACAGCCCTCAAAGCATTGAAAAGCCAGTATTCCAGCAGAGTGGGTTTTGAAGTAAGTGAGAGTCCACTCTTGGCCTAACCCTAATGGAGATGATGCTTTGCTCCGACTCATTAAGATGACACATCTCTCCATCCTTATTCAGAACCCTGTGCTAATGTGTGCTAGGAATAAGGACTCTAATCAGATGGCAGTGTTAGTCTCTCTCATTCTTTCTATCACTGTGACTTTCAGAGAGAATGACTTCCATTCTGGCCAGGTGCTGTTTTAAGGATTTGGGGTCTATCTATACCTAGTTCTTTTAGCCACCACCCTGCAACCTGGGGAAGGACACCCCTGCTACTGACTACTTGTACCTGATACTCTCTGATGCTTGAGGAGCGATGGTCTTCTGGATTGATTAGGGTACCCATTTGGCACTGTGATGGTTCATTTTATGTGTCCATTTAGCTGGACTGTAGTGCCCAGATATTTGGTCAGACATTAACCTTGGTGTGTCTGTGAGCGTGTTTATGCATGAGATTAACATTTAAATGGGTGGACTTTGAGTAAAACAGGTTGCCCTCCCTCATGTGGGTGGGCCTTATCTAATCAGATGAAGGCCTGAATAGAATGAAAGATCGACTTCCCCCATGTAAGAGGGATTTCTGCCAGCAGACAGCTCTTGGACTTCAGCTGCAACACTGATTTTTTCTTGAGTCTCCAGCCTGTGAGCCCACCCTTCAGATTTTGGTCTTGCTAACCTCCATAATTGTGTGAGCCAATTCCTTAAAATACATCTCTTTCCGTCTCACTATGCTGCTCTCACTCTCCTGTGTACACACTGTCTACACACTCATGCAGTGTATCCTAGTGGTTCTGTTCTCTAGGGAACTGTGATATATTTAGTCAACAGGTATTTGGGCTACCAAGTGTCCTCACAGGGAGTCTTTTAGCCCCAAAACTTTGTGATGGGATAACTCTCAGTGATGGCTTATGTGTCATGGTTCTTCCCTGAAATGAAGAGGCATCATGGAATTTGGAGGGTGCAAAAGAAAAAAAAAAAATATGGATGAAGGATTGTTCTACACAGCCAGCTAGGGAGGCTGAGCCCATGTCCTCTGCCTGTGCAATGGCAGTACTACAGCTGACCCCAATCCCATTCAAAACATTAAATGTGATCTGACTTTTTCAGTGGCCTTCTATCTGTCATGACATTACATTATGCTGCCAACTCATGGACAAGTCCATGGATTGATTGAGTTGGTTAGAATCTAAACCATTGGAACCTGTTCTTGGCTTGATCAAATTGAGCAGTCAACATTAGGAACTTTGAAATGAAATGCGACCTACTGACAAAGAAGGATTTGGTGGCAACAATAAATTGTCAACGAGCTATTCTTCTACCCAAGCTCACAAGGAGGATGTTTTCAAGGGTAGGGATGTAGGTGGCTGGCAAAGGTTAATAATCTCCTTGTACTCTGGGTGCTGAGATTACATTTTCTCCTTGTCTTTCCTATGGGGATATTCTTTAGAAGAAGGTGACTCTTAGCTAATCCTCCTTGCAGTCATCTCCCTTGTCAAAGAGCATTGCCTTCTTACAGCTATTCTGCTTCTCCTCCTTCCCCTCTCCTCCCATTATTATCAGAGTTGAGCTTTGTTTCCACTGTTGGTTCTTGTTCTGATAGCAAGTGTGTACAAGCCATGGACTTATTTACTCAGCCAAATCCATTCAGAAGAGCAGGGATTCAAATCGTGTTGGTACCACCTTATTTAACTTAGGGAATTAAATACTTAGGGATAAGAGATGTATCTGGCTAGCTCAAGATGACCAGAAGAAGGTTCTTTCTGATTAATGATATATTTCAAAAAATTATGTAGGGATGTGAGAGTTGGACTGTGAAGAAGGCTGAGCACCAAAGAATTGATGCTTTTGAAGTGTGGTGTTGGAGAAGACTCTTGAGAGTCCCTTGGACTGCAAGGAGATCCAACCAGTCCATTCTGAAGGAGATCAACCCTGGGATTTCTTTGGAAGGAATGATGCTAAAACTGAAGCTCCAGTACTTTGGCCACCTCATGCGAAGAGTTGACTCATTGGAAAAGACTCTGATGCTGGGAGGGATTGGGGGCAGGAGGAGAAGGGGACGACCGAGGATGAGATGGCTGGATGGCATCACGGACTCGATGGACGTGAGTCTCCGGGAGTTGGTGATGGACAGGGAGGCCTGGCGTGTTGCGATTCATGGGGTCGCAAAGAGTCAGACACGACTGAGCGACTGAACTGAACTTTAACCATGTCCACTGTAACTTTCTCTTCTCTTCCAAGAAAGATAATTGAAATAATATTCTTAGGGAAATACTTGAGCACAGACTAAAATGTATTATTCTTTCCCTGGTACCACCTAAAGGGAGATAATCTCAAGCAACATTAAGTATTGGGTTGGCCAAAAATTCGTTTGGGTTCTTCTGTAACGTGTCATGGAATAAGCCAAATGAGCTTTTTGGCTAACCCAATACTTGCCTTCTAGCCACATGGTGAAGGTATATTTATGTACTCACCACTGGATCAACAGCTGTCACCCTTTTTGTTAAGGTCTTCTGCTTCCACATTTGATCATGGATTACCTGGCCCCATATTTCTCCATAGTTTAGCTGACCACATAATACCAGAATTCAGTCCTCATTTTGTACCCTAATTTTGTAGAGCACTGTTCAAGACTAGTAGTTCTCCTCCCAAGCTATGCCTGAGAATCACTTGTGGAGTTTGAAAATGCATGTGTGCCAAGGCTCTAACCCCTGAATATTCTTATTCAGTAGGTCAAGGATGGGTCCCATTAATCTGTAGTGTTAATATCCCAGGTGATTCTGTGGTCAGACCAAACAGCTGACTGTCCTAGACCTTCTGGTTCCATCTGCCCACTCTATACAGACCATCAGCCACATGGATTGCATCAGTTAATACACAAGTGAGAACTCCAGAGTAGCACCTCTTGCTGAAAAAGACGTGGGCTGTTTGTATTCACAACAGAATTCAGTTGTAATGACTCACCATGGCTCACTGGCCAGAATCCTCCCTTTGGTATCCATCAGTGTTCCACTTCTGCTGGTCCTTTGTCATCCCTGGCACTATTGTTACCAAACAGCTGGTCAGTATTAAGGAAGCTGTCAGCATATACATATAAGGAGTTTTAGAACTAATGCTAGGCTCTGGGGGAAGGAGCTGGGGGGATTTGTGAGTCTGGGCTGGCCTCCAGACACAATGTAGCTCTGCTCGAGCCAGCTGCTAGAAGACTGCAACTTCTGGGTCTCCAGGGTAACAGGAGATGCTGTCTTCAAGGTCTTCAGACCTCCATGCATTCTGTTAATGTTCATCTAGATCACTAAGACCCAGACTCCCTTCTGCACTTCAGATCCCTGAGGGTGTGCTGGAAGAGGTTCTGAGCATCCAATGGCACTAAAATCAGTCAGAGACAGGCGTGGGAACTCCTCTTTCCCCTTAGAAATGTTCTAGGATGCATTAGGGTTGACCCTGGGTATAGGACATCCCTCCTTCTTGATGGGAAAGGGTCACACCTGGTGGGAGGTGATGTTTACATTCAGTGAACTCTTTGATGACTCAGCCCACTAAAACCTGTAGGTGCAGTTCTTTTTAATAAAAGCTACTGCAGCGTTGTCTTTGACACGGGGGATGTTCCTAAACCCCGTGCCTGTCCTCTGGTTTCATTTATCCTGGCTTCTTTGCATTCTAGCCAGTGGTCACTCTCCTACCTATATTTTCTCTCCATCTCTTCTCTTTCTCTACTTCTAGCCTCTTTAGATGGAATTTCTGATTGGATGTTCTCCAGCAGGGGTCTCTAACCTCAAGATCCAATGCCTAATGATCTGAGGTGGAGGTGATGTAATAATAATAGAAGTAAAGTGCATGAAACATATAATGCACTAGAATCACCCTGAAACCATTCCCCGACCCCATCTGTGGGAAAAATGTCTTCCATGAAACCAGCCTCTGATGCCAAAAAGGTTGGGGACTGAGATTCTACAGGATTCTGATTTAAATTCCTCTCAATGGCCACTCACTCCATTAATTCTTGCCTAGAGAATCCTGTGAATGGAGGAGTCTGGTGGGCTGCTGTCCATAGGGTCGCACAGAGTTGGACACGACTGAAGCGACTTAGCATGAATGCATGCATTGGAGAAGGAAATGGCAACCCACTCCAGTATTCTTGCCTGGAGAATCCCAGGGACAGAGGAGCCTGGTGGGGTGCCGTCTGTGGGGTCGCACAGAGTCGGACACGACTGAAGCAACTTAGCATGCGTGTGTGCAAAGGTGCTAGTTTGTGGGTCTCTAGAGGTTAGTGACTGTTTCTCCAACACCGTCTCCACATTTGGAGGATGGAGCATCACAACTCATGCTCAACACCTAAACTTCCATTTTTGGGTGTAGGTGAAGGGGCTACACCCAAAATGTCCTGCCAGACTTAGTAAGAAAATTATTACAACTTCCTGCATGTAGGAAAGAAACCACAGAACACCTAGTCCCAGTGGGATTTCTTCCTCTGATTCCCATAGCAGTTATACCAGGACCAAGCTAGTGTTTAATTGCTTCATCATTATTTAACTCTTCACTTGCTGTTTCTTTCATCTTGCTAGATGGTTAGCCCTTTGGGGTAAGAATAATGTGTATACACTATGTCCCCATAGTATCTGGTAAAGATTTTTACTTGGAATATGGGACCAAATTACATCAATATATTTAAACACTAAGAGATATGCAGAGGGCTTGCCTGATGGCTCATTGGTAAAGAATTCACCTGCAATACAGGAGACATGGTTTCAATCCTGGGTCTAGGATGATCCCACGTGCTGTGGCGCAGTGTGCCCACATGCCACAACTACTGACTCCATGCACTGCAAATACTGAAGCCCGAACACTTGGAGCCTGTGCTGCACAACAAGAGAAGCCATAGCAATGAGAAGCCTGCACACTGCAACTGGAGAAAGCCCGCGTGAAGCAATGAAGACCCACTGCAGTCAAAATAAATTTTTTAAAAAGAAACATACAGATTTTGAAGCCAGTGCTTTCTGCTCATCTACTCTGTGGAAAGAATTTCTCTACTACTTACACAAGGTATTTAGTTTCAGATATTCTATTGGTCTTTAGGGAGGTTTTCAAGCTCAACTTTTTTATAGCTCTAAGCCTGAGACTATTCCCAAATGTCAGCTTTAGTTTGGAAAGCATTTTAGACAGGTGAGCTATAAGCATAATTTGACATTATTTGGCACTGTGTGATAAACTGCAATCAGATCCTATAAAGACTGTAACTCTACCCACTGGTACATGTGCCAGTGAGGGGCACCAGATATTCACATCAGATATACCTAATTTGGAGGGTTGTTAGTTGCTCAGTCATGTCCAACTCTTTGTGACCCCCTGGACTATAGCCCACCAGGCTTCTCTGTCCATGCAGTTTTCCAGCAAAAATACTGGAGTGGGTTGCCATTTTCTTCTCCAAGGGATCTTCCCAACCCAGGGATTGAACCTGTGTCTCTTGCATTGCAGGCAAATTCTTTACTGCCTCAGCCACCAGAGAAGCCCCCATAAGTAAAGGAAATAGAATGAAAAGCTCAAAATTCCAGAGAGCATTCTATAGAACAGCCCCTAAGAGAAGCCCTAAAACTAGATACTTACTTCTTCTAGCCATTTTATGATATAGGCAATCCAGTCCCCACATTACTCGTGGTGGAACCAAGACTAGGAAAGGTAAAATAATTTACTCAAAGTTTGTAAAGATGGTTAATAGGAAAAAGTGGTTTTGAAGTTATGTGTAAATGTATCTAGCTTGAAAAATGTAAGTGTATATAACCTATAAATTGCATAATATTTCCTGCTTTAAAAGGGCATTTAGAGATAATTCAATGGATAAAGGATTTTTTAAGAGATTATAAAAGTTATACTTAAGAAAAATGGTAACTTTGGAAATCATATAAATAGAGTTGTGATAACCAGTTAGCAACATTCAAGTGAATAAAATGTTATAAAGAGAATTTCTACTGTAAATACTAGAAATTGAGGTAATTATCTGTACAATCTAAAAAGGAAAAAATTTTTACATTCAGACATTTTACCTGGGTTCCATAGACTTTGTCACACTTGCACTGACACTAAAATTTTACACATAAGTTTGTGTTTAAATACCTTTTGTTCTGGAGAGAGAGTCTAATAGCTTTAGTCTCAAAATGTTCATCATCCAACTAGGGGAAATAATTACTTTTGCAAAAGAAAAAAAAATAAAACTGCTTTTAACAAAATAATTAGCAGTATCTTTTTCTTTTTCTAGTCTCCTCATAAATATTTTAAAGTAAGCAGTCAAGCCATAAAGAAAATGGAATTTTTATGCTTTTTAATGAAATAATTAAGCATGTTGCCCATTTAAAATTAGGCCTGGTTTTCTCCCATGGGGTAAGAAGTTTACTTAACAGCAGAACCCAGTGGAAACACATTCCTTTAGCAATGCAAAAAGTCTGTTTAGATGCTTTCAAATATGGGGCTAATATGAAAATTCAGTAATAATTAAATCTAAGGAGCAAAAAATTTTGGCTTTTCACTCTGGCATATAAGAAGCTTGCTTGAAAGTTGGCACTCCATTTTAATAAAAAATACAAATCTGAACAAACTAAGAAATCAACATCTCTTCTTAGATCCACCAGGGATATGAGATTACAGGGCAAACTGCTGTGCCTCAAATTGCAGAAACAGCCAGGCAGGTATAGAAAATTACAACTTACCAGAATAGAAACCCACAGGGAAAACCTCCATGGAAGCTAGTACTGGGGTAAGAAAAACTGAACTGTGACTGAATTGATGGCAGGCTCAATGTGGACAAGTCTGAAAATTAAAAACTCCAGGGTGGATCAATCTTGGGGAAGCAATCACATTTTGTGAGTTTTACCTCCAGTAGAACTATCTATGTCTCACACTGAATATCACAGAAAAGTCCTCTCATATTTCGACAAGGGGAGGGAAAAGTAACCATTTTGAAATAAGCCAGAGCATTATGTTCTTTTCAACTAAGCCTGATCTCAAGAGAAGGTATTTACCAAAGCTAAACCTATTAGAGTTTTATCAGTGCCTAACTGGCCAGGGGTGGCAGCCAAGAGGAGCTACCCCATGATCAAGGTCAGGAGGGGCAGCGGTGAGGAGATACCCCTCAACCAAGAAGCAGCAGATGCACTTTGCTGTTACAGCCATGAAGAGATACCCCACATCCAAGGTAAGAGAAACCCAAGTAAGACGGTAGGTGTTGTGAGAGGGCATCAGAGAGCAGACACACTGAAACCATAATCACAGAAAACTAGTCAGTCTAATCACACGGACCACAGCCTTGTCTAACTCAATGAAACTAAGCCATGCCATGTGGGGCCACCAAGACTGGCAGGTCATGGTGGAGAGGTCTGACAGAATGTGGTCTGCTGGAGAAGGGCATGGCACACCACTTCAGCATTCTTGCCTTGAGAACCCCATGAACAGTATGAAAAGGCAAAATGACAGGATACTGAAAGAGGAACTCCCCAGGTTGGTAGGTGCCCAATATGCTACTGGAGATCAGTGGAGAAATAACTCCAGAAAGAATGAAGGGTTGGAGCCAAAGCAAAAACAACACCCAGTTGTGGATGTGACTGGTGATAGAAACAAGGTCTGATGCTGTAAAGAGCAATATTGCATAGGTACCTGGAATGTCAGGTCCATGAATCAAGGCAAATTGGAAGTGGTCAAACAGGAGATGGCAAGAGTGAAAGTCGACTAGGAATCAGTGAACTAAAATGGACTGGAATGGGTGAATTTAACTCAGATGACCATTATATCTACTACTGTGGGCAGGAATCCCTTAGAAGAAATGGAGTAGCCATCATGGTCAACAAAAGAGTCCAAAATGCAGTACTTGGGTGCAATCTCAAAAATGACAGAATGATCTCTGTTTGTTTCCAAAGCAAACCATTCAATATCACAGTAATCCAAGTCTATGCCCCAACAGTAATGCTGAAGAAGCTGAAGTTGAATAGTTCCATGAAGACTTACAAGACGTTCTAGAACTAACACTCAAAAAAGAGGTCCTTTTCATTATAGGGGACTGGAATGCAAAAGTAGGAAGTCAAGAAACACCTGGAGTAACAGGCAAATTTGGCCTTGGAGTATGGAATGAAGCAGAGCAAAGGCTAATAAAGAGTTTTGCCAAGAGAGCTCACTGGTCACAGCAAACACCCTCTTCCAACAACACAAGAGAAGATTCTACACACGGACATCATCAGGTGGTCAACACCGAAATCGATTGATTATATTCTTTGAACCCAAAGATGGAGAAGCTCTATACAGTCAACAAAAACAAGACAGAGAGCTGACTATGGCTCAGATCATGAAATTCTTACTGTCAAATTCAGACTTAAATTGAAGAAAGTAGAGAAAACCACTAGACCATTCAGGTATGATCTAAATCAAATCCCTTATGATTATACAGTGGAAGTGAGAAATAGATTTAAGGGACTAGATCTGATAGATAGAGTGCCTGATAAACTATGGAATGAGGTTCGTGACATTGTACAGGAGACAGGGATCAAGACCATCCCCATGGAAAAGAAATGCAAAAAAGCAAAATGGCTGTCTGGGGAGGCCTGACAAAGAGCTGTGAAAAGAAGAGAGGCAAAAAGCAAAGGAGAAAAGGAAAGATATAAACATCTGAATCCAGAGTTCCAAAGAATAGCAAAAAGAGATAAGAAAGGCTTCTTCAGCAATCAATGCAAAGAAATAGAGGAAAACAACAGAATGGGAAAGACTAGAGATCTCTACAAGAAAATTAGAGACACCAAGGGAACATTTCATGCAAAGATGGGCTCAATAAAGGACAGAAATGGTATGGACCTAATAGAAGCAGAAGATATTAAGAAGAGGTAGCAAGAATACACAGAACTGTACAAAAAAGATCTGCACAATCAATATAATCACGATGGTGTGATCACTCACCTAGAGCCAAATATCCTGGAATGGGAAGTCAAGTGGGCTTAGGAAGCATCACTATGAACAAAGCTAGTGGAGGTGATCCAATTCCAGTAGAGCTATTTCAAATCCTGAAAGATGATGCTGTGAAAATGCTGCACTCAATATGCTAGCATATTTGGAAAACTCAACAGTGGCCACAGGACTGGAAAAGGTCAGTTTTATTCCAATCCCAAAGAAAGGCAATGCCAAAAAGTCCTTAAACTACTGCACAATTGCACTCATCTCATACGCTAGTAAAGTACTGCTCAAAATTCTCCAAGCCATACTTTAGCAATACATGAACCATGAAATTCCAGATGTTCAAGCTGGTTTTAGAAAAGGCAGAGGAACCAGAGATCAAATTGCCAACATCTGCTGGATCACAGAAAAAGCAAGAGAGTTCCAGAAAAACATCTTCTGGTTTATTAACTATGACAAAGCCTTTGGCTGTGTGGATCACAATAAACTGTGGAAAATTATGAAAGAGATGGGAATACCAGACCACCTGACCTGCTTCTTGAGAAACCTGTATGCAGGTCAGGAAGCAACAGTTAGAACTGGACATGGAACAATAGACTGGTTCCAAATAGGAAAAGGAGTACATCATGGCTGTATATTGTCACCCTGCTTATTTAAATTCTATGCAGAGTACATCATGAGAAATGCTGGGCTGGAAGAAGCACAGGCTGGAATCAAGATTGCTGGGAGAAATATCAATAACCTCAGATATGCAGATGACACCACCCTTATGGCAGAAAGTGAAGAGGAACTAAAAAGCCTCTTGATGAAAGTGAAAGAGGAGAGTGAAAAAGTTGGCTTAAAGCTCAACATTCAGAAAACAAAGATCATGGCATCTGGTCCCATCACTTCATGGGAAATAGATGAGGAAACAGTGGAAACAGTGTCAGACTTTATTTTTTGGAGCTCCAAAATCACTGTGGATAGTGATTGCAGCCATGAAATTAAAACACGCTTATTTCTTGGAAGGAAAGATATGACCAACCTAAATAGCATAGTCAAAGCAGAGACATTACTTGGTCAACAAGGTCTGTCTAGTCAAGGCTATGGCTTTTCCTGTGGTCATGTATGGATGTGAGAGTTGAATTGTGAAGAAAGCTGAGCACCAAAAGTTGGATACTTTTAAACTGTGGTGTTGGAGAAGACTCTTGAGAGTCCCTTGGACTGCAAGGAGATCCAACTAGTCCATTCTAAAGGAAATCAGTCCTGGATGTTCTTTGGAAGGACTGATGCTAGAGCTGAAACTCCAATACTCTGGCCACCTCATGCAAACGTTTGACTCATTGGGCAAGACTCTGATGCTGGGAGGGATTGGGGGCAAGAGAAGAAGGGGATGACAGAGGGATGAGATGGCTGGATGGCATCACCGTCTTGATGGACATGAGTTTGAGTGAATTCCAGGAGTTGGTGATGGACAGGGAGACCTGGCATGCTGCACTTCATGGGGTCACAAAGAGTCGAACATGACTGAGCGACTGAACTGAACTGAACTGGCCTGGAAGAAAGTGATAATCAACTCCAGACTCTTCTAGCAATCCTGTTCTTCCTAAAGGATGGGAGACAGAAGGTAGAGAGAGGGAGCTGAGAAACACGCATCCTAGATACACATATTCACCAAAAGATTGAGACCAATAGATGAATAGGTAGAGAATATGTAGTACATATATACAATGGAATATTGTTGTTGTTTAGTAGCTAAGTCATGTCTGACTCTTTTGCCACCCCGTGGATTGTAGCCTGCCAGGCTCCCCTCTCCATGAGATTTCCCAATCAAGAATACTGGGGTGTGTTGCCATTTCCTTTTCCAGGACATCTTCCCGACTCTGGAACTGAACCCATGTCTCCTGCATCTCCTTCACTGGTAGGCAGTTGCTTTACCTTTGTGCCACTTGAAAAGCTATGATGGAATATTACTCAGTCATAAAAAGGAATGCATTTGAGTCAGTTGTAAGTGCATGAACTTAGAGCTTGTTATACAGAGTGAAGCAAGTCAGAAAGAAAAAACAAATATCATATATTAACACATATATATGGAATCTAATAAAACATACTGATGAACTTATTTGAAGGGAAGAAATTGAGACACAAACATAGAGAACAGACTTGTAGACACAGCAGGGGAAGGAGAAGGTGGGACAAATTGAGAAAGGAGCTACTCTACATGCATAAAACAGATAACTAGTGGGAAGCTACTATAGAAACACAGGGAGCTCAGCCTGGTGCTCTGTGAAGCTCTAGAGTTGGAGGATCCAAGGGAGAAAGAAGCTCAAGATGGAGGGGATATTTATATAATTATGACTGATTTTCATTGTATGGCAGAAATCAGCACAATATTATAAAGCAGTTATCCTCCATTAATTTTTCTAATAAAGATTGAGACCTACTCGTAGTAAGTACTATAGTACTGTAGAGTGCTTCCTTTTCTGCATACCTGATCACCATGCCGCTAAAGGCCTTTTCACCAGAGTTCCTTTTACTCAGTACATCATGTCTAGCTTTCAACAACAACAACAAAATGACAAGGTGTACTAAAAGGCAAATATCACAATTTGAATTTTAAATCATCATGATTAATATGCTAAGGATTCTAACAGAAAAAGTAAGCATGCCAGAACAAATAATTAATGTAAGAAAAAATATGAAAATCTAAGATAGAATACAAAAGAAATGCTATGTACTGAAACCATTATAACAGAAATAAAGAATGACTTTGAAAAGTCTCATTAGTAGACTGGATGCTGCTAAAGAAAGAACCTCAAATCTTAAGAATATGTCAACAGAAATTTTCAAAACCAAAAACAGTCAAAATACCAAAGAAAAAGGGAGAAGAATATGCAAGAACTATGGGACAACTCAAATGGCATAGAACATGGGTAGCAGCAATACCAGAAGGAGAAGGAAGGAAGGAAGAGAAGAAGTGATAGATGGGAACTTCGTTAAGCTGATAAAGAACATCTTTAGAAAATATAGCTCACATCATACTTAAAGGTGGGAAACTAGATGCTTTCCCACTAAGATCAGAAATAAGTTAAGGATGTCACATTTCACCATTCCTTTTCAACAATGAGCCGAAGTCCTATTTAATGCAATAAGACCAGAAAAGGAAATCAAAGGTATACAGATTTGGAAGGAAGAAACAGCACTGTACTTGTTTGCAAACAATATCATTATGCATGTATAAAATTCAGACAAATCTACCACAAAAAAATCTGGAACTAAGAAGTGATTATTGCAAAGTTGTAAGATACAGAGTAACATACAGAAATCAATTTTTTTCTTATATGCCATAAATGAACAAGTGAAATTTGAAATTAAAAACATTATCATTTTTACATTAATTCCACCACTTGAAATACTTAGATTTAAATTTAACAAAATATGTATAAGATACACATGAGAAAAGCTACTAAATTCTAATGAAATAATTTAAAGAAGAGTTAAATAAATTGAGACATATTTATGGTCATGGGTAGGAAGATTCAGTATTAGCAAGATGTCAGCTCTTCCTACGCAGATCTTTACATTTAGCATGATCCCACTGAGAACCTCAGCAAGTTACTTTATGGGTATCAACAAACTGACCTAAAATTTATAAGGGGAAGCAAAAGACCCAGAATAGCCAGTACAATAAGGAAGAAGACTAATAAGGTTGGAGGACTGGCACCATCTGACTTCCAAAACTTACTGTAAAGCTCAGATAATGAAGACAGTGCCATCTTGGTGAAAGAATAAAGACATTGATCAAGTTGAACAGAACAGAAACTCACATAACTATAGTAAACTGATCTTTGATAGATATAGGAGCAAAGATAATACAATAGACCGAAGACAGTTCTTTTCACAAATGGTGCTGGAATAATGAGACATCCATATGCAAAAAGTTAATCTAGACACCACCTTTACAAACTTTATAAAAATTAACTCAAAGTAGATTACAGACCTAAATGTAAAGATTTCAGAATGACTCTTTAGATACAACACCGAAGACATGTATCATGAAAAAAATAATTGGTAAGCTGGACTTCATTAAAATGAAAACTTCTGCCCTGTAAAAGACATTATCAAGAGAATGAGAAGACATGATCCAGACTGAAGAAAATATTTTTGAAAAACATATCTGGTAAAAAACTGTTACTTAAAATATGCAAATAACTAAAACTCAATAAAAACAAACAAAAAAAAAAAGATTTAAAAGTGAGCAAAGGAACTGAACAGACATCAAGCCAAAGAAGTTATACAGATGGTAAAATATACATATGAGAGGATGTTCAGCATGTTATTAGGGAATCATAAATTAAAATAACAATGATATACCACTATTAGAATGGCCAAAATCCAGAACATTGACAACCACAGATATTCTTCAGTGGGTAAATAGATAATTAAATTGAGGTAGATATAGATAATGAAATGTCATTCAGTGCTTAAAAAAAAAAGAAGGGACCTTAAACACATTAAGTGAAAGAGGCCAATGTTGAAAGACTACATATTCTATGATTCCAGCTATATGACATGCTGGGAAAGGCAAAGCTATGGAGACCGTAAAAATATCAGTGGTTTCCAGGGGTCAGAGGGGAGGGAGAGATGAATAGACAGAAGACAGAGGATTTTTAGATTACTGAAACTGTTCTACAAGATACTGTAATGAGGAATGCATTTGTCAAAATCCATAAAATATAGTTTTCCTGAAGTGAAATAAAGACTTGTGGCTGATAACAATGTGTCATGGAAGGTTAGTCAATTGTCACAAATAAACCTCTTTTGTGTAGGGTATAGATAGTGATAGAAGCTATGCAAGTGTGAGGATGGAAGGTATATGGGAATTCTCTATACTTGCCACTCAATTCTGCTGTGAATCTAAAACTGCTCTCAAAAATGAAGTCTATTTTTTAAAAGTCTGCATAAAGTGACTCTGCTAAGTAAAGGAAAATGTAAACCTAGGAACATTATGAAGAGGCACTGAAGTGGATCCTAAGCAGTAGGATGTGTGCAGTAAACACACAGAGGCAATTCTCTTGAAAACACATAAATCTGCCAAGACCACCAAGCTCTGTGCATGCGTGCTCGGTTGCTCAGTCGTGTCATAGCCGTGTATATGACAGCCACCAGGTTCCCTGTCCATGGGATTATCCTGACAAGAATACTGGAATTAGTTGCCATTTCCTCCTCCAGGGGATCTTTCCAACCCAGGGATCAAACCCATGTCTCCTGCATCTCCTGCATTGGCAGGTGTATTCTTTACCACTGAACCACCTGGGAAGCCCCACCAAAGTCTGCAAAAGATCGTAATAGTTGCAAATCAAAAGAGGCTTTCTTTCATAATCTTGATGTAGAAAAAAAGATCACTTTTAAAGGTAAGATCATGAAATTCTAGAAAATTCATAAATGGCAGATCTGACATCTACGGCTTTGATGTTCTTTCTGTTAATGAAAGTTTGGATAAGAGCCCACAGTAGAAAGCTATCTTGAAAATAAAGAAGGGCTTTGTTAACAAATGATCTTGTAAAAGTAATATCTAACTTTATTATGTATTTTAAAAAAAAAAAAAAGACTTTTTCAAATAATTTCTAATACTCTAATCTCAAAAAGCTAAGTTTTCAGGCTGTCAAAGTATTCTCACTTGTTACTTTTCAATAAGAAGAGAGGATAAAAATATTTATAAAGTGATATATACCTTTATTGCCTATAATGAAAATTCTTAAGATAAAAATCAAACTGGCAATAAAAGGCAGAAATTTAGTTAAAGGCAAGAAAAGGATTTCCCTGGTGGTTCAGACAGTGAAGAGTCTACCTGCAATGCAGGAGACCTGGGTTCCATCCTTGGGTCGGGAAGATCCCCTGCAGAAGAAAATAGCAACCCACTCCAGTACTTTTGCTGGGAAATCCCATGGACAGAGAAGCCTGGCAGGCTACAGTCCATGGGATCACGAAGAGTCAAACAGACTTGGTGATTAAAAATCAAAAAAAAAAAAGGGGTAGAAATAGTAGATTTTATGAAGTTGTAATGAGCCATATGCAAATATAATTAAAAATGATCTTTAGAAAGACAGGATAAATTTGATAGCTATAAGAATACCAGAGCATTTTAAAAATCATGACTATTGATCAATACTTGATCATATTGAATCAATATTTCATCATGCTCCTTTGAACAAATTCCATCTTCGTATTCTCACTTTAAATTTTGCTACAACTTTTACATCAGTTTCCTACTAATGACTTTGCCATCTCCTTTTTGGGATTATCCACCTTCATTTATCTTTTTCTATAACATTCCTTCCTCAAAACAGGACTCAAAATGTAGCAGCTAAGAGATTACTTTTCTTCTCATTGTCTACTGATGTTAACCACTCTTTCGCTTTGCAGTTCACTCTGCAATTTACTCTTGTAAGACGCTTGTCCATAAGTTTTGCTGTGTGTGTGCATGCATTCACAAGCATATTTTTACATTTGTATCATTCAGTTAACTTCTCAGAGGGCTGTTTCTACCTTATCGCTCACACCTCCTATAACAGGGCTGCAATACAAATGAAAAGCTCAATGCATGTTATTGAATTGTTAGCCATTTTTAACACAATTTTAACTATTAGGATAAAAATATATTTAGCACTTCTAGATCACATCAGGGCTTAACAAAGTCTTTCAGATACACCAAATCATCTGCCTGTTATTCTGTGATACATAGTTTGCTCTAGTTTATCTATTGACCATTAAAGTGTATAATAACAATGACTTGTACTTAGCTTTGAAGTGTGTGGTTTCTTTTGGCATTATATATGAAGATATCCTGTGAATTTCTAACATTTTAGACTCAGAATTTATTATTTGGAAGTTTGCTCAACAATCCTATTGTTCTCTGCTTAAAACATATCTACTATGTATACTCTGTGTGTGTGTCTGCTCACAGTCATGTCCGATTCTGTGAGCCCATGGACTGTAGCCCACCAGGCTCTTCTGTCCACGTGATTTCCCAGGCACGAATACTGAAGGCAGTTGCCATTTCCTTCTCCAGGGGATCTTCCCAATCCAGGCACCAAATCCGCATCTCTCGTCTCTTGCATTGGCAGGCAGATTCTTTACCATTGCACCACCTGGGAATCCCATATACTATCTACTCCCATTCTATCTTCTGGTTTGAATCGGTCTTTTCTTCCACCCTGGATGACTACAATTAAAAATTTCAGTGTTTAAAGGCCTATACTGGAGCTGTATTGTAAATTTCACATTCCTTTCTCTTTTACAAGGCTTCAGAGAGTTAGGAAGCAGAAGAGTCAAAGGAGAAGGTAAGGAAAATCAATACATTTGCCTGCATCTGAACAGTAATCATCAAAACGCAAGATTGATGGTAGGCTTTCCTAATGGCAAGAGTTGACATTTGATGAAGAAAAATGAACAGACTTTGTACAGTTGGAGAAAGTAATTTCTAAATTAGCCTAAAGGTGGTCTATGATTATTAATAAATGTCAGACAGTCCAGGACTCAAAGTAATATAATGGAAATTTTTTTTAATAGCTGCTTGTTAAGTGGGATAGAAAAATCATACAAACACTTATTTGAGCCAAATTAAGAAGAATTATAATTTTAAAAACTTTTCTTTAAAAATCTACCAAAGGAGATAAAATGAGTAATGTTTACAGTTTAAAATATTACCTCAATAAATGCTTTGCTGATATACAAGTTTCAATCCAGAGGCTAGCTTATAATATTGATTTAGAGTTGACATTATCATAAGAAAGTAAAAGAAACATTGTGCTCTCTTATACCTTTTAATCTCATCCCCATCATCTGGCAAAGACTGGGTTTGGAAGAGGAAAGGAGAACTGAGGGAAATGTTGGGTCTCAGAAGAAGAAAGGCTCAAGTATTTTAAAGAATACTGATGTCCAGTATTTACATATTTATTAAAATGATATTTTATTATTAGTCTGAATAGTTAATACATTCATATGTTTCAAAATTCATAAGACGTTGCTATCTTGCTATTTTACACGAACAGCAGAACACTATCTCTGTTTACATTGGACAGATTATTATTTAATAGCAAATTTTGGAGATTTTTATGTCTCAGCATAACAAAATTTTCCTCATTCTTTTAAATGGCTTTTTGAATATGGGTATTATACTGACTCCATCCTCTAAGAATGGACTTCACACATTACTTTAAGTGACTTGACTCTTGCAAAAAAGTTATTCACTGAATAGCTGTGTACATGTATAATTTTGTCTATACACACCTTTAAGTATAGCATAAAGTACTAGAAGTGGAACTGCTGGATCAAAATTGCCTACTTTTAAAAAGATTACATATTTTTAACTGTGGTAGATATTGACAGGTTACCCTTCTAAGAAATTATATCAATTTAAACCTTTACAAATAATATAGAAAGGTGCTTTTTTCCCACATCGTTGCCAATATAATGGATAATTAAGACTATGGATCTTTGCCAAACTTCTAGATGCAAGTAACACAATAGAATAGTTCTAATTTGTAATCGTCATATGACAAGTGTGACTGAAAATTTTTTCATGCTCAGTGAGTTCAAAATATTTTTTTTTCAATTTGTAATTTGCCTTTTGACTTTCCTTTAGGTGGTTAATACTAACCAGAACTTTTTACGGCAAGTGAAATTTATTTATTTATTTGAGAACCATCCACATTCTGACATTTTTAAGGAAAACTTTTCTTGGGATTTCAATTATTTCTCATAATAAATTTAAATATTTAACCTTTTGGAGTTTATTTGGTGCAAGGTATAAGGGCTATCACCAACTTGCTTTTTTTTTCAAGATTGCTATTTCATTTACTGTTTACTAATTAGAAGTGGTACTGATTATATACTAAACACCCAAATGTATGCAGGCCTATTTTCAAACTTTGCATTCATTTTCATTTGTATATATCTACCTCAATGCCATTACTTCAGGCTTGAGGCTCAACTGGTGAACAATCTGCCTGCAGTGTGGGAGACCTGGGTTCAATCCCTGGGTTGGCAAGACTCTCTGGAGAAGAGAAAGGCGACCCACTTCAGTATTCTGGCCTGGAGAATTTCATGGACTGTATAGTCCATGGGATCACAAAGAGTCGGACACTACAGAGCAACTTTCACTATTCAGTTCAGTTCAGTCACTCAGTCAAGTCCGACTCTTTGCGACCCCATGAATCGCAGCACGCCAGGCCTCCCTCTCCATCACCAACTCCCGGAGTTCACTCAGACTCGCATCCATCGAGTCAGTGGCGCCATCCAGCCATCTCATCCTCTGTCGTCCCCTTCTCCCCCTGCCCCCAATACCTCCCAGCATCAGAGTCTTTTCCAATGAGTCAACTCTTCGCATGAGGTGGCCAAAGTACTGGAGTTTCAGCTTTAGCATCATTCCTTCCAAAAAAATCCCAGGGCTGATCTCCTTCAGAATGGACTGCTTGGATCTCCTATCCTCTGTCGTCCCCTTCTCCCCCTGCCCCCAATACCTCCCAGCATCAGAGTCTTTTCCAATGAGTCAACTCTTCGCATGAGGTGGCCAAAGTACTGGAGTTTCAGCTTTAGCATCATTCCTTCCAAAAAAATCCCAGGGCTGATCTCCTTCAGAATGGACTGGTTGGATCTCCTGGTAGTCCAAGGGACTCTCAAGAGTCTTCTCTAACACCACAGCTCAAAAGCATCAATTCTTCGGCGCTCAGCCTTCTTCACAGTCCAACTCTCACATCCATACATGACCACAGGAAAAACCATAGCCTTGACTAGATGGACCTTAGTCGGCAAAGTAATGTCTCTGCTTTTGAATATGCTATCTAGGTTGCTCATAACTTTTCTTTCAAGGAGTAAGTGTCTTTTAATTTCATAGCTGCAGTCACCATCTGCAGTGATTTTGGAGCCCCCAAAAATAAAGTCTGACACTGTTTCCACTGTTTCCCCATCTTTTCCCATGAAGTGATGGGACCAGATGCCATGATCTTCATTTTCTGAATGTTGAGCTTTAAGCCTATTTTTTCACTCTCCTCTTTCACTTTCATCAAGAGGCTTTGTAGTTCCTCTTCACTTTCTGCCATAAGGGTGGTGTCATCTGCATATCTGAGATTATTGATATTTCTCCCGGCAATCTTGATTCCAGCTTGTGTTTCTTCCAGTTCAGGGTTTCTCATGATGTACTCTACATATAAGTTAAATAAACAGGGTGACAATATACAGCCTTGACGTACTCCTTTTCCTATTTGGAACCACTCTGTTGTTTCATGTCCAGTTCTAACTGTTGCTTCCTGGCCTGCATACTGATTTCTCAAGAGGCAGGTTAGGTGGTCTGGTATTCCCATCTCTTTCAGAATTTTCCACAGTTTATTGTGATCCACACAGCCAAAGGCTTTGTCATAGTTAATAAACCAGAAGATGTTTTTCTGGAACTCTCTTGCTTTTTCCGTGATCCAGCAGATGTTGGCAATTTGATCTCTGGTTCCTCTGCCTTTTCTAAAACCAGCTTGAGCATCAGGAAGTTCATGGTTCACGTATTGCTGAAGCCTGGCTTGGAGAATTTTGAGCAGTACTTTACTAGCGTGTGAGATGAGTGCAATTGTGCGGTAGTTTGAGCATTCTTTAGCATTGCCTTTCTTTGGGATTGGAATGAAGACTGACCTTTTCCAGTCCTATGGCCACTGCTGAGTTTTCCAAATTTTCTGGCATATTGAGTGCAGCACTTTCACAGCATCATCTTTCAGGATTTGAAATAGCTCCACTGAAATTCCATCACCTCCACTAGCTTTGTTCGTAGTGATGCTTTCTAAGGCCCACTTAACTTCCCATTTCAGGATGTCTGGCTCTAGGTGAGTGATCACACCATCGTGATTATATTGATCATGCAGATCTTTTTTGTACAGTTCTTTGTCAGCAAAATGGTTTGTCATAGCTTTCCTGCCAGAAAGCAATTGTCTTCTAATTTCATAACTGCAGTCATCATCCACAGTGATTTTAGAGCACAAACCCATCACTGCTTCCACCTTAAATTATTGTAGCCTTATATTAAGTTAAATATGTATGACAGGAGTTTCATGCAACATTGGTCTTCCTTTCAAATTTCCAATTTATTTTTCTTATTTGTCGTACCATATAAAATTTATAGTTAATTTTTTTTTTAATTTCTGAGTCTTCCCTGGCAGTCAGGGACTAATATTTTGCCTTCCAATGCAGAGGATGTGGGATCAATCCCTGGTCAGAGAGCTAAGATCCCACATGCATTGTAGACAATAAACCAAAATGTAGAATAAGAGGTTATTGCAACAAATTCAATAAATATTTTTTAAATGGTTCATGTCAAAAAAATTAATTTTTTAAATTTATAATATTTTCATTTGGATTGCTTTAGATATATAAATTTAGGGGACTTATTCCTTTTTACAATGTTGAAGCTTCCTGTAAAAGAACATGGTCTACAATTTCATTTGATCAAAACATATTTTACATCCCAGAGTTTTCTTTACATACATCTAAGATATTTCTTGTTATACCTAGATTTTATTTTATTTTATGGTTAATTTTAGCATGAGATTTTCTTCTGTAGTATATGATAACTAGTGTATTGCTTCTATATATGATGTCTATTTATCTATGTGTTTTAACTTTATATTCAAATACATTCTTAATTCTTTCATTCTATGCTTGCTCACTTGTTTCTTCAAGATCCTCCAATTACAAAATATAAAGTCAACAAATAATATATTACATTCTTTTAAAAATATTATTTTATATTATTTTCATGGTTTCTATTTGCGTTGACTATTACTGCTGAGGCATGGATGCCTTTGCAAAGCAAAACAATAATTTAAAAAAACAAACAAGTAAATGAATAAACCAAAAAAAAACAGAAATAATTAAAAATATAATGGATAAACTTCAATTCCTGAGAAAAAGTCCAAAACAGTAAAATCAATCATAAAGTAACATGACACATTTAAAAATAAGAAAACAAATTTTCAATTAATTAACATGTTCCTATAAATCAAGAAAAAATGTTTTAAAGTTATGAGGATATAGTTCACAGAAAAGAAAATCATTTTCTAAACATGAAGAATGCTCAATATCACTCTTTAGATAATAATTACAAATTAAAACCAGCCTACAATTTTTAACGTAATATTTTGCCAAAGATAAAAAGCTTTAATACAAATATGAAAATACAAGTAGTTTCACACAAGGCTAATGAAAGTTAAGTCATAGCCATAATATAAATTTTTTTCCTCTAATTTGTACGGGAATCAGTGCAGATTTTTGGTCGAGATTGATAATATCTTAACACTTTACAATATTCATCTACTGCATTTTATTAGGAGTTTCTATCTAAAATAGAAATTAAATTTTACATCATGTCAGCACACTTGCTGATTATCTACTATTTATTACTTCATTATGATTACAGTAATGAAGATATCATATATCAAAATCTGCAGGATAGAGCTAATGTGGTGCTCTGAAGAAAAGTTCTAACAGTTAATAACTACAGTAATAAATTAGGAAGGCAATAGAAGAGCTGGAGACAGTGCACAGAGTATCCTTACACACAGGCTTGATACTGAATAAGAAACGGAAAGGATACCATTATCTTCAGTAATCTGAAGGACATTTGCCCCACAGTTGATATTATGCATCTGTCACTTAGAATCTCTAAATTATTCACTATTTTTATACTCCAAAGCTGCTTGGAATTCCTTTCCTTGTGTGTGTAAGTTCTCTAGAGAAAGTTCCTGATTAATATGATGGAAATAATAAACGTGAAATCATTATAATATGTCATCTACTTATGCTAGTTTCAAAACTTATCAAGTTGATTTCCTACTTCCTCAGACCGTGAAATCAGAAAACTCATTTTTTCCTTGACTCATTTCAATGAAATGGCCCTTTGCCTTTCTGGACTTAAACTACTTGCCAGCCCCACACTACTTTTATATAACTGCATTTTTATAGCATAACCATCTGCCACTGTAACGACTCCTGTCCTTTTGCAACCCAAAGTCCACATAGCAAAACTCTTATGATACAGACGTTTCTAAGTAAAAAAGTACCTAATGAATGCATAGGGTACAGCTTTTTGGGATAACTGATGTTGATATAAGCTTATAACATAATGTATCCATGTGATGTGTTATAATCTGTATTTTACTATCCATAAAGGTCGGACACCCCTATACACAGATATTTATTTTCTTTGTTTGTTCTGGGTTTTTCATTATTTGCTTGTTTTCACTATATAGAATTTCTTCATGTCTTGGGTTTGAAAGTGAAAGTATAAGAATATCAGTCAGCCCTTCCTATTATATAATAATTCCTTTGATGATTTATAGCACTAAAGCAAAGAGAAATCAGTTACAGTGGCAGACTATGAGTAATAAAGACCTAAATTTAGAGTAGACCTAACATTATTGTCTTATGTGTGACATAACATGTCTTGAATGAAACTGCTTATGTGCAAAATAACTGATCAAAACTACACCCATTCCTGAACAATTCCTAACAATTCCTAATGTTCCAAATAATTGAATGATTGGCTCACTCTTTATTAACAAGATGCTAGTGGGCAACCTATTCTTAGATAAACCTTTTTATCTGTTTAGTTTATGAATGATGCTGCTGCTGCTGCTAAGTCGCTCCAGTCATGTCCGACTCTGTGTGACCCCATAGACGGAAGCCCACCAGGCTCCCCCATCCCTGGGATTCTCCAGGCAAGAACACTGGAGTGGGTTGCCATTTCCTTCTCCAATGCATGAAAGTGAAAAGTGAAAGTGAAGTCGCTCAGTCGGCTCCGATTCTTCACGACCCCATGGACTGCAGCCTACCAGGCTCCTCCTTTCATGGGATTTTCCAGGCAAGAGTACTGGAGTGGGGTGCCATTGCCTTCTCCAATGAATGATGCAGCAAGTTCAAATGGTAGAAGTAGTATATTAACATAAAAATCACATAGTATATCATCTACTGATTTGTTAAGAGGGCCAAGCTTCCTCAAACTGAAAATAATTCCTTGTGGCTTACCTTGCTTTCAGGTCTTTTATTGTCTGGATTTAAACCACTCATCATCATGTCTATTCAAAATGTGGAGGCTTTTAAATAGTCTAGTGATAAATCCTATTGCTGATATTTAGAATAAAGCTAGGAATGCAGCCTCACTTATCCAGTTAATTTTATAATTGCACAGTGTATGGTTTTCAGGTAAAACTTGATTATAACTTCTGTTATAATTTCCAAAGCCTTTTCTAGCAAGAGATATAACCTGATTGTTTATCCAAGACAGGTGATCAAACACATTGAATAGACCAGAATTCCCTTCAGGTGTAGTACTCCCTGTCTTCATACTGATTTCAAAGATCTATTGAAGATCCTTAACTTGAGAAAGCAGTCAAGATGGCAGAGTAGAAAGACCAGAAGCATTCCTCCCCTCATGAGCACATCACAATCACAACAATCGATAGAAAAACTGGTGTTGAAAAAGACTGAAACATATCAGGAAATATTCTCTGCAGCTAAAGACATGGATAGAACCACAATGAGACTGGTAGGAGGAATGGACCTGTGATGTAATCAAATTCCATACTCTCTAAGTGGGCAAACCACAAACTAGAGAATAATTATATTACAGAGGTTCTTGGACATGACTGAGAGTTCTAACCCTACATCAGGTTCTACAGCCTGGAGCATCTGGCACCAGGAAGAGGAGCACCCAGATCATCTGGCTTTGAAGGCCAGAAAGTGGTGGTGATTTAGTCACAAAGTCATGTCTGACCCTAGTGACGCCATGGACTGTAGCTCACCAGGATCCTCTGTCCATGGGATTTTCCAAGCAAGAATACTGGAGTGGGTTGCCATTTCTTTCTTCAGAGCATCTTCGTGACCCAGGATTCTAACTCGGGTCTCCTGCACTGGGGGCAGATTCTTTACTGACTGAGCCAACAAGGAAGGGCTTGAGATATTGGTAGTGGATATATCCAGGAGCATTTACCTGCATGAACTTCCCTTTGGCTGACATGTCAGTCTCAAAACCTGACTCCATAAAACTGCCTATTGGCTTATGCTGGGGATGTGTGTGGAAGCATGCTCAGTCACTTCAGTCATGTCCAACTCTTTGGGACCCTATGCACTCTTGCCCACCGGCTCCTCTGTCCATGAGATTCTCCAGGCAAGAATACTGCAGTGGGCTGCCATGCTCTCCTCCAGGGTATCTTCCTGACCCAGGGGTCAAACCTGCATCTCTCTTGTCTCCTCCATTGTCAGGCAGGTTGTTTACCTGGAAAGCCCTTATCCTGGAACGCCTTGGGCCAAACAACAAACTGGATAGGGATACAGACCTGCCCATCAGCAGACAGGCTACTTAAAGACTTCCTAAGTCCATAGCCACTTCTAGACAGACCCACAGACTCAGCCTTGCCCACCAGAGGCTCAAGACTCAGCTCCACCCACTAGGAGGCAGGCACAGGTCCCTCCCACCAGGAAACTGAACTAACCTCTAGTCCAGCCTCACCCACCAGGGAGCAGACACCAGAAGCAAGCAAACTATAGCCCTGCAGCCTGTAAAGCAAGTCCACAAACATAGAAAAGACACTAACCTGGGATCAACTGGCCACTGGATCTGCGGAAGCAAGAGAGGAATGTAGTGCTAAGATGTATAGGACATCTCTTACAGAGGGCCAGTTTTCCAAGGTTGGGAAGCATAACAAACCTACCACATATATAGAAATACAAATACTGATTTAGACAAAATGAGGTGTCAGAAAAGTATGTTTCAGACGAAGGAACAAGATAAAACTCCAGAAGAACAAATTGACATGGAGATAGGCAATCTACCCAAGAAAGAGTTCATAGACCACTGTAAAGATAATCAAAGAACTCAGGAGGAAAATGGATGCACAGAAGGAAAAATTAGAAGCTTTAACAAAGAATTAGAAAACATAAAATATGACTAAACAGGATTAAAGAATACAATAACCAAAATGAAAAATGCATTAGAAGGAATCAATACTAGATTAAATGAAGCAGAAGACTGCATCAGAGAGCTGGAAGACAGAAGAGTGAAAATCACTAACACTAAACAGAAAAAAAGGAAAAAGAATGAAAAGAAAAGAAAACAGAGAAAGAAAAGAAACAAGGGGAATCCAAATTGGAAAAGAAGTAAAATGTCACTATTTGCTCGTAACGTAATACTAAATGTAGAAATCCTAAAGAGTTACCAGAAAACTGCTAGAGCTCATCAATGAATTAACTAAAGTTGCAGAATACAAAATTAATACACAGAAACATCTTGCACTTCTATATACTAACAGTGAAAATTCATAAAGAGAAATTAAAGAAATAATACCACTTATCATTGAGTCAAAAAAAAAGATAAATAAAATGAAACAGCTAGGTATAAACCTACCTAAAAAGACAAAGGACTTCCCAGGTGGTATTATTGAGAAAGAACACATCTGCCAATGCTGGAGATCTAAGAGATGCTGGTTTGATCCATGGGTTGGAAAGACCCCTGGAGGAGGACATGGCAATCCACTCCAATGTTCTTGCCTGGAGAATCCACATGGACAAAGCAGCCTGGTTGGCTACATACAGTCCATAGGGTCACAAAGAGACGGGCAAACTGAAGTGAGTTAGCACACGTACGCAAAGAAACAAAAACTATACTATACTATACTCCAAAAACTATAAGAAAGGAATCAAAGATGACACAAATAGATGGAAAGATATATCATGATCTTAGGTTGTAAAATCAATATTGCCAAAATTTCTAGACTACCTAAGGCAATCTAGATTCAATGAAATCCCTATAAAATTACCAAAGGCACTTTTCACAGAACTAGAACAAAAAAAAATCTTAAAATTTGTATGGAGATACAAAAAAACCCTGAATAGCCAGAGCAATCTTGAGAAATAAAACAGCTGGAGAAAACAGGCTTTCTGATTTCAGACTATACTACAAAGCTACAGTAATCAAGACAGTATGGTGCTGGCACAAAAACAGACATATAGATCAAGGGAACAGGATTGAAAGGCTAGAATAAACCCACACTTCTCTAGTCAATTAAACTAAGATAAAGGATGCAAGAATATACAATGGAGAAAAGATAGTCTCTTCAATAAGTGGTGCTGGGAAAACCGCATAGCTACATGTAAGAAAATGAAATCAGTACAACCTCTAACACCATTACAAAAATAAACTCAAAATTAACTAAAGATCTAAATGCAAGACTGAATCGTATAAAACTCCTAGCGGAAAACACAGACAGAACACTATTTGACATAAATTGCATCAAAACATTTTTGTGCATTCATCTTCTAGAATAATGGAAATAAAAACAAAACTTAGAAATGGAACCTAATTAAACTTAAAAGTTATACACAGCAAAGTACATCATAAAAAAATGAAAAGACAACATACGGAGCAGGAAAAAATATTCACAAGCAATGCAACCAACAAGGGGTTAGTTTCCAAACTATACAACCAGTTCATACACCTAAATATGTAAAAATAAACAAACCAACCCCAAAACAAAATGTACAGAACTAAAAAGACATATCTCCAAAGAAGACATACAGATTGGCAACAAACACATGAAAAGATGCTCAATATCAGTAATTATTAGCGAAATACAAATCAAAGCTACAATGAGCTATCATCTCACATCGGTTAGAATGGCTATCATTAAAAAATCTACAAATAGTAAGTGCTGGAATAAATGTGAAGAAAAAGGAACCCTCCTACACTATTGGTGGAAATGTAAATTGGTGAAGCCACTATGAAGGAACTAAAAATAGAGCTACCACATAATCTAGCAATCCCACTTCAGGGCATATATTCAGAGAAAACTATAACTTGAAAATAACCTGCACCCTAATATTCCTTACAGAAGTATTTATAATATCCAGGACATGGAAGCAACTTAAATGTCTATCAACAGAGTAATGGACAAAAACAATGTGGTATATATGTTTAATATATACAATGGAACATCACTCAAACATTTTTAAAAAATGATGTAATAATGTAATTTCCAGAAGTATGGGTGGAAAGAAAGTGAAGTCACTCAGTCGTGTCCAACTCTTTGCAACCTCATGGACTCTAGCCTGCCAGGCTCCTCCTAGAGATTATTATACTAAGTGAAGTAGATCAGACAAAGACAAATATACAATATCACTTATATATGAAATCTTTTAAAAATCATGTAAAAAACTTTTTTACTTCAATTTTTTAAAAAAATATGTTGCTATGTTCACAAGGATCTAATATTTAAGGATATTAACTATGGTATCCATGATTAAGAACTGAAGAATTACAAACCAAGTCTCTAAATATGCACAACTCTGAAAATTTAGAAACTCTTCTATAAGAATTTTTCAGTGGATGCTTATTAGGTTTATATAATTTGCTCTAGGCTATTTCTACATTGTAATAAAAATCACAAATGATGTTCTATATGAACACAACTTATTAAATAGTAATTTCCTATTTACAATGGTGGAACTTAGGAAAAGTTCTCATGACTTTAGAGGATGAGCCTTTAACAAGAAAATCTAAGTCACAAAATGCAATAAAGCTTTCATGACATCTCTGTTGTGCTAGTTCTTAAGACTCAATAGTGAAGAAGGGTAATGTCAAAAAACAAAGTTAAGGACCACAGTAATATCTCACCATCCCAGGCAGGAGAATGAAAACTCTAATGAGAGAGAAGACTGGTAGAAGTTATCTCCAAATTCATAGCTTTGGAAAGCTCAATCATTTTCTCCACAGACCTAGATGAGACAGAATTTCATTATATCAGAATGGAGATTTAGTTCCTTAGAATGAGGGTATAAAAATAAAGTCCTATCACTTCATGGAAGATAGAAAGAGAGAAAGTAAAAGCAGTGACAAATTTTCTTTCATTGAGCTCCAAAATCACTGAGGATGGTGACTGCAGCCATGAAATTAGATGATGCTTCCTTCTTGGAAGGAAAGTTGTGACCAACCTAGACAGCATATTAAAAAGCAGAGACATATCTTTGCCTGCAAAGGTCCATATAGTCAAAGCTATGACCTTTCTAGGAGTCATGTACAGATGTGAGAGTTGGAACATAAAGAAGACTGAGCACCAAAGAAATGATGCTTTCAAGTTGTGGTGCTGGAGAAGACTCTTGAGAGTCCCTTGGACTGCAAGATCAAACCAGTAATCTTAAAAGAAATCAAGCCTGAATATGCAATGAAAGGACTGAGCTAAAGCTGAAGCTCCAATACTTTGGCTATCTGAATGCAAAGACCTGAGTCATTGGAAAATACCCTGATTCTGGGAAATATTGAAACCAATAGGAGAAGGAGGTGACAGAGGATAAGATGGTTAGATAGCATTACCAACTTAATAGACATTAACTTGAGCAAACTCCAGGAGATAGTGGAGGACAGGGAAGCCTTGCATGCTACAGTCCACAGGGTCACAAAAAGTCAGACATGACTTAGTGACTGAACAATAACAATAATAGAAATAAGTACCCAGCTAAAAATAACACCCAACATTAAAGTAAGATTTTTGTCTTTATTTCAAATATAAAATAAGTAAAACTGTACTTTTTGGATCAACATCAATACAATTTGATTTAGCTGAGGAATCAACCTCACTGCCTGTTCACTTTTCAAATTCAGAGGGGGTGGAAAACCCTCACTGAGCAAATATGGCTCTTAACAATATTGGAGGATGAATTACAGCAGAAGACCTGTAAATGGAGTAAACAATGAAGAATAGAAAAATGATATGCTCCTTGAACATTATTCTTTCATTTGACTTGTCCATTTAGCTGGCCTTTTGCTACAGTTTGAAGAAAAATTCAAATCTATATCTTAAATCCATAATTGTTTTAATGAGAAACAAGTATATCAAGATCTCTTGAGATAGAATTATAAAATTCTTACCATATTCTATAGTGCATCAACTCATTTCAGTTGACTTTTATCCTATAGATATCCATGTTGTATGCAGAGGGTAATGTTGATGGTGACTGTTCCAAACTAGCTGCCATGTTATCCTGGAATTCCCATAAATACATTTCTAATAAGTACATTTTTCATGTTTATATGCTTAATTGCATACACCAAATAGCTTCTAGTATTTGCCCTAATCTGATCTGGAAATATATGGCACCTTGATCCATGTTCTCCTCACTGAGCATTTATTCATACTAGTGGCATGTCAAGGACACAAAAGTTCTTTCTCACAGAAACAAAAACCACATCCAGATAGTCAAGTCTCATCCAGGAGACTATGGTTAACAAAAACACAGGCCAACAACAACAACAACAAAAGGTTAATTCTTTGTCAATAGAAGTCCTCTAGCAAAGAATGAAAAGAGGTCTATTGGATCAACACAATCTACCTGATGTGTCTCTCCCTTCTTCCTGGTGTTTCGCCAGCTTTCTGACTGTTGGAAGTACCAGGTCTCTTGTTTCCAAAAAACCGCCTGTGTTGGCTTGTCTTTCAGCCTCTCATGTTGCAAAATCTGAAATTCTGTTGCAATAAACACCAGATTTCAGAGAAAAGCAATGACAATTGTGCAGAGATTAACTTCATTTATATAGCAACATTTGGTAGTAGCATGACTATGTGTCTAAACAATGCCTCCTCTTCCAATATAATATTAGATTGAGAAATACCTGCAGTTTATTTGTGTAGAAGCAAGCACTGATTCTGAAAGAGCATTTAGAAAAGCATATTTAGGCTTAGGGAAACAGAAGGTTGTCTTTTGTATAAACACGATAAATGTATCCCTTGAATCCATCCTGAAGGAACCATATGCAAACAGATAACTTTAGAAATTGTGTTATTCTACAGTCATCCTCAGCCAAATGTCATTAACTAGTGACTGGGCATAATTGAGGGCAACTCTGACACAAGTATGAACAATATGCTTCACAAGATAATTTTTTTTTTAATCTAAGTCAAGTGAGAACACAGTATTTCAGAAATAAATTTTTTCTCACAAAGCTCATTCAGTATGAAATTAGGAATGGTAACCTCCAATAATGGCTGCACTAAGCGCAGGCAGCTGCGACCGGCTCACTAACCACAGCCCAGAGGAGCTACCCCACGTCCGAGGTCAGGGGCAGAAGCCGGGAGGACCCCATGCCCGAAGGGCAGCCGGCAAGAGGAGTTACCCCACGTCCGAGGTCAGGGGCAGCAGCCGAGAGTGCCAGGCTGCGATGGTGCATCAACGGCCAATAGGGGACACTAGCATCCGAGGTCAGGGGTGAGGACCAAGAAGGGCCATC
>SJXQ01001034.1:350291-427209 GCA_006408695.1 Aepyceros melampus
GTTTATTGTGATCCACACAGTCAAAGGCTTTGGCATAGTCAATAAAGCAGAAATAGATGTTTTTCTGGAACTCTCTTGCTTTTTCCATGATCCAGCGGATGTTGGCAATTTGATCTCTGGTTCCTCTGCCTTTTCTAAAACCAGCTTGAACATCAGGGAGTTCACGGTTCACGTATTGCTGAAGTCTGGCTTGGAGAATTTTGAGCATTACTTTACTAGCATGTGAGATGAGTGCAATTGTGTGGTAGTTTGAGTATTCTTTGGCATTGCCTTTCTTTGGAATTGAGATGTAAACTGACCTTTTCCAGTCCTGTGGCCACTGCTGAGTTTTCCAAATTTGCTGGCAAATTGAGTGCAGCACTTTCACAGCATCATCTTTCAGGATTTGAAACAGCTCAACTGGAATTCCATCACCTCCACTAGCTTTGTTCATAGTGATGCTTTCTAAGGCCCACTTGACTTCACATTCCAAGATGTCTGGCTCTAGATTAGTCATCACATCATCATGATTATCTGGGTCATGAAGATCTTTTTTGTACAGTTCTTCCGTGTATTCTTGCCACCTCTTCTTAATATCTTCTGCTTCTGTTAGGTCCAGACCATTTCTGTCCTTTATCAAACCCATCTTTGCATGAAATGTTCCCTTGGTATCTCTAATTTTCTTGAAGAGATCTCTAGTCTCTCCCATTCTGTTCTTTTGCTCTATGTCTTTGCATTGATTGCTGAAGAAGGCTTTCTTATCTCTTCTTGCTATTCTTTGGAACTCTGCATTCAGATGCTTATATCTTTTCTTTTCTCCTTTGCTTTTCACCTCTCTTCTTTTCACAGCTATTTGTAAGGCCTCCCCAGACAGCCATTTTGCCTTTTTGCATTTCTTTTCCATGGGGATGGTCTTGATGCCTATCTCCTGTACAATGTCACTAATTCATATATTAATAAATATGAATATTTATATATATGTACAAATGTTAATCTGCTTGAAATTCACCATAAGTTTTCTAAAGATTTGAGATGAAAACATAACCTATACTGTTATGTTTATGAAAATGCAGAATAAATATAATCCCCTCTTTGTCATTTTTACCAGTATATCCTGGCTAGAGCTTTGGTTAGTAGACAAGATCTTATTATTTTTAAATTAGTTTTTCATTAATATGTAATAATTATACTTTTAAAGTGATTTATTAGGCTTATATTACTCTTTCAATTTAAATCTGTAAATGGGTTTTAGCATATTTTCCAAACAAAAAACTCTTCAATGTAAACCAACAAAAAGTGAACAAATTTTTTATCCATGGACTTTTATTCTCCTTTAGCACTTAGAGAAAAAAGGAAAATCTATATTGGATTATAAATAGCATTGTAAGCAAACCTATATTGTTCTGGAAAATGTGTGGTCACCTTTAAATTACTATGAGTACAAGCAAATACACCAGAAGGCTGTCTCTGAAGCAACATGCCAAATCTAGCAATAGGATGATTTTCCCTTTGAAGGGAGTAGACAGGTCTCCAGAAGGAACATTTGGTGAAGAATCTGTCAACTGCCTTTATTACCTTCTGAACTACCCCTAACTTACAAGTATTCCCAGTTTTGTACTGCAGATAATTTGAGCTCCATCTGTGGTTGATGAATATTTTTCAGTACGCTCTTACAAATTATGGCTTTAGGCACTGTTGCACCTTCTCCCTGCAAATTCAACTACATAAATTGCTTTGTTTCTTCAGCCTGAATACATTTCCATAGTTGTAATGCAGTGAAAGAAACAGGAATCATTATTTTTCTATTGTAATTTGTCAGATAGATTGCTTCCAAAAGAAGGTTGGTTTAAGTTTTATGCTGAAATTATTAACTCTGTGATTATTAGTTCTTAAATATGAAATTTAATTAATAGTTGGCAAGATGGAATAGTAGAAAGACCTGAGCTCACTCTCTCTTATAAGCATATCAAATTCACAATTATTTGGAAAACAGCCATCAATGAAGAAAGACCAGACCTACTAGAAAAGATCCTTTACAACTAAAGCTATTAAAAAATAAATCACAATAAGATGGGTAGGAGGGACAGAGTTGCAATACAGTCAAGTCCAATACCTTCAAGTGGACTGTCCACAAAGAGGAGAACAATTACACTACAGAGTTTCACCCAAAGAAGTGAGAGATCCAAGACCCATGTGGGTTCTGCAGCATGGGAGTACTGCAAACAGAAAGATGAATCGCTGGAGCTTTTGGTTGCAAAGGCCACTGAGGCTTACTTTGGGGAGTTCCAGAGTGTGAAAGGAAATAGTGATGTCGCTCCTGAGTGACACCCACAAAATCTCATATGCTCTGGCTTCAGAGCTCAGGGAAGAAGCCATAATTTGCTAGATGCTTAGATTAAACCAACCTGCTGATGCTGAAGATTCTTCTGGAGAGGCAGGAAGTGACTGCAGCTTACCCTGGGGACACAGACACTAGTGGAAGCCATTTAGGGGAGCTCCTTCTACCTTGTGGACACTGGTGATGCAAGTGTTATTTTGGAATACTTCCTCTAGTGTATTAACCCAGGACTCAGTCTGGCCCTGATCCAATCATTTGTAGTCACCATTGCTGGGATGCCTCAGGCCAAGCAACTAATTATCTCACCTTCTAGCCATTAAGCTGCTTTAAGACTCCCTTCAAGAAACCCCAGGCCAACATTATCAGGAAGAAACACCATTTACCAGTGATCCAACACCAGTTCTAGGACCCCTGTGCCCTTTAACAAGATCCCAAGAGCCCTGGGGTCTCCTGGACTAGTCTCTACCCACCAGTAACCCATGACTAGCCCTTGGGTCCTTGGCATTCTGAAATCTGCTAGTTTGTGACCTCGTGTTGACAACCAGCCACTGGCAATCTTCACATAAGGCAGGGCCTACCAATCAACTGGACCAGTGGTCAACTAATTCTACCAGGCTGCCCAATAGTTATCCCACCAACCAGAAAAACCACACAACTCTTATAGAAGTAACTCTAGAGCATACAGCTCTGGGGACAAGAAGAAAGTGTGCTGCCAGGGTGTATAGAACACATCTAAGAAAATGCATTTCTCCAAGGCTTGGAATTATAACTAAGCTACCAAGTAGATAAAAATAAATATAGCAAATCAGGAAAAATAAGGTGTCAGAGGAATATGTTCCCCAAAAAGGAACAAAATAAAACAACAGAGGAACGACTAAGTGAAGTGGATATAGGCAGCCAACCCAAGAAAGAGTTCAGAATAGTGACTGTAAGAATAATCAAAGAACTAGGAAGAAGAATAGACGCACAGAGTGAAAAGTTGAAAGTTTTTAACAAAGAGACAGTATAAAGAACAACCAAAAAGAGATGAAGAATACAAAAGTTGAAATGAAAAACATCTAGAAAGAATAAAAGCAGGCTAAATGATACAAAGGAACAGATGAATGAGCTGAAAAACAGAGCAGTGGAAATCACTGAGGCTGAACAGAAGAAAAGAAAGAGAAAAGGAAAAAAGGAGGACTGCTTAAGAGACCTCTGAAATAGCATCAGAAGAGAATGTAGACCCACAGAATATATAGAATATTATCATATAGAGACAGAAGGAGAATATAGAGAGAAAGAGGCTGAAAGCATGGTTGAAGACATAATAGCTGAAAACCTCCTTAACCTGGGAAAGGAAATAGATATCCAAGTCCAATAAGTGCAGATAATCCAGTTTAGAATCAACCCAAAGAGAACTGGAGCAATAGCCATTGTAACTAAAATGGCAAAAATTAAAGACAGAGAATATTAAAAGTAGTAAAGGAAAAGCAGCAAGTAGTATACAAAGGAATTCCCATAAGGCTGACTTTTCAGCAGAAACCATAGAAACCAAAAAGAGTGAAATGATGTATTTAAAATGTAAATGGTTGAAGACATAATAGCTGAAAACCTCCTTAACCTGGGAAAGGAAATAGATATCCAAGTCCAATAAGTGCAGATAATCCAGTTTAGAATCAACCCAAAGAGAACTGGAGCAATAGCCATTGTAACTAAAATGGCAAAAATTAAAGACAGAGAATATTAAAAGTAGTAAAGGAAAAGCAGCAAGTAGTATACAAAGGAATTCCCATAAGGCTGACTTTTCAGCAGAAACCATAGAAACCAAAAAGAGTGAAATGATGTATTTAAAATGTAAAACATTGATCTATATTTCTGTTTTTGTTCCAGTACCATACTTTTTGATGACTGAGGCTTTGTAGTAGAGCCTGAAGTCAGGTGGGCATACACACCGAGGAAACCAGAATTGAAAGAGACACATGTACCCCAGTGTTCATTGCGGCACTGTTTATAATAGCCAGGACTTGGAAACAACCTAGATGTCCATCAGCAGATTAATGGATAAGAAAGCTGTGGTACATATACACAATGGAGTATTACTCAGCCATTAAAAAGAATACATTTGAATCTGTTCTAATGAGATGGATGAAACTGAAGCTGATTATACAGAGTGAAGTAAGCCAGAAAGAAAAAAAATACAGTATACCAACACATATATATGGAATTTAGAAACATGGTAATGACAACCCTGTATGTGAGACAGCAAAAGAGACACAGATGTATAGAATGGACTTTTGAACTCTGAGGGAGAGGGAGAGGGTGGGAGGATTTGGGAGAATGGCACTGAAACATATATACTATCATGTAAGAAATGAATTACCAGTCTATGTTCGAAACAAGATACAGGATACTTGAAACTGGTGCACGGGGATGATCCAGAGAGTTGATATGGGGTGGGAGGTTGGGAGGGTGGTGTTCAGGATTGGGAACTCATGTACACCCGAGATGGATTCATGGCAGTGTATGGCAAAACCAATACAGTATTGTAAAGTAAAATAAAGTATAAATAAATAAATAAAATGTAAAACAGAAAATCCTACAACCAAGACTAAACTATCAAACAAGGCTCTCATTCAGATTTAAAAGACAGATTAAAAGCTTAAGAGCAAAAATTTAGAGAGTTAAGCACTACCAAACCAGCTTCATAATGCAAATATACAGTAAAGGTATAAATGACATTTACAGTGTATTAAGTCATTTATGCACAAAGCTGATAAAATGGTTAAAAATAAAAATAGTAAAATCATCTATATCCACAATAGGCAATGTAATAGTGGAAGTCGTAGTCACAGCAATCAGAGAAAAAAAAAAGAAATAAAAAGAGTCCAAAATTGAAAGTAAGAAGTAAAATTGTTTGCAGATAACATGATAGAATATATAGAAAATCTTAAATATACCACCAAAAAACTACAGATAAATCTGTTCATTTCTATATACTACAAAATAGAATTTAAGGAAATAATTTCATTTACAATTGCATCAAAAAGAATAAAATACCTATTAATGAAACTACATAAGGAGGTGAAAGAACTGTACTCAGAAAAATTTAAGGTATCAGTGAAAGAAACTGAAGATGACACACACAATTGGAAAGATGCACCATGTTCATGTGTTAGAACAATTAATACTGTTAAAACAATCCAAAGGAATCTACAGAATCAATGTGAGCCATATCAAAATACCAATGGTGTTTCTTGCAGAACTAGAACAAATGATTTTAAAATTTACATGGAAAGTACAAGAGACCCTGAAGAGCCAAAACTATCATGAGGAAATAACTAATCTGGAGAAATCATACTCCTTGACATCAAACTATACTACAAAACTACAGTAATCAAGTTGGGAAGGTACTGGCACAAAAACAGACACATAGGTCAATGGGTTAGAGTAAAAGGCCCAGAAATAAACCCAGACAATACTGGTCAACTAATCTATAATAAAATACATTATCTTTAATAAGTGGTGCTTGGAAAACTGGATTACTACCTGTAAAGAAATCAGATAATGGCATTCTCAAATACCACATATAAAAATAAACTCAGAATGGATTAAAGACCTAAATACAGGATGGAAAACCATAAGACTCCCAGAAGAAAACATAGGCACAACACTCTGACATAAATATTAGCAACATACTTCTGAATCTGTCTCACAAAGAAAAGGAAATAAAGGCAAAAATAAATGTGTGGTCAAATTAAACTTAAAAGTTGTTGCAGATCTAAAGAACTCGAATGAAACAAAAACCCTACTTAATGTTTAATGTTAGAAAATATTTGTAAATGATATGACAGATAAGGATTTGGTTAATATACTAAGTACATAAACAATCCATACAACTCAACATCAAAAAAACAACTCAATTTAAAAATAGGCAAAAGACCTGGATAGACATTTTTTTTTCCAAAGAAGACAAATACAACAAGACCTGTAAAGATTTTTAACATCATCAGTCTCCAGAGAGATACAAATAGAAACTATAATTATGTATCACCTCAGACCTGTTAGAATGGCCATCATTAAAAAGAACACAAATAACAAATGTCAGCAAGGATGTAGAGAAAAGCAAATCCTCACACACTGTTGGTGGGGCTGTAAGTTGGTGCAGCCACTGTGAGAATCAGTATGAATTTCTCAGAAAACTAAAAATAGAACTACCATAAGACTGAGCAATTCCACTCCTATGTATATATCTTAAAACAAAACAAAACAAACAAAAAAACCCTGCAAAGCACTAATTCAAAAAGATGAATGTACCTCAATGTTTCTAGCAGCATTATTTATAATGGTATTATGTCTTTTCTTCTCTGACTTATTTCAGTTAGTATGTGCTCAATCGTGTTTCATTCTTTGCAACCTCATGGACTGTAGACAAGGAAGCAAACTAAATGTCTATCAACAGGTGAAGGAAGAAGTAGTGGTATATATATGTATGTATGTGTATGTATATATATATATATATATATATATATATAAAGGAATATTATGCCACCACAAAAAAGAATGAAATTTTGCCATTTGCAGCAATGTGGATGGACTTGGACGACATTATTCTAAGTGAGGGCTTCCCAGGTGTGGCTAGTGGTGAAGACCCCACCTGCCAATTCAAGAGATGCAAGAGATGCGGGTTTGATCCCTTGGTTAGGAAGATATCTAGAGAAGGAAATGGCAACCCACTCCAGTCTGTAGCCTGGAGAATCTGATAGACAGAGGAGCCTGGCAGGATATAAACCATAGGGTCCCCAAGAGTCGAACATGACTGAAGCAACTCAGTATAGCATAAATTCAGTTCAGTTGCTCAGTCATGTCCAACTCTTTGTAAGCTCATGAATCGCAGCACGCCAGGCCTCCTTGTCCATCATCAACTCCCAGAGTTTACCCAAATTCATGTCCATTGAGTCAGTGATGCCATCTAACCATCTTGTCATCAATCATCCCCTTCTCCTCCGCGTTTAATCTTTCCTAACATCAGGGTCTTTTCAAGGAGTCAGCTCTTCACATCAGGTGGCCAAAATATTGGAGTTTCAGCTTCAACATCAGTCTTCCAATGAACTCCCAAGACTGATTTGCTTTAGGATGGACTGGTTGGATATGCTTGGAGTCCAAGGGACTCTCAAGAGGCTAATCCAACACCACAGTTCAAAAGCATCAATTATTTGGTGCTCAGCTTTCTTTATAGTCCAACTCTCACATCCATACATGACTACTGGAAAAAAGCATAGCCTTAACTAGATGGACCTTTGTTGACAAAGTAATGTCTCTGGTTTTTAATATGCTGTCAAGGTTGCTCATAACTTTCCTGCCAAGGAGTTCAGTTCAGTTCAGTCGCTCAGTCGTGTCCAACTCTTTGCGACCCCATGAATCGCAGCACGCCAGGCCTCCCTGTCCATCACCAACTCCCAGAGTTCACTCAGACTCACGTCCATCAATTCCGTGATGCCATCCAGCCATCTCATCCTCTGTTGTCCCCTTCTCCTCCTGCCCCCAATCCCTCCCAGCATCAGGGTCTTTTCAAATGAGTCAACTCTTAACATGAGGTGGCCAAAGTACTGGAGTTTCAGCTTTAGCATAATTCCTTCCAAAGAAATCCCAGGGCTGATCTCCTTCAGAACGGACTGGTTGGATCTCTTTGTAGTCCAAGGGACTCCCAAGTGTCTTCTCCAACACCACAGTTTAAAATCATCAATTCTTTGGCGCTCAGCTTTCTTCACAGTCCAACTTTCTCATCCATACATGACCACAGGGAAAACCATAACCTTGACTAGACGGATCTTAGTTGTCTCTGCTTTAGAATATGCTATCTAGGTTGGTCATAACTTTTCTTCCAAAGAGTAAGCGTCTTTTAATTTCATGGCTGCAGTCACCATCTGCAGTGATTTTGGAACCCAGAAAAGTAAAGTCTGCCACTGTTTCCACTGTTCCCCATCTATTTTCCATGAAGTGATGGGACCAGATGCCATGATCTTCATACCTGAACTATTTCAAATCCTAGAAGATGATGCTGTGAAAGGGCTACATTCAATATGCCAGCAAAATTGGAAAACTCCACAGTAGCCATAAGACTGGAAAAGGTTAGTTTTCATTCCAGTCCCAAAGAAAGGCAATGCCAAAGAACTTTCAAACTACTACAAAATTTCACTCATGCATCTCACATGCTAGCAAAGAAATGCTCAAAATTCTCCAAGCCAGGCTTCAACAGTACATGAACTGTGAACTTGCTAGTGTCCAAGCTGGATTCACAAAAGGCAGAGGAACCAGAGATCAAATTGCCAACATCTGCTGGATCATGGAAAAAGCAAGAGAGTTCCAGAAAAAAAAAAATCTATTTCTGCTTTATTGACTATGCTAAAATCTTTGACTCTGTGGATCACAAGAAACTGTGGAAAATTCTGAAAGACATGGGAATACCAGACTTCTTGACCTGCCTCCTGAGAAACCTGTATGCCAGTCAAGAAGTGACAGTTAGAACTGGACTTGGAAAAACAGACTAGTTCCAAATTGGGAAAGGAGTATGTCAGGCTGTAAATTTATTGCTTGTTTAACTTATATGTAGAGTACATAATGTGAAATGATGAAATTGATGAAGCACAACCTGGAATCAATATTGCCAGGAAAAATATCAATAACCTCAGATAGGCAGATCATACCACACTTATAGCAGAAAGTGAAGAAGAACAAAAGAGCCTCTTGATGAAAATAAAAGTGGAGAGTGAAATGGTTGGCTTAAAACTTAACATTCAGAGAACTCTGATCATGGCATCTGGTCCCATCTTTCATGACAAATAGACAGGAACAATGTAAACAGTGAGAGACTTTGTTTTATTGGCTCCAAAATCACTGCTGATGGTAACTGCAGCCATGAAATTAAAAGATACTTGCTCCTTGACAGAAAAGTTATAACCAACCTAGACAGCATATTAAAAAGCAGAGACATTACTTTGCCAATGTCTCTAGTGGTCAGTCTAGTCAAGCTTTGTTTTTTCCAGTAGTCGGTATAGGTGAGAGAGTTGGAGTATAAACAAAGCTGAGTGAGGAAGAATTGATGTTTTTGAACTGTGGTGTTGAAGAAGTCTCTTGAGAGTCGCTCGGACAGCAAGGAGATTCAATCAGCCTATTCTAAAGGAAATCAGTCCTGAATATTGATTGGAGGGACTGATGTTGAAGCTGAAACTCTAATGTTTTGGTTACTTGGTCACCTAATGCGAAGAACTGACTCATTTGAAAAGACCCTGATGCAATGAAAGATTGAAGACTGAAAGGGAAGGGGACAACAGAGGATGAGGTGGTTGGGTGGCATTGTCAACTCAACAGACATGAGTTTTTGTAAACTCTGGGATTTGTTGATGGACAGGGAAGCCTGGCGTGCTGCAATCCATGGGGTCACAGAGTTGGACAAGACTGAGCCACTGAACTAAATGTCTGTATTAAAAGTACTCATATTCTCTACTGGATTAAAGTTGTTGTTGTTGTTGTTGTTTTTCCTGTGCTTATTAAAACATATTAGTTAATCATGTATTTCTGACGTTCTATATATTTATTTCTCTTTCTTGTTTGAGGTATCATTTCCTTTGAAAGCCATATTAAACACATTACTACTTTTTTTCTTGTTTTAATTCTCTGTGTAAGAGTATTTTTTTATGGTCAGTGTGAAAAATCTCAGCCTTTTAATATTAGGGAGGGTAACTCTTGTCATTACTGGTGTATTTCAGTACTATTTTTGTCATTACATTTTCATCTTACTCTTTTTTGCATTCTTTTTTTTCTCTCTTCTTTGAAATAATCATTTTTTATTTATTCTCACTCTCCTCTATTAATTATTCTTCAGTGCATTGAAAATTGTGAAGTCCAGCTGTTGTCTTTTAGTAGTTATCTACAAATTTTAGATTTCATAATGGGTTCATGTTTATCTTAATTGTGTTTAATTTCCTTATGCAGAGGACAGAAACTTTTTGCTTGTTTTTCCTTCCCTCTATGTTGTCTTCCTATTTGACAGTTCTCTAGAATTGAACTCTGTCCATTCAATGAAGTATGTTATGAATGGTTTACAGGTGTGAAGAAGATAGCAACCACTTCTTCCAGCAGGGGAGTCCAGTCAGGGACTGACTGGGGCAACTGGAGCATCCAGCTTTCTGTTGGCAAAAAGTCTTGTCCTGTTACTCAGTTTTAATTAAGATACTATGATTATCTGTTTATGTATTAATGTGAAAAAGATTAGTAACACAAGCCTAAAATCGTATTTATATCTTTAATTTTTATTCCCACATGGTTACATTGAATAATTATTAGGTTTGCCATCAGGATATTCAAAATCCTTGATTATTGTTCTTTGCCTAACCCCTTTGATATGAATTAATTTTTATTTTCCAAGAAATAGAATATTAGGAATTTTTACATAAAAATGAATGAGACTCAGCCTAAATTTGCTTAAATAACATAGGTATTTTACAAAGCTTTTTGGATATGGGTTTTAGATGCAGTTTGATAACCATGTTGGATTTCTCAGCTTTGTTTCACAGCTTTGAAATTCTTCTCATGTCCACAAGGTGGTTGTTGTCATTTTGTGGAGTAACATTTTCTTATTTTTAAAATAAGTAATAAAAATATTTCTCTTTTGAATTGACTTATGAATATCAGTTTGACCCTCATTTCTGTAGCAATGTACTGTGACCAGGTTGACTAAATTGTTAGACATAGGGCTTCTCTTAACAGTTCAAATGGTAAAGAATCTGCCTGCTGTGCAGGATACCCCAATTTGATCCCTGGATCAGGAAGATTCCCTGGAGAAGGGAATGGCTACCACTCCAGTATTCTTGCCTGGAAATTTTCATAGACAAAGGAGCCTGGCAGGCAGTCCACGGGGTTGCAAAGAATTGGACATGACTGAGTGAATAACTTTCACTTTTTCAGTAATGGTCATTGCTATTTCTACATGCCACTATTATGTTAATTTTGTAGGTGAACACAGGTAAAGTTTACAAAGCTAGAAAGTAGTGTTGCAAGAATTTGAAAAGGGGTGGCTTCATTCCAAGGCCTTGGTATTAAACATTACACAACCTATTATTTCTTCTCATGTTAGGAAAAAGTATGATAAAAAATTCTTTAATATTCTAGAGTCCATATATGATTATACTCGAAATAATTAAAAACAATATTAATACCAAGTATGAGGAAACTTCCATACTTCCCAGTCTCAAGGTCCCACCACCGAGTCCCTTTTTGAGTACGTACTGACCTAGATCACAATTTTCACCATGTGACTGTGGCAAGTTTAATCCAGCAGAGATTTTCATAATCACTGCCAAGTAAGGAGGCAATGACATTTCTTTTCTCATTCCAGCCTAAGGCTACACTCCCAACTCACACTCTGTTAGAAGACATATTATTCCAGATAATTGAGAATGGGGGTGTTATGTCCCTCAGGGATTACATCATGCACTAGCCACTTGTTGTTGTTCAGTAGATAAGTCATGTCTGACTCTTTGCAACCCCAGGAACGGCAGCGTGCCTGGCTCCTCTGTCCTCCAGTATCTCCCTGAGTTTGCTCAAATTCATGTCCATGTTCATGTCCATTGAGTCAGTGGTGCTATCTAAACATTTCATCCCGTGCCAGTCCCTTCCCAGATTCTGTCTAACCATATGCATTGAACAGCAGCAGTAGTAACAACAACAAACATAATATTTGCATAAAAGTACATATCTATCAGTCAGATCTTGTCATCATTAATGCCATATGTGGGATGATGACAGGCTGATAAAGTGTCTATAACTGCTCTCTTTAAGGCTAAAGTCTGTTCATTGAATGTTCTATAGGCAACTGGTTAAACATAAACAAGCACATTCTTTCTTTGAGTAATGATGGTCAGGGCTAAAAAGCAACACTGCTTTTAGTTTAGCAGGCATAACTGCTAAAAATATGCACCCAATCTATTCTACCAAAAAGAAAATTAAGTTGAGTTCTATTTGGGTAATCTTTTGTTTGGTCTTCAACAACAGAAACTGTTTGCCTTATGTTTGCATAACTGAATCTCTCTCAGGCAGGGTTACAAGATCAAAAACTTTTTAATTGTATATTAAGTATGTGATTATCTACTACGAGATGGCACAATCGCAGGGGCTGTCATCAGTTCAGGCCCTCAAGGAAGCAAAAGCCAAAAAAACAAGAGCTATATTGGAAGGATATCTGTGAAGCATAAAAATGTGAGGGAACTACTGTAGCTACAGAACTTCAGACACAGACCCGTTCTGACGCCTGTGAAGGGAGATGGGAAAGGATCGAGTTGGAAGAGTGCCAGGATGCGGTGCAGCACTGGAAAAGTCTTGTACTTGTACCTTTGTCAGACAAAACTCAATTGACTAGATTTCTGTGTGCTTATTTTCCAATTCTGTCCTGTCCACTGACCTATTCGTGTACCAATACCATGCTGTCTTAATACTGCAGCATTATAATAAGTCTTGAAGTCAAAATATCAATCTTACAAGTTAATCTCTTTTTTAAGTATTGTGTTGACTATTCTAGGTCTTTTGTCTTTCCATATAAAACTTATAATCAGTTTGTTGATAGCAACAGAATGATTCAGTGTTTTGAATGGAATTGTGTTAATGTATAAATCAAGTTGCAAGAAATTGACACCTTAATGATATTGAATCATTCTATCATCAATGATAGATGAACATCAATGATATGTCTTCTCTTTTAAACCTTTGATATCTTTTATCAGAGCTTTATAGTTTTCCTCATATGGGACTGCTGCATATTTACAGCTAATTTTTTTTCATTTTTTTGTGTGTGTGCTAATGTAATTAGTACTGTGTTTTTAATTTCAAAATTCAATTGCTCATTCCTGGAATGTGGAAAACAAATTCAGTTTACATAATAACTTGTGTATTGTAACCTTGCTATTTTAATTACTTTTTAGTTCTTGTATAGCTTTTATTTCTTTTTGCTGTCCTATTGCATTACTAAGACTTTCAGGAAAATGTTGAGTATGAGTGATGAGACAAGGCATTCTTGTTTTGTCAAGTTTGATGATAGGGAGAAGGCATCTAATTTCTAACCATTAAGCATGATATAAATGGTGAAATTTGTAGATGTTCTGTATCAAGCTGAAGAAATTTCCTTTGCTCCTATCTAGCTTAGAGTTTTTATCATAAATGAATATTGTATTTTGTTGAATACTTTTTCTACATCTATTAATATAATCAAATGACTTTTATTATTTTGTCAGTCAATGTAATGAATTACATTAATTGATTATAGAAGGCTGAAAGCTTGCATTTTTGAAGTAAATCCCTCTTGGTTATAGAGAATAGTTCTGTTTGTACATTGTTGGATTTGATTGGCCAATAATTAGTTGATGATTTTTACATCTATGTGCATGAGAGATATTGATCTTTAGTCTTCCTTTCTTATAAAGTCTTTACTTGATAGTCTTTATAGAATATATTAGAAAGCATTCCCTCTGCTATTTTCTGCATGTAATTATAGAGATTTCTTCATTATAAAGTATAATTTATTCATTAAAATCTTGGTAGAATACATACGTAAAACTATTTGGGTCTGGTGCTTTCTTTCTTGGAAGTTCATAAGCTCATTGTTAGAAATAGACCTATCCAATAATTATTTCTCCTTGAATGAGTTTTGGTTATTTATATCTTTCAAGTCATTGGTTAATTTAACCTGAGTTATCAAATGTGTAGACATAAAGTTGTCGGGATTGGGAGTTCATGTACACTCATGGCTAATTCATGTCAATGTGTAACAAAACGAATACAGTATTGTAAAGCAAAACAAACTAAAAAATAAAAATTAATTAAAAAAATAAATAAATAAAATTACACATGAAAAAAAAAATACTAGTCTGTTACACACTTAATAGATAATACATGCTATGTCCACTCTTTTAAGTATAGAGGTACAAGACAGCAGAATAGAAAGATGTGCAATCATCTTCTCCAGTTAGAACTCCAAAATTACAACTAACTGTTGAACAACCATCAACAGGACAATGTTGGATCCCACCAAAAAAGATACCCTGTGTCCAAGTGCAAAGGAGAAGCCCCAACAAGATGGTAGGAGGGGCAAAATCATGTTTAGAATCAAACATACCCACCAGAGATGCTCAGAGGGCTCAAACAAAAACTTTGTGTGCACCAGGACCCAGAGACCTCACAGAGACTGAGCCAGACCTGCCTTAAGTGTTTGAGTGTCTCCTTCAGAGGCACAGGCCAACAGTGGCCTGACATAATGACAGGGACTTTGGCTGCAGCATACCTGGGAGATATGATGTGTGAGCCCCACCATAGAGCCACCAAACAGACAATGCAAAAACTGAAGAAAAAATATATCAAAGTTCTTGCACTGCTGCAAAATTTCTAGGGTCCATAACAGATTTTCCAACCTTGGGATCTGGCAAAGGGACTGAGAACCCCCAGGGAATTTGACTTCAAAGGCCAGTGTGATTTGATTTCAGAATTTCCACAGGACTGGGGAAATAGAATCTTGAAGGGCACAAACAAAACCTTGTCCATTTTCATTCCATTCCCAAAGAAGGTCAATGTCAATGAATGTTCAAACTACCACACAATTGCACTCATTTCACATGCTAGCAAGGTAATGCTCAAAATCCTTCAAGTTAGGCTTCAGGACTATGTGAACTGAGAACTTATAGGTCTACAAGCTGGGTTTAGAGAAAGCAGAGGAACAGAGGTCAAATTGTCAACATCCATTGGATGGTATAAAAAAAAAAAGATAATTCCAGAAGAAAAAAATCTATTTCTGATTCATTAACAATGCTAAAGGCTTTGACTGTGTAAATTATAACGAAGTGGAAAATTTATAGAGATGGTAATACCAGACCACCTTATTCACCTCCTGAGAAACCAGTATGTAAGTCAAGACAGAACAGTTAAAAGAGGACATAGAACAACGAACTGGTTCACAATTGGGAAAGGAGTATGTAAAGTCTGTATATTGTTACCTTGCTTATTTAATTTCTGTGTGGAGTATGTCATGCAAAATGCTGAGCTGTATGAATCACAAAGTGGAATCAAGATTTCCAGGAGAAATGTTAACAACCTCAGATATGAAGGTGATATCACTTTAATGGCAGAATGAGAAAAGTAACATAGATCCTCATGTTGAAAGTGAAGGAAGAGAGTGAAAAAGCTGGCTTAAAAAATTCAGCAATTCAAAAACTAAGATGAAGGTATTCAGTCCAATCACTTCATGGCAAATAGATGGAAAACGAATGGAAACAGTGACAGACTTTCCGTGGGCTCCACAATCACTGTAGACAATGGCTGCATCTGTGAAATTAAAAACTGCTTACTCCTTGGAATGAAAGCTATGACAAATCTAGACAGCATGTGAAGAGCAGAGACATCACTTTCTTGACAAAACTCTGTATAGCCAGAGCTATGGTTTATACAGTAATCATGTATGGTTGGACCATAAAGATGTCTGAACAATTAAAAATTGATGCTTTTGTTCTGTGGTTCTGGAGAAGAATCTTGAGAGTCTTTTGGACAGCAAGGAGATCAAACCAGGTAATATGAAAGGAAACTTATCCTTAATATTCATTGGAAGGACTGATGCTGAAGCTGCAACACTCTGGCCACCTGATGTGAAGAGCTGACCCATTAGAAAAGACCTTGATTCTTGAACAGGTTGAGGGCAATCTGAGGATAAGGGAGCGACAGAGAATGAGATGGCTCAGTTCATTTCAGTCGCTCAGACCTCTCCGACTCTGCGACCCCATGAATCGCAGCATGCCAGGCCTCCCTGTCCATCACCAACCCCCGGAGTTCACTCAAACTCATGTCCATCAAGTCGGTGATGCATCCAGCCATCTCATTCTCTGTCATTCCCTTCTCCTCCTTCCCCTAATCTGTACCAGCATCAGAGTCTTTTCCAATGAGTCAACTTTTCACATCAGGTGGCCAAAGTACTGGAGTTTCAGCTTCAGCATCATTCCCTCCAAAGAAATCCCAGGGCTGATCTCCTTCAGAATGGACTGGTTGGATCTCCTTGCAGTCCAAGGGACTCTCAAGGGTCTTCTCCAACACCACAGTTCAAAAGCATCAATTCTTCAACGCTCAGCCTTCTTCACAGTCCAACTCTCACATCCATACATGACCACAGGAAAAACATAGCCTTGACTAGATGGACCTTAGTCGGCAAAGTAATATCTCTGCTTTTGAATATGCTATCTAGGTTGGTCATAACTTTTCTTCCAAGGAGTAAGCATCTTTTGATTTTATGGTTGCAGTCACCATCTGCAGTAATTTTGGAGCCCCCCCCACCCCCGCAAATAAAGTCTGACACTGTTTCCACTGTTTCCCCGTCTATTTCCCATTAAGTGATGGGACCAGATGCCATGATCTTAGTTTTCTCAATGTTGAACTTTAAGCCAACTTTTTCACTCTCCTCTTTCACTTTCATCAAGAGGCTTTTTAGCTCCTCTTCACTTTCTGCCATAATGGTGGTGTCATCTACATATCTGAGGTTATTAATACTTCTCCCAGCAATCTTGATTCCAGCTTGTGCTTCTTCCAACCCAGCATTTCTCATGATGTACTCTGCATAGAAGTTAAATAAGCAGAGTGACAATATACAGCCTCGATGTACTCCTTTTCCTATTTGGAACCAGTTTGTTGTTCCATGTCCAGTTCTAACTGTTGCTTCCTGACCTGCATACAGATTTATCAAGAGGCAGGTCAGGTGGTCTGGTATTCTCATCTCCTTCATGAGATGGTTGGATAACATCAAAGACTCAATGGGCATTAGTTTAAGCAAACTCAGATAGATGGTGAAGGACAGGGAAGCCTTGCATGCTATAGTCCATGGGGTCTCAGTGAGTAAAAGATAACTCAGTGAGTGAAAAAGAACAAAAATATTTATAATGGATACACACACACACACACACACACATATGCACACACACACACATTTGCTGCTTCTAAGTTACTTCAGTCATGTCCGACTCTGTGCGACCCCAGGGATGGCAGCTCACCAGGCTCCTCCATCCATGGGATTTTCCAGGCAAGAGTACTGGAGTGGGGTGCCATTGCCTTCTCCAATACATGCATTTATATACATATATATATATATATATGTGTGTGTGTGTGTGTGTGTGTGACAAAATAGGACTTACATTGTCATTATATATAGACACAATAGCTCTTAATTGAACACAGTAGAGTTGTGACTGTCATGACCGTCATCATGTTTTCTATCCAAGCATCATACAAATGGCAGTGATGCCACCATTTGGGTAAAAACTGGATCCTTCTCTAAGTTTTTCCTTAAACCCTAACTGTTTGGAGATACAGCTAGCAATCTGGGCTCTGTCCTTGCTGCCCACTGGAAGCAGTCTGCTCTATAATGCATATCTGCATCATTGTGTAAGTCCTTCTTACTCCATGGTTATATACATATCCATCCCTTTTATCATCTTCTAGCAGGTATTAGCCAGTCCCTCAGTTTACTGGTCTACTTCATACCAAAGACAATGAATATAAAGAGAACTCTAAAATCTGCCCAAGGATCACCCTGTATTTTCTCAGCTCCCTCACTCTCCCACTCTGTTCCAAAACTACTTATTTCTCCTTAACTTCCCCATGCAGCATCTCTGTTCCTTACCGTGGCTCATGTATTACTGTCCTGTTTTACTTAGAATACTGTGTACCTCAGTAAAGTTCTGCACATGTCCTCAACCCCTTATCCCTGATATATTTTCTCATCTTTCACTTCTGACTCTATGCTTTATTGTCCGTACTCCTTCTGTCTATTGGTATATCTAAAGTTCAACTTGTATGCTTGGTTCCATTCACTCTCACCAACTTACTACCAGATCTATGTTATACTTTGTCTTCAGTATTATCAAAATTTCCCTCTCTGTTTTGTCCTTCTAATCAGCAAAATAAGAGAAACTTTTATTTTTTCCATCAACATAAATTCTACTTATTCTCACTAAGTAGACCTCTATGCTCTACTTATAGAAAATATCTGCAAAGAATTGCCCACATTTGGTATTCACCCTAATTCTCCTACTTTTTTCTTGTAAACATTGTGCAATCAGAGCTTTTACTTACAGTGGGACAAACACTAACCAAATGAATGTGATGGTTGGTCTTCCTGTCACACGAAGAATAACAAATACTACTCTCTTGCTGTGAACATTTTCTGCCCTGAATTCTTGGTACCACACCATCCTAGTCTTCTTCCCATTAATTCTCCTTTAGTACCGCCTCTCCTTTTCTCTGAACTTTTCACATTGGAGTAACCCTGGCTCCATCCTCAAATACATATTTTATATTACCGTTTCCTCTCACACACATTCCTCATTCCCTATTATTCTTTATTGTTCTCTGAAACATGTTTTGCAACCTGACAAATTGTATGCTACTTGCTTAATTATCATTGCCTATTTCCTTCTAAGGTATTTTAAGCTCTGGGAGAAAAGTGATTTTTCCCTCTGTTACTTACTATCTGCTTCTATTATCTAGAAAAATGCTCGGGACAAGGTTGAAAGTGAAAGTGAAAGTCACTCAGTTATGTCTGATTCCTTGCAGCCCCATGGACTACACAGTTCATGAAATTCTCCAGGCTAGAGTATTGGAGTAGATAGCCTTTCCCTTCTCCAGGGGCAAGATTAATTATCAATAAATGTCTATTGAATTGAGACAGGCCTAGGACCTCAGACGCTTTGGCGCAAGACAAAACTTGCACCTGGAAAACCTCTCTTCAAGCTACAAAATATAAAGAAATTATATAAGACTAAAATTAGCTGTCTACATGTGCAGTTGGGGCAAATTTTGGACCAAAAGATACAAAGACTCAAAAACAAAAAATTCCAACTGCTATTTCTACAGAGCCTGAAAAAAAAAAATGAGTGTCACGAGCAAAAGTAGAATACTGCTCATGCCCTTTTGCACTCAACCATGAAGGTAGTGGGCAAACCACCTAAGCCAACCCTCCATCCCTGGACATCCTTAATCTATCCTATATAAGGAAGGAACTCGACCACCCCTCACCCCACCTCAGGGAGCAAACAAGGGAATCTGTTACTTGCTTTTGCTCCCACGTGCAGCTGGTAAGGGAAACCCAATAAAGTCTTGCCTGAATTTCTTGTCTTCCTTTTAGTCAATTTCCATTGGTTGGAGAGGCCAAGAGCCATATTCAATATCAAACTCAGTGAGTGTGTAAAGTGGCTTCCTCCTCATAATAATGTCTCACATTTTGTCAAGGCAGTAGCAAATAATGACAGTGAAGGTCAGGGGGTTAAGACAAGCACAGAGGACTATTGTTAAAATAGAAGATTCATCTTTTGATAAACAGACTTTGTTAATATTAGCATAGTCTTCCTTATTAATATTTTCCTTTATGGTAAATACTTTCCCAAACTCAAACTCATAAAGATATCAGTCTGAGCAACCATCTAATCATTTTATTATTTATCTTTACATTGTGAGTTATAATTCAGAATTATAATCTATAATTGTGAGCAGTGTGAATTAGGGCTCAACTTAGTTCTTTTTTTTAAAAGTTTTTTTGGCCAATATATTTCATACTATAAGAGATCTTTCTTTTTCCAAATGTTATACTTTTTTATCTTTCTCACTCACTTGATAACCTGCAATTTCAAAATAAATTTTTAAGCCTTTCTCTGCAGAAGGGATGTTCAAAACAGACATGATAATGCATTATATGAATATATCATAGTTTAACTTTTGCTTCATTATCTATGATTTTTCACCATATTTTCTTGTTAGCAATATAAAAATATTATAATACATAAAAGTATTTTAACAGTATATGTATTTTATTAATTGTGAGGCTTTATGATCTGTTGAAAGACTGAGTTTTATTGATCCAGACCCTGATAGCTCAGCTGGTAAGGAATCGTTCTGCAATGTGGGAGACCCAGTTTGATTCCTGGATTGGGAAGATTAGCTGAGGAATGGATAGGCTACCCAATCCTGTATTCTTGTGTTTTCCTTGTGGCTCAGCTGGTAAAGAATCTGCCTGCAATGCTGGAGACCTGGTTTTGATCCCTGGGTTAGGAAGATCCCCTAGAGAAGGGAAAGGCTAACCATTCCAGTATTCTGGGTTGGAGAATTCCATGGTTTGTACAGTCCACGGGAGTCCCTAAGAGTCAGACATGACTGAGTGATTTTCACTTTCACATTGATCCAGACATTTTGCTGGGACCTTTGCTATGGTGAAATTTATGTTAGCTTTGACTAGGCTATAGTTCCTATTTGTTTGGTCAAGACTATTCTGGATACTTTTATGAAGGTATTTTGTAGATCTGATTATTAATAGAATCTACAAGAAAAAAACTTTACCTGAAGGTTGCAACTAAAATCTTATCTGAGATTACAGACTGCTGGCCTACTCAAATGATTTCAGATCAAAACTTAAACATTAATTCTTACTTGAATTTCCAGCCTGCCCCAGACTGTTCGGTGGATTTGGAACTTGCCAAATGTCCTAATACTATGAAACAGTGTCTTAAAATAAATCTCTTTACATGCAAACACACACACACACACACACACACACTATTGCTCTCTACAAAACCTTTACTAAGACACACTGCTTATATTAAATAGCAAGACTGAATCAAAGGGGTGAAAACTTATTCAAGACAGTAAAATATATGAGGTGTAGGGAGATAAGAATTTTTAAATTCTTATCAGAGAGTTCTTTGTGCATTTTCTGATATCCCTTAATGTATACAAAAAGATTCAGCTTAAGCTTTGAAGAGCAAGTTATCTAAATATCAGTGAGATCATATCCTATGGGAAATTACTGTTTAAACAATTATGGCAGCAGAAGAAGATCAAGAATACTGAGAGAATCTTTATGTAAATATCATTTAAAGATAGTTTTAGAATTTACTATAATCAGATAAAGAGGGGTTGGACTCAGCAACAAGAAAGACAATTTTGCTTATTTGTTTCAATTTTGTGTTAATATTAAGCTGGAATTTTAAGCTGCAAGAAGATCCAGCCAGTCCATTCTAAAGGACATCAGTCCTGGGTGTTCTTCAGAAGGAATGATGCTAAAGCTGAAACTCCAGTACTCTGGCCACCTCATGTGAAGTGCTGACTCATTGGAAAAGACTGATGCTGGGATGGATGGGGACAGGAGGAAAAGGGGATGGCAGAGGATGAGATGGTTGGATGGTATCACTGATTTGATGGACGTGGGTTTGGGTGAACTCTGGAAGTTGGTTATGGACAGGGAGGCCGGCGTGCTGCAATTCATGGGATTGCAAAGAGTCGGACACAACTAAGTGACTGAACTGAACTGAACTGAAGCTGAAAATTTGATAGTTTTATTTTTAACATGTACTTTATCTTGTGTACACAGGAATCAAATTCACATTTTCAATATATAAGATCACTTTCATATTCATCAATTGTATCATTAATGAGCTACATAAAAAAGAAAATTTCATCAACTTACATCTGTGAAGGTAATTTTTTTAATAGAAAAGTAATATAACATAAGTAATTAGTCACTATGTCAAGGTTAGTTTGAATTAAATAAACAGTAGCAAATTATCAGCAGATAATTCAGAATATTTCTTTTAAAGTCAAGGCACTGAATTAAACCACCAGACTTTTTACCCTTTTTTTTCTACATGTGTTAAAAAGCTAAACCTCCTAAGATGCAATTAAGCCAGAAGCGAAGGTAACTGGTGGAAGGTCATTGCAGGTAATCAATGATGTCTACGTGATGAAATAATTTTAAAAGCATCAGGGTTGCAAACACAGAAACAGTATATGCTTTTCTGAGTAAAATATCCAAATAGAGTTTCCAGCCAAGTAAAAGAAAAATCAAGATTAGTAAATGAGGAATAGAAAATGTGTAAAACAAAATTGTTGATAGTGCAAAACAACAGAAACATGTGTTTATATGTGTCTGTGGAGAGATAACCTTTAATAATATATAAACATACATTAAATTGTATTGTTATTCCAAGTGGTTAAGTTAGCCACAGAAATGAAATCCAGTCCCCATTATATACCATTATAAACATGCACATAGCTTAATTATTTGTCCATCCAACATTAGGAAATTTAGAACTATGTATTGAGTGCTTTAGACAGAGGGAAGTGCTATTGATTCCTCTTTTCTCCTACATCAGCTAGTAGGAAAGTGAAAGTGAAGTAAAAGTTTCTCAGTCACATCTAACTCTTTGCGACTTCATGGACTATACAGTCCATGGAATTCTCCAGGCCAGAATAGTGGAGTGGGTAGCCTTTCCTTCTCCAGGGGATCTTCCCAACCCAGGGATAGAAACCAGGTCTCTGGCAGTGCAGGCAGATTCTTTACCAGCTGAGCCACCAGGGAAACAAAAGATAGACTAATAATCAAGAGTGGCCCCTCTTGGTCTTTAACTTTACTGAAATGTATCCATGCCAAGACTATGCGACACAGAGAGTTGAAGTGGCTAGATTAAATCATCTAATTCCTCTGAAATATAGTTTACATTTCTGCCTATTTCTGTTCTCTTTTGTATCAGTCTGGTTCTCCCATAATTTTTTTCTCTGTCATGAAAAATGAAAATTTATCTTTGACTTTCTGATTGATTTTTATAACCACTGGGGGGAAAAAAAAAGAATTCTAATTATCCCTGGTGGCTCAGATGGCAAAAATCTGCCTGCACTGCCAGAGACCTGGTTTTGATCCCTGGGTTGGGAAGAACCCCTGGAGAAAGGAATGGCTATCCACTCCAGTATTCTGGCTTGGAAAATTCCATGGACTCTATAGTCCATGGGGTCACAAACAGACAAGACTGAGTGACTTTTACTGAAACTGAATTATTAATAGGTCAAGATTTCTATCTTACTTGGACAGAAAATTTAACCCATGTGGAAATTTAAAATATTCATGCTGCAAGTAAATTTTTGTCGTTGTTCAGTCACTCAGTAGTGTTGGATACTTTGCGACTCCATGGACTGCAGCACTCCAGGCTTCCCTGTCCTTCACCACCTCCTGAAGCTTGCCCAAACTCATGTCCATTGAGTCAGTAATACCTCTGTCATCCTCTTCTGCCTTCAGTCTTTCCCGGGTCTTTTTCGATGAGTCAGCACTTTGCATCAGGTGGCCAAAGTATTGGAGTTTCAGCATCAATCCTTCCAATGAATATTCAGGACTGATTTCCTTTAAGATTGACTGATTTGATCTCTCAAGAGTCTTCAACACCACGATATGAAAGCCTCAGTTTTTCAGCACGCAGCTTTCTTTATGGACCAACTCTCACATTCATATGTGACTACTGGAAAATCGTAACTTTGACCATATGGCCCTTTGTTGGCAAAGTTTCTCACTCATGTGTTTTATACATGAAATCATGATTAGTACATTCATACATACTTTTTTTCCACACAAATATCTCAATGTTCCATAAGATAGCCCATTGTAACTTAGTTACAGATTTTATAGGTAAAAATAGCACCTAAAATTTTAGGAGCAAATTAACAATCATGGAAACTGGGAGGAAGAAAGAAAACAATTTTATGAATATATCTCATATTGCTTGTTAAAAATCAGGAAAAACATTTTCTCTTATTTTGATGATTAGTAAAATGGTGTACCATTTTAATAAATTTTAAGACAAATAATCAGTGAAATTTTAAACATAATTCTTAATTTATAAATAATACAAGCTAAAAGTGGACAGAAAGGAATCACATATAAATGGTTTGGCTTAGATAATTTCCTCTGGCTTTTGCATTAAAAGTTAAATAGAAGGACACAGGTAAAATTAGGGAGACACTGAAAGTTGTGGCAATAATCCACATGGCAGAAGAGCATGGTGGTTTAGACCGAGTTGTTATTGATAAAGGCTGTGTAAGGAAGAATGATTGTGAATGTATCTTAGTGTAGAAATACAATTTCATGGTAGTTTGGATATAAAATATAAAAATAAAGACATTATTCTAAAATAAATTCAAGATTTATTTTGCCTGAGTAACCCAACTAATGAAGTTTCCATTCATTAAGATGGAGAAAACTATGGAAAGAATAAGTTTTAAGGTAGGCATCGAGTAAAGTTTTATGCATATGAATAGAGATATCAAGTGACATGCTTAACATAGTAGTCTAGAATTCTGAGTTCATATGCCAAGAAATATTTTCAATCAACAGCAAAGAGATAATGTTTAAACCTATGAAATTATACAAAATGTAAATGAAAATTCCTCACTGAATCTAGCAAAGTGTGTATAAGTGAATATATTCTTTTGAGTAAGAAGAGAAAAATCAGTGAGCTCAAGAAAGACTGAGTGATGAAGATATGGAGAAACAGTTTGCTGTAAAGTGCTACAGCAGATAGAGATGGTTACAGTGTAAAAATATTTTTAATGAAAAAAATATGTATTTATAAAATAGGTAATGGAAAATGGGGAAAGGATAAAAAAAATAAACAGTGAGAAAAGAAATGATTCCTAGAATTATGTCCCTGAATAAAGAAAAGTAGGGCTTCACTGGTGATGGTAGTGGTAAAGAACCTGCCTGCCAAAGCAAGAGATGTAAGAGGTGTGGGTTTGATCCCAGGTTGGGAAGATCCCTTGGAGAAAGGAATAGCAACCCCCTCCAGTATTCTTGCCTGGAGAATCCTATGGACAGAGGAACCTGAAGGGCTCCAGTCCATGAGGTCACAAAGAGTCGGACATGACTGAAAAGACTTAGTATACATGCAAAGAAAAGTAGATGGAATCCAGTGAACAAAAGAAACTGAATTTGAGGTTCTTGCTTCCTTGCAAAAGAATTTGGAGACAAAGTAACAAGTAAAAAGTGGATTTATTTAGAGAGAAACAGACTCCACCGATAGAGTGTGGTCCATCTCAGAAAGTAAGAGAGAGCTAGCTCTGAAATACGGCATGTTTAGTTTTAGTGGGCTGGGTGATTTCATAGGCTAAAGAGTGGGAGGATTGTTCCAATTATTTTGAAAAAGGGTCAGAGATTTCCAAGAATTGGGCCAACACCACTTCATGACCTTTTAAGTTTGGCCTCAGAACTGGCATAGCACTGGAAGCTGTGCTGTTTAGCATGCTAATACATTAAAATGAGTGTATGATGAGGTTCAGAGTCCATTGGAAGTTGAACCTTCCGCCATCTTGGACTTAGTTCATTCTAATCAGTTATGCTGTCTCCTCAGGCTGTGTCATTCTTTTAAAGGTTGTGTCTGCTCCCTTCTCTCAAGTTTCCCAACCATGGATCCTTATTAATAAAAGTACAGACAGGATATAATGGTGTGTGACTATAGTGGTGTGTGACTTAGAAGCACAGAGAGGATACAGTGGTGTGTGACTTAGAAATGAGATGTGAGTGAAACTAGAATTTTTGCTTATTTCCATTTTGTCACAGAATTGGAAAAAAGATAAGAATAGATATAAATGGTGGTAGAGTAGAATTTGAGGAAAGAAAAGATGGTATAAAATACTCCTTGGAAGGTTCTGTCCAGTTACAGGATGGGGGAATTTTAAGAGGCTGGCAGAGGCATGTCAAGAGTCAACCAACATTAGTGATCATATTTTAAAATGAGAGAGCCATTAAGGTTGAATATTTTTCTTCAAGCACAGAGCTGGTGAAGATTCCCACCTTGGTGGCTCTGGATAGTTTTATGGGTGAAATAGATTATGGAGGCTACTGAGGATGTTTCAAGAGAGGATAATAATGATAAAACATGGATTCTACTCTGGAAGTGAAGAAAAATGAGAATAGGATGGGGATGAGGACCAGAAAATAGGTGTCAGGATGAATGCATTGTCAGTTCCTGTGGGGTCAAATAATCTTAGGGCCAAGGCACTGCAAGGGAAGATTGAAGTCTAAGTAGGCCAGGAAATCCAGTGACAGGAAATTAGGTCACTTCTAAGAAAATTATCAAGAAAAAGGAGGGAATATAAAGGATATTTGTATGGATGTGAGAGTTGGACTGTGAAGAAGGCTGAGCGCCAAAGAATAGAAGCATTTGAACTGTGCTGTTGGAGAAGACTCTTGAGAGTCCCTTGGACTTCAAGGAGATCCAACCCGTCCATGCTGAAGGAGATCAGCCCTGGGATTTCTTTGGAAGGAATGATGCTAAAACTGAAGCTCCAGTACTTTGGCCACCTCATGGGAAGAGCTGACTCATTGGAAAAGACTCTGATGCTGAGAGGGATTGGGGGCAGGAGGAGAAGGGGACAACAGAGGATGAGATGGCTAGATGGCATCATGGACTCGATGGACGTGAGTCTGGGTGAACTCCGGGAGTTGGTGATGGACAGGGAGGCCTGGGGTGCTGCGATTCATGGGATCACAAAGAGTCAGACATGACTGAGTGACTGAACTGAACTGATAGTAAAATACATAATGCCCACCTGTTTATACCTTAGCATTAAAAATCCACTATTTCAGTTTTATAAAGAGCATAAGAAAGCATATTTTAAACACTGTTTTGTACTGTAGGTAAGATGTATATAAAGGACTCAAGGCATATAAATAGCTTCAAACTACTCATTCCAGTTTAAGTACATGTCAACTAAAATGTTCTAAGAATTAAGGTAATATGTTTTTGTTCTCATTTTAAAGGAAAAACAAAAGCAAAAAAAAAAAAAAACCAAACGTGATTTATGGGAAGATAGGGCATTAGCTGTGTAGTTGTGAATGTATAAGAATGATGAAAGTGTAAAGAAGCTGGTAATTCCAAAGAAAACTGAACAATTGAAACTGAAACCTTGTAGTATTAGAAATTAGGACACATGGAGCAAATTACTAACTCAAATGAGAACCAGAGTTGAAAAGTGTAGTTTTAGAAGAGCATTTTTATTTTTTTCTGTCCTTTCCTTTCATTAGAGGATGAGTTAAAGATGAACAATTTAGAGAACTTAGGTGAGGAACATAATAAACATTTGGAACAGAATAACCAAATTACATAAAATTTGACAAATGTTCAGAGTTTACCCCTAAAGAACCATTTAAAACCCAGATTTAGTCAGGACAAAATAGCAATGGGAGTAGCTCATTACATACAGCAAAAGACTAGCACTTGACAGCTTTCAGCTACCTTTTCCAACAAAAAGCTGTTATCAAGATTTTTCACAGTAAATGCATTTAATGAAGCCCCTGTGGCAAGTTGTCAAGGTGTACACATGCTGTTTTGCATGTTCCTCTTTAGAAAGAGATGAAAACTGCTATGAGCACCTTGGACAACACTCCTCCACAGAAAATGAGTCCTCTGCTGCCTCTAATGACCATATCCATCAGACCATAATAATGATGCAATTTCCTACTGAAGATCTTGTTGTCATCCCACAGGGGACTCAGTTACACTGAGATATCAGAACTGTTTAGTGACAATGTCTGTTATTATGGTCTCCATCCTCTAACTTGGAGATTTTGGATATATTTTTATTATATAAGGATTTGGAAAGTGTTACAAAGGAACAGTCTTTTATCTCTCAGCTGGAGCAACAGTAGTACCTTGCCTGAGAACTTAACCAAATCATCAATTGATTTAAATTCTGTGATAAGTTCTAATACTGGAGAAAATATATTTCTTATAAACAAATGTTTAAAATAACATGAATACAATGAGTATGTTTGCTTTTCACAAAATTTCATGCAACATATTTTATATACATATATCAGATCACTTGTGCAAGCAGTAATGGCATAGAGTTTCCTCATTTATTCTAAAAATGTGAGGTAAAAAGGACAGAAAATCTTTGTTCATTGCTATTGTTCTTTCTCTGTTGGGGTATTATTATATTTTTCTTGTGTTGAAATGATAGCTCTATGGAAAATTTGAATATATGAATATTTAACTATTGTCCCTTTATAGTATAGAAAAGGAGACTAGAAATGTGTTTTTCTGTATGATATGTGCAGATAGGAAGAGATTTGATTCAAGTTTTTTCATAGTAAAAGAGTAACTCTAAGTCTTGACTGATATCACTTGGGTCAGAAACATCACTAGTTAAGTTAGGATGGGGTAACAGACAAGCTCCAAATCCAAAGTGAATCAAAACCAGCATGTTTGCTTTTGGCCCATTTCTTGTGCATAGAGACTAGGAAGTTTTTACATTAGAATCCAGGAACCCAGGTTGATAAAGGCTCCAATGCTTTCCACAAAAATATCTTTGAAGGTTTCCCTGAGGGTAGGACCCATCTCAGTCAACCAGAAATGGAAAGAGCTCACAACAGCCCCATGCAGGTTTCCAAGAGTCAAGGGTAGAGTTAGCCCTCATTGTCTCCACTCACATGGAAACTGATTCTATACCTATAAAGCAGAGAAAGCTCATTTTGATTAATAAGCAGCAATTTCTGCTTGATTATCTTCCATTAGTGCCTTATCAATGTTCAGGCCTTATAAATGCAAGAAATACATTCACTAGCAATAGTTCCAACTATTTGATTAAAGAAATTAAATATTTTTAGAATACCTACAGATACTGTATAAGTGTGGGGCTCTATTATTGAATATCCAATCATCCTCAATGGCACAGTCAGGAAATTTAGACAGATATAGAATGTCCTTCCCAGTGATTTGTCTGCTTTTGTCCTATATTGGTGTCATATGCTACTTGATTCTTGGATCCAGTGTGATATTTCCTGGTATAATCACCCCTTCTAATATCAATTAATCTGGTAATTTACTTTATAGAGTTTACATGCAAATTGTAAAGATTTGTTATTTCTATTATGTACAGTTTACATCTAGTCTTTATTCATCAGAAATTATATTTTTCTTACAATAAATTATATTATTATCCTTACATACTATGCATATGGCTATAATTTCAAAATATGTTAACTTTTAGAGATGAAAGTTTCTTTTAAATTATAATATTTATTTTATTCAATAAAAATCCTTTATTAAACTTATACTGGATCTCATATGCCATATTCTGAGATTACAATTTTGTAAAAAAAATTACTATGTAACATGGAGACAGGTGTATAGATGGATTGATGAGAAATGTGAAGACAAGGTGGTTAAAATGTCTTACTGTGTTTTTCACTTTGGGTTATTAAGGTGGGAATGTTTTAATAATCTCTTTTGATGAAATTGCAAAACTAAAATGCTTTAATCCAAATATTATTTAAAAGACTATTCATTGCCATTATTTAAAAATACATTACTTCTTAGAAATAACAATTTTCTGTACTTCAATATATTTGGTTTTAAAACTACTGAATTAAAGTTTTGGGTTATTATGAGGGAATTAAGCTAGACTTCTAATTCCCCCTGCATAGAAGCTAACATGAACATAATAAACAAGGTAAATAAACAAGTCAGGAAAACATACCGCAGCAATGAGACAAAGATATCAAGCCTCATATTCTAATCTTTTTGAAAGCAGTGTTCATTACGAAAGAGACATTTTAACATTTTTAAAAGATCCTCTGATTTGATTCTATGCAGATTTTGGTTTCTCTCTTTGCATCTACACATAAAGAGTGCAAAAATTAAAGGCAGGTAGGAGAAATCCTAAAAAGAAAGAAAAAGAAAAATCTTAAAAATAATACAAACACACACACCTGCAGAGGCAAAAAGTGCAGTTAACACCTCTGCAAAGAAGAGCACTTTATTTTTTCTTTAAATCATTTTTGTATCCTACTCAAGGCAGGGAATAAATTTTGGATCGCATTCATTTACAAGCTCTAAGCTAAAATTAAGTTGCATTGATATATCTAGAGGTAATTTTCTATAGAAGTACTGAAAACAAAAGAGACAATAAAAATAATCCTTTGAGAAAGGAAGACAGAATAAGATCTCAGGTGAAATTAGGTCTTTCACGTGAATGGCATGCAGTTTTTGAAAGGAAAAACATTTAAAAACTATAGTAGAAACAAATAGATCACTGGTTGCCTTGGGCTAGTGAGTGGGGAGGAGTGAATAGAATATAAAGGAAAACTAAGACATTGATTGTAATGGAGAAGTTCTAAATTTTGATAATTCTGATGTTTAAAAAGCTATCAACATTTGTCCAAATTTATAAAATTGAACAAAAAGTAGCTGAATAATATGTTGTCTCTCTTGAGTTCAGTTCAGTTCAGTTGCTCAGCTGTGTCTGACTCATGACCCTATGGAATGCACCTTTCCAGGCTTCCCTGTCCATCACCAACTCCCCGAGCTTGCTCAAACTCATGTCCTTTGAGTTTATGATGCCATCCAACCATCTCATCCTCTGCCCAGCACCAGGGTCTTTGCCAATGAGTCAGTTCTTCACATCTGGTGGCCAAAATATTGGTGGTTTAGCATCAGTCCTTCCAATGAATATTCAGGAGTGATTTCCTTTATGATTGACTGGTTTGATCTCCTTGTAGTCTTTAATGGACTCTCAAGAGTCTTCTCTAACATCACAGTTCAAAAACCTCAGTTCTTCAGTGTTCAGCTCTTTATGGTACAACTCTCACATTAGTACATGACTACTGGAAAAACCATAGCAAAGACTTATGAACCTTTGTCACCTCCAAAAATCGGGTTAAAAATCAAATTAACCAAGAAAATATTAATCATAAAAGAATTAGCAAAAGAAGTATGGTAGTCCAGATGTTTGGAAAGGCCTCCTACAAACCAAAGTTAGGAAAGAAGCTGAGACTTGAGTTCAAGCTTGTAGAGAATAGGACTTGTTATAGGTAGGTTATGCCGTGGGCAATCCCCAGTGTCAGTGCTGCCCAAGTTTCTACCAGCAGCAATGTGCAGAGCTAGAGAGCCTCAAATTAAGTCAGAAATCTATGTAGCTAAAGATAGTTGCTAGATAGAAAATGAAATAAAAACATATGCAGCCAATTTGTTTTTTATATCAATGTGTCTGTTTCTGTTTTATTATTTTTATATATTGGCTTTCTATTTTAGAATCTAGTGTAAAGGGGGGAGATTAAAGTATAGAATTAAGAGGTTCAAACTGCTGTGTGAAAATAAATAAGCAACAAGGAAATAGTGTTCACAAGAGAAAAAAAGCCACTATTTAATATAAATTAACTTATTTATTTTAATTGGAGGCACTTCCCTGGTGGCTCATAGGTTAAAGCATCTGCTTGCAATGCAGGAGACATGGGTTTGATCCTGGGTCAGGAAGATCCCTTCAAAAAGGAAATGGCAACCCACTTCAGTATTCTTGCCTGGAGAATCCCATGGATGGAGGAGCTTGGTGAGCTACAGTCCAAGGGGTCGCAAAGAGTCGGACACGACTGAGCGACTTCACTTCCCTACTTTACATATTGTAGTGGTTTTTGTCATACATTAACAAGAATCAGCCATGGGTGTACATGTGTTTCCAATCCTGAACCCCCTTCCCACTTCCCTTCTCATCCCATACCTCAGGGTCATCTCAGTGCACTAGTCCTGAGCACCATCTCATGCATCAAACCTGGACTGGCGATCTGTTTCACATATGATAATAAACATGTTTCAATGCTATTCTGTCAAATCATCCCACACTTGTCTTCTCCCACAGAGTCCAAAAGACTTTCTTTAAATCTGCGTCTCTTTTGCTGTCTCGCATACAAGGTCATCATTGCCATCTTTCTAAATTCTATATATGTGCATTAGTATACTGTATCAGTGTTTTTCTTTCTGACTTACTTCACTCTGTATAATAGGCTCCAGTTTCACATACCTCATTAGAACTGATTCAAATGCCTTATTTTTAAAGGCTGAGTAATATTTCATTTTATATATGTACCACAGCTTTCTTATCCATTTTTCTGCTGTTGGACATTTAGGTTGCTTCCAAGTCCTGGCTATCATAAACAGTGCTGTGATGAACACTGGGATACACGTGTCTCTTTCAGTTCTGGTTTCCTCAGCGTGTATGCCCAGCAGTGGGATTGCTGGGTCATATAGCAGTTCTATTTCCAGTTTTTTAAGGAATCTCCACACTGTTCTCCATAGTGGCTGTACTAGTTTGCATTCCCACTAACAGTATAAGAGGGTTTCCTTTTCTTTGCACCCTCTCCAGCATTTAATATTTGTAGACCTTTTGATAGCTGCTGTTCTGACTGGTGTGAGATGGTACTCATTGTGGTTTTGATTTGCATAAAAATAGCCATTATTATGTTAAAACTTTAAATGGAGAATAATATATGGAAATGCTGAATCACTATGCTGTAAATCTGAAACTAGTATAATATTATAAATCACTTATACTACAAAAATAATAAAGAAAATATGAGAAACATATAGAGAATTTAGGAGAATGAGGGATACAATGGGAAGGTGCAGCATATACATTTCCTCAAATATCTATAGAGAATAAAGAGTTGGAAATAAAATATCTGAGAATAGAATGACTGAAAAGTTTCCTGAAGAGATTAAAGACACAAATCCACAGGTACATGAAGCATGATTTAAAGTGTACAGGATAAACACAAAGATGTGCACATGTAAAGAAATACTAAGAAATATTTGACTCAGATATTTAAAAGAAGCCAGAGGGATATATAGGATCACATACACAGGAACATTTGGGCCAATAACAGATTTCTTAACACTAAACCTGGACACCGAGTTCTATACATGGAATAGAATGCTAGAACATTATCATTAAGCACATTTTTTATAACAAGAAAAAATTATATTTTAAAACAAAGTTCATTCAGAACAATTCCTAAATACAGAAAATTTTCAAATACCACTAGCAATCAAAACGAAAACACATTTTTAAAAGAAATGTGGGAATTTCTTTGGGATTGGAGTGAAAACTGACTTTTTCCAGTCCTGTGGCCACTGCTGAGCTTTCCAATTTTGCTGGCATGTTGAGTGCAGCACTTTTGCAGCAGCATCTTTCAGAATTTGAAACAGCTCGACTGGAATTCCATCCCCTCCACTAGCTTTGTTCACAGTGATGCTTCATAAGGCTGACTTGACTTTGCATTCCAGGATGTCTGACTGTAGGTGAATAATCACACCATCATGGTATCTGGATCATGAAGATCTTTTTTGTATAGTTCTTCTATGTACTCTTGCCATCTCTTCTTAATATCTTCTGCTTCTGTTAGGTCCATAGATTTTCTGTCATTTATTGTGTCCATCCTTGCATAAAATGTTTTCTTGATATCTCTAATTTTTTGAAGCAATCTCTAGTCTTTCCCACTCTGTTGTTTTCCTCTATTTCTTTGCATTGATTGCTGAGGAAGGCTTTCTTATCTCTCCTTGCTATCCTTTGAACTCTGCATTCAAAAAGTGGTATATCTTTCCTTTTTTCCTTTGCCTTTAGCTTCTCTTCTTTTCTCAGCTATTTGTAAGGCCTCCTCAGGCAATCATTTTGCCTTTTTGCATTTGTTTTTCTTGGAGATGGTCTGGATCCCTGCCTCTTGTATAATGTCACAAATCTCTGCCCATAGTTCTTCAGGCATTCTGTCTATCAGATCTAATCCCTGCAATCTATTTGTCACGTACACTGTATAATCGTAAGGGATTTGATTTAGGTCATATCTGATTGGTCTAGTTTTTTTCCCCTACTTTTTTCAACATAAGTCATGTCCTTCTACTCTGCCATCATACTTATCACTTAGGTACTTTAATCACAATGAAATAAATTTTGAAACCAAGAGATTTTCTATAAGAATGCCTGTACATCTGGAGAATTTTCATTCATCACTGTCCTTCAGGGATGTCCTAGGAAGGGTCAATACTGCTGCAACTCTCCACCTTTAGGTGGAGTCCACTTTAAGAGAATTCCAATTTTATTCAGAACTCTCTGTAAACCAGGCCTGAGTTTTGTCTTTCTATGTTAACTTGTAAAATGGAACTTACCATGGGATCATATGTACAAGTTGGGGGAGAGAAGGCAGAGTAGAAAAAAGGGGGACAAGATATTTGTGTCACTTCATGTAGATTACTTGTTCATTGGCTGAACACCAATCAGTTATTGACCACTTCTATTAGAAGATGGTGTGCTGATCTTCATGCCCAAACTTATGGCTTGGTGGTTCAGATAACTGCCCAGCTCATGATGAACAGCCCAGGTCACATGGTAACTTAATGACCCACAGTTAAGTTTTCAGTCTCTGTTGAGCCCCAGTAGTGACTGTTTCTTAGAAGGAGAGTAGTTAGTAGTTATCTTCAGATGATGGTAGTGCTTTTTTCCCAAATCCTAAGGGTATAGGCTGTAATTCAATAGTAAGATCCTGTCAAAGGCTGCAGATTGTGATCCTGTCTTCTGTTTCCACTTCAGGAGTCATTGGATCCAGTGGATCATATGGGTAAGCAATAGGGGTGCTTATGCAGCTGCATAGTCCTTTTATAAAATCTTTTCTTTATCTGCAAAAAGAAAGAGATTCTACATCTCATCTGAATTATAAAACAGAGAGTCAGGGCCCTTCAATTGATTTCCAGGGTTGCTAGTTTATGAGCCTAGAATGAAAAGAAAATTCAGCTCCATTGAGAGAAAACCCTGGTTCATTCCCTAAAATCTATACTATTAATCTTTCTTTGAGCCTTCACCAAAGGGACCTATAGTGTTTGTTGTTGTTGCTGTTCTTTTAAACAGGGCAATAGTACATTGGAGAAAAGAAAATAAGCAGATTTTTCAGGACCACTAGATGCTGTCTCTAAACTGATATTAATTCAGGAGAATTAACAGTGGACGTGGTCAGAAGAGGAGTTTATGGAGATCAGGTAATCAATAGAACTGAAAAACAATTGATTGCTGTTGTTCAGTCACTAAGTCATGTCCACCTCTTGGTACCTTGCATGTGGATGTGGGAAATACTTTATTTTTTAAATACTTCTGAGTAAACACCACCAGAAGTAGTTGATTTTCAGGGAGAAAGGTCAGCAAAGTCACAGTTTCGGTGTACTAACTCTTGTTGCTGTTTTCAGTCACTAAGACATATCCAACCTTTGCAAGCTTATGGACCATAGCATGCCAAGCTCTTCTGTCCTCCACTATCTCCCAGAGTTTGCTCAAATCCATGTCCATTGAGTTGATGATGCTACCTAACCATCTTATCCTCTACTACCACCTTCTAATTTCCTGCTTCAGTCTGTCCCAGCATCATGATCATTTCCAATAAGTCAGCTCTTCACATCAAGTGACTGGAGTATTGGAGCTTCAGCTTCAGCAACAGTACTTCCAATGAATATTCAGGGTTGATTTCCTTTAGGATTGACTCGTGTGATCTCCTTGTAGTCCAAGGGACTCTAAAGAGTCTTTTCCAGCACCACAATTTAAAAGCATCAATTCCTCAGTACCCAGCCTTCTTTACTGTCCAGCCCTCACATCTATACATGATTTCTGGAAAAACCATAGCTATGTACTTTGTTGGCCAAGTGCTGTCTCTGCTTTTTAATATGCTGTCTAGGTTTGTCATAGTTTTCCTTCCAAGGAGCAAGTGTCTTTTAATTTCAAGTCTACACTTATTATCTGCAGTGATTTTGGAGCCCAAGAAAATAAAGTCTACCATTGCCATGAAGTGATAGGACTGGATGCCATGATTTTAGTTTTTTAACATTGTTTCAAGCCAGCTTTGTCACTCTACTCTTCTACCCTTATCAAGAGGATCTTAATTTATCTTCATATTCTGCTTAATTATAGTGTTATTATCTGCATGTCGAAGCTTGTAATTTATCCAGCCAGGCATTTCACATGATGTACTCTGCACAGATGGTAAACAAGCAGGCTAACAATATCCTGCCTTGTTGGACTCCTCTCCTAATTTTGAATCAGTTATTCCATATACTACTTCTAGGTTATATCAACTCCCTAGCTCTGTCATAATTTAGTTCTCAGGGATTGTGATTATCTTTTTTTTTTGCATGAGATATTACTGATCCAACATATGGATAACATTATACTGGCTGGACCTTCTGAGAAAGAAGTAGCAACTTTTCTGTACTTATTGGTAAGGCATTCTATGCTGGAGAGTGGGAAATCTGTTGAAAATCCAAAGGCCAAACATGTCAGAGAAATTTCTAGTGGTAGAGTGACACAAGCATGTTGAAATACCCCTTCTAAGATTCTTGCTTTTGGTACATCCTACCATCACTTCATGGGAAATAGATGGAGAAACAGTAGAAACAGTGTCAGACTTTATCTTGGGGGGCTCCAAAATCACTGCAGATGGTGACTACAGCCATGAAATTAAAAGACATTTACTACTTGGAAGGAAAGTTATGAGCAACCTAGATAGCATATTCAAAAACAGAGACATTACTTTGCCAACAAAGGTCCGTTTAGTCAAAGCTATGGTTTTTCCAGTAGTCATGTATGGATGTGAGAGTTGGACTGTGAAGAAAGCTGAGCACTGAAGAAATGACACTTCTGAACTGTGGTGTTGGAGAAGACTCTTGAGAGTCCCTTGGACTGCAAGGAGATCCAACCAGTCCATTCTAAAGGAAATCTTGGGTGTTCTTTGGAAGGAATGATGCTAAAGCTGAAACTCCAGTACTTTGGCCACCTCATGCGAAGAGTTGACTCATTGGAAAAGACTCTGATGCTGGGAGGGATTGGGGGCAGGAGGAGAAGGGGACAACAGAGGATGAGATCGCTGGATGGCATCACCAACTTGATGGACATGAGTCTGAGTGAACTCTGGGAGTTGGTGATGGACAGGAAGGCCTGGCGTGCTGCAATTCTTGGGTCACAAAGAGTTGGATACTACTGAGCAACTGAACTCAACTGGTAACCAAAAAGAAGAAAACTGGAGGTATCAAAGGAACGTTTCATTAAAGGATGGTCACAATAAAGGACAGAAACAGTAAGGACCTAACAGAATGAGAAGAGATTAAGAAGAGGTGGCAAGAATACAGGAAATGTATACAGGAAAGATCTTAATAAACCAGATCACCAGGATGATGTGGTCATTCACCTAGAGCCAGACATCCTGGAGTATATAGTCAAGTGGGCCTTAGGAAGCATTACTATAAACAAAGCTAGCAGAGATGACAGAATTCAAACCGAATTTTTTGAAGTTCTAAAAGATGATGCTGATAAAGTGCTGTACTCGATATGTCAGCAAATTTGGAAAACTCAACAGTGGCCACAGGATGGGAAAGTTCAATTGTCATTGCAATCCCAAAGAAGAACAATGTCAAAGAATGTTAAACTATCATAGGATTGAGTTCATTTGACATGTTAGCAAAGTTATGCTCAAAATCCTTCAATCTAGTCTTCAACAGGACATGAAAAAAGAACTTCCAGATATACAGTTGGATTTTGAAGAGATAGATGAACCAGAGATCAAATTTCCAACATTCATTGTATCATGGGGAAAGAAAAAGAATTCTATAAAACATTTACTTATGCTTCATTGACTTATGCTAAATTCTTTGTCTATGTGGATCACAATTAGATTGTGGAAAACTTTTTAAAGGGATGGAAACACCAGACCACTCTACCTGTCTCCTGAGAAACCTGTATGTCTGTCAAGAAGCAACAGTTAGAACCAGACATGGAACAACTGACTGATTTAAAATTAGGAAAAAAGTACAAGGCTGTATATTGTCATCTTGCTTATTTAGCTTCTATACAGTGTATATCATGCAAAATGCCAGGCTGGATGAATCACAACCAATAATCTTTGACTTATGCTAAATTCTTTGTCTATGTGGATCACAATTAGATTGTGGAAAACTTTTTAAAGGGATGGAAACACCAGACCACTCTACCTGTCTCCTGAGAAACCTGTATGTCTGTCAAGAAGCAACAGTTAGAACCAGACATGGAACAACTGACTGATTTAAAATTAGGAAAAAAGTACAAGGCTGTATATTGTCATCTTGCTTATTTAGCTTCTATACAGTGTATATCATGCAAAATGCCAGGCTGGATGAATCACAACCAATAATCAAGCTTACCAGGAGAAATATCAACAACCTCAGATATGCAGATAATACCACTCTAACGGGAGACACTGAAGAGTCTCTTGATGAGAGTTAAAAAAGAGAGTGAAAAAGCTGGCTTGAAACTCAACATTAAAAAGCTGGAGATCATGTCATCCAATCTCACAACTTTATGTCAAATAGATAGAGAAAAAATGGATGCAGTAACAGATTTTATTTTCTTGGGCTCCAAAATCACTGTGGACCGTGTCTGTGGCCATGAAATTCAAAGATGCTTTCTCCTTCAAAGGAAAGCTATGATAAACCTAGACAACATATTAAGAAACAGAGACATCACTTTGCCGGCAAAGATCCATAGAGTCAAAGCTATGATTTTGACAGTAGTCATTTATTGATATGAGGTGGAACCATAAAGACTGAGCACCAAAACAGTGATGCTTTCAAATTGTAGTGTTGGAGAAGTCTCTTGAGAGTATTGGACTGCAAAGAGATCAAATAAATCAATCTGAAAGGAAATCAACCCTGAATATTCATTGGAAAGACTGTTGCTGAAGCTGAAGCTCCAATTCTTTGGCTACCTGCTGCAAAGAGCCAACTCATGGGAAAAGAGCCTTGATGCTGGAAAACTGCAAAGAGCCAACTCATTGGAAAATACTCTGATGCTGGGAGAGATTGAAAGCAAAAGGAGAAAGTAGCAGCAGAGTATATGGTGGTTAGATAACATCACCAACTCAATGGACATAAATTCAAGCAAAGTCCAGGAGATGATGGAGGAGACAGAGATCTGGCATTCTACAATCCATGGAGCTGCAAAGAGTCAGGCATGACTTAGCAACTGAACAATAACAACAAAAGACTCCATAACTAGAGGGTCTTCCTGATTTTTTAAAATTTTACTGTGTTCTTCCAACACATTTAATGAGTAATTTGAAAATCTGCTAGTTTTGAGTTTGGACCAGGACAAGATAATTTTCTATATATATAGACCAAGTAATAATGTAGAAGGCTTCTTAACTATTTCACTTGTAAGAATATTGCCAGTGAATTTAAATTTCTTGCTTTGTTGCTAAAGAATTTCAAGATGAAATGATAGGTTAAGAGTTGGATTTATTTAGAAAGAAACACACTGTACAGACAGAGCATGGTCTGTCACAGAAGATGAGAGAGTATCAAAATACAGCACAGTTAGTTTTTGTAGGCTGGGTAATTTCATTGGAGTGAATTAGGAAAATCAAGTAGTTGTCTTTAACTGGAACACATCTCTCATGGGTCATACTTTAAGATGTCTGGTAAGGCTTTAGCCTAGTTATAAGTCTGGAGGCAAAGAATGGTGCTCTGGTGAGTCCTGAGGACATCAACAGTGTATTGTACAGTATCTGCCCTAAAGGAAATTTATAGTTTCCTCAGGAATCCCTTACTGGAGTTAGGGGGGCATCTAGCAAAGAAAACTCATCAGAACTGAGGGTCTCAATGTCTAATTTTCATCAGTCTTTTCTGATATGGCCTCATCCTAACAGAGAATCTCATTCTTTCTCAAATCTTTGCTTCTAACAATAGACACTGTACAAAGTTTGGTGTGCAACTTACTTATATGCAGAGTACATCATGAGAAACGCTGGACTGGAAGAAACACAAGCTGGAATCAAGATTGCTGGGAGAAATATCAATAACCTCAGATATGCAGATGACACCACCCTTATGGCAGAAAGTGAAGAGGAGCTAAAAAGCCTCTTGTTGAAAGTGAAAGAGGAGAGTGAAAAAGTTGGCTTAAAGCTCAACATTCAGAAAACGAACATCATGACATCTAGTCCCATCACTTCATGGGAAATAGATGGGGAAACAGTAGAAACAGTGTCAGACTTTATTTTTTTGGGCTCCAAAATCACTGCAGATGGTGACAGCAGCCATGAAATTAAAAGACGCTTACTCCTTGGAAGAAAAGTTATGACCAACCTAGATAGTATATTCAAAAGCAGAGACATTACTTTGCCAACTAAGGTCCATCTAGTCAAGGCTATGGTTTTTCCTGTGGTCATGTATGGATGTTAGAGTTGGACTGTGAAGAAGATTGAGCGCCAAAGAATTGATGCTTTTGAACTGTGGTGTTGGAGAAGACTCTTGAGAGTCCCTTGGACTGCAAGGAGATCCAACCAGTCCATTCTGAAGGAGATCATGGCCCCATCACTTCATGGGAAATAGATGGGGAAACAGTAGAAACAGTGTCAGACTTTGTTTTTTCGGGCTCCAATATCACTGCAGATGGTGATTGCAGTGATGAAATTAAAATACGCTTACTCCTTGGAAGAAAAGTTATCACTAACCTAGATAGTATATTCAAAAGCAGAGACATTACTTTGCCGACTAAGGTCCGTCTAGTCAAGGCTATGGTTTTTCCTGTGGTCATGTATAGATGTGAGAGTTGGACTGTGAAGAAGGCTGAGCGCCGAAGAATTGATGCTTTTGAACTGTGGTGTTGGAGAAGACTCTTGAGAGTCCCTTGGACTGCAAGGAGATCCAACCAGTCCATTCTGAAGGAGATCAACCCTGGGATTTTTTTTGGAAGAAATGATGCTAAAACTGAAGCTCCAGTACTTTGGCCACCTCATGCGAAGAGTTGACTCATTGGAAAAGACCCTGATGCTGGGAGGGATTGGGGGCAGGAGGAAAAAGGGACGACAGAGGATGAGATGGCTGGATGGCATCACGGACTCAATGGACGTGAGTCTGAGTGAACTCCGGGAGTTGGTGATGGACAGAGAGGCCTGGCGTACTGCGATTCATGGGGTCGCAAAGAGTCGGACAGGACTGAGTGACTGAATGGAACAGTGGGATCATGTATGCGAACAACCTAACTAAATGGTATAAGCCAAAATACAGCAGCTCTTGTCGCTGAAATGAAATAAGAAAATCTATATAAATTGCCTAGCACGGTGCCTAGTTCATGTTCGGCACTCAATAAAATTTAATTCCCTTCAGTACAATAAATAGGTCATAAGTATTTCATGTTTTCATTTTCACTCAGAGCGAAGTTTTCTCAAGGGCAAGGATGAAATTTTTTTATTTTTCAAAATTTTCAGTTTTTGTGGATCAATGTTTCATCCTCTGTATTTTGGAAGGTGTTCTGTGTATCCCTTAGGAAATCCAGGCAGAACCGAGTGACCACTGCCCATACCAGCGACTAGAAATGGGTCTCTCATTCCTCTGCCCATGACCCCCTGCCTCTACCAACCCCACCACTCCTAACTTTCCCTAAATTCCTGGGATCACTTTCAAAATGGACAACTGGCACCAAAGCCGTTGATTCAGGCTCTACTTTTGGGGAACCTAAACCGAGTATGAGTCTGAGCCAACTCCAGCAGATGGTGAAGGACGGGGAAGCCTGGCGTGCTGCAGTTCATGGGGTTGCAAAGAGGCGGACATGAAGACTGAACAACAACAACTAAGTGAGGAAATGATTCAAAGGACACAGAAAGACAATAAACTAAACACTGTGCAAAGCAGCCAAAGAGCCTTCAGATTGGCCTAAGGTAGCTGACAATGTCAATCGAAAAAAGCCAAGAATGGAATTCATTCCTTGTTTTACTCAAAACATATCCACAGAACATCTAGTGTGTCCCACAGACTCTTAGGCATTAGGAACCAAAACAGGCAAGGTCTTTCTGCTCCCATGGCCCTTACACTCCAGTGATGGAACATGCGATAAGCAACAAACCAACATGCAAAACCATGTCAGGGAGTGATTTGAGCTTTGGAGACAAAAAAGGCAGGTAAGAGTTCAACCGTGTGCCAGAAAGGCTGCTATATTAGAGTGTGATCCATTTAAAATGAACCAAGGCCCATCTGGTAAGGTAATATTTGAACAGAGATCTTGCTAAAGGGAAAATGACCCACCTTTTGTCTACAGCCTATCGTCTTCAGGAGTAGAAGCAGAAAAAGATAACAAAAAGCTTTCTAGCCTGGGGAGTGATCAATATCATGCTGGTAAGAAAAAAAAAACGGGGTGCAGAGATTTGTCAGGGTGCAATTTTCCAAGCAGAGTGCTTGAAGGGACCTCAGCTCCTATGTAAACCCCTCCTTTAAGAATTTCTGTGGGGCTCCTTCACACTTTTATCTTCCCTCCTATTTCTCCTATTCAGTGTGTCCTTCACTTTAATTTTTCAAATATCAACAGAAAGAATGCTTTTATTTATATAAAATTTAAAGTGTATACAGAGCATACTTTTCTCATTTAATTCCCATACAACTTTGTCTGTTAAATACTTTCATCATTATTTTACAGATGAGGAAACTGGGACTTGGGGATCTTGCTTGGGACCACCCAGCAGTATTAGAGCTTGGAACTCAAACTCAGTCTTTTTGGCTCCAAGTCAATATTTGTTTCAGTGTTGAAATGGCCCTCTTCACCAATTTTCACCCCTGTACCTCACCCCATGCTGACTCCTACACATAGCAGCTGACTTGTACAGGCTCATGGTCTTTCTTTCTGGAGGATTCAATCATTCTGATTTTCCATCAGTGGTTGCAGGATCAGTTCAGTTCAGTTCAGTCGCTCAGTCATGTCTGACTCTTGGCGACCCCATGAATCACAGCATGCCAGGCCTCCCTGTCTATCACCAACTCCCGGAGTTCATTCAAACTCAGGTCCATTGAGTCAGTGATGCCATCCAGCCATCGAATCTTCGGTCGTCCCCTTCTCCTCCTGCCCCCAATCCCTCCCAGCATCCGAATCTTTTCCAATGCGTCAACTCTTCACATGAGGTGGCCAAAGTACTGGAGTTTCAGCTTTAGCAACAGTCCTTCCAAAGAACACCCAGGACTGATCTTGTTCAGAATGGACTGGTTGGATCTCCTTGCAGTCCAAGGGACTCTCAAGAGTCTTCTCCAACAACACAGTTCAAAAGCATCAATTCTTCGGCACTCGGCTTTCTTCACAGTCCAACTCTCACATCCATACATGACTACTGGAAAAACCATAGCCTTGACTAGATGGACTTGTTGGCAAAGTAATGTCTCTGCTTTTGAATATGCTATCTAGGTTGGTCATAAATTTCCTTCCAAGGAATAAGCATCTTTTAATTTCATTGCTGCAATCATCAGATCTCAGCAAATCCAGGAGTTTAGAACAGGAACATCTGAGACAACTCTATAAAGAGATTCTGTCTTCAACATTCTAACAGCCCAATGCATACTCTTTTTCTTTTTAAAATTGAGGTATGGTTAATTACAATGTTGTGTTACTTTCAGGAATATATATATATATATATATATATATATATATATATATATATAAAGTGAAAGTGTTAGTTGCTCAGCTGTGTCTGAATCTTTGTGACCCCAGAGTCAAGAATTTCCCAGACAAGAATACTGAAGTGGGTTGCCATACCTTTCTCCAGGGGATCTTCTCAAGCCAGGGACTGAACTCATGTTTCCACTGTACATAAAATAGGTAAACAGCAAGGACCTACTGTACAACACAGAGAACTATGTGCAATATCTTGTAAAAACCTACAATGGGAAAGAATCTGAAAAAGCATGTGTTTACAGCATGTACAAACAGCAACCTTGCTGTTTACCTGTTGTATGTACAGTGTTGTCTATGTTCATCCTAAACTCCTAATTCATCTCCCCTCCATCCTCTTTGCAATCGTGTTTATTTTCTATGTCTGTGAATCTATTTCTGCTTTGTAAATAAGTTCATTTGTATCATTTTCTAGATTCCACATATCAGTGATATCATATGGCATTTGCCTGACTTATTGTGATTAGTATCATCATCTCTAGGTCCATCCATGTTGCGGCAAATGGCATTATTTCATTCTAGTGCTGTACTCTTGATTGTGTTTTCCCACCACTATGTTAAGACATCGAGGATTTTTATTTACAAGTAAGTATTTTTAAGCGTGTGCCCAGATAGCTGGTCCTCAGTGATCCACTTTTTGAGAAAACACACGATAAAATTTGACAGAATTGCTCCTGGATCCACTTCTCTGTGACTAGTGAGCATCCTTTACTTTTTCCCTTCCAGGACATCCCACTTGATTTTGAATCAGAGATTCAGTCCCTCAGTGATGGATCCTCTCCCTATGAGTTGAGGGAACTCAGAGATGATTTCCTTTGTTGGGGGGTGAACTCTGCTGCACAGTTAAGGTGTCAGGCTGAGTGGAACTTTCTTTAAGCTGCTGTTGGAAACTGTAGATCTTTTAAAGTTTAAAACCCAATGTTTGATGTCAGCATCTCAGAGAATAATGGGAAGCTACTGCGCTTTTAAGGAGATTGCTCTTAAAATGTTGGAAATTCAAAATGATGAATGACCACTTAAGACCATTTCTTCTGGCATACAGGTTGACAATGCTGAACATTTTTTAAAGTTTCTATTTTGTATACAAACCTTTCAACTAATATTTTTTAATACTTAAGATAATTCTGTGTGAGGTAAGTATTTCTCCAATTCCCACTTTATAAGCAGTAGCACTTTTGACTTCTCCTTCAAAACATTTTGCTCACTTGTCATTATTTAACAGCTTAGTTACTGTAATTATATGTTTAATATGTGGGAGTTTCAAAGGCACGTTCTGGAATCAAATAGACCTTGTTATGATGTCTGGTTCTGAAAGTTGTATGCCCCAGGACCCTGGGAAAATGTCTTAATGCTTCCCTGCCTCAGTTTCCTCATCTGTAAAATGTGAACAATAAAGGTATTGGCCTTACACAGCTGTTCTGAGTTTTAAAAGTAATAATATGAACAGGGCTTAATACAATGCCTGGCATGCAGTAAGCATTCCGTGCCTGTTAGCAGTTATTACTATTGTTGTTACTAGATGCTACATGCTAAGTCACTTCAGTCGTGTCCAACTCTTTGGGAACCTTGGGCTGTAGCTCGCCAGGCTCCTCTGTCCATGGGAATCTCCAGACAAGAATATGGGAGTGTGTTGCCATGCCCTCCTCTGGGGCATCTTCCCAACCTAGGGACTGAACCCATGTCTTTTATGTCTCCTTCATTGGCATGTGGATTCTTTACCTCTAGTGCCACCTGAGAAGACTCATTACTATATATTACTAATATAATAAACAGGTGGCTATCTATCAGGTTTTGCAAGGAACAGTCCTCATTTGCTCTCAAAAATGTCCAGCTGGGAAAAGCCATTGGAATAGAGGACTGATCAGTTGTAGCCTGAGAGAGGGAAGTAAAACTGGGTGAGTCTGAATAAGATTAGTGGATGGCACCAATGTCTGTAACTTATTTGTGATATTGTACTATAGTTTTGCAGACTGAGGAAACTTCGATAGTGGGTACACAGGATCTTTCTGTGTTATTACTTACAATTCCATGTGAATTTACAATGATTTTAAGATACGAAGTTACACTAGAAGAAGAAGAAGAAAATAAGTGAACTTGAAAGATAAGTAATAGTATGGTCATTCAAGAAACAGGATGCGTGATCCTAGCAGGACATGACCACGGTCTCTAAAAAGAACTTCATTGGTTCCCTCTATTTTCTTTACCTGGTTCAATTTTTCTTCATAGTACTTATCTCCCCGTGACATATATTTATTTGTTTTATTTTTCTACAACTATTTATTGAGTGCCTACTTGGTGCCAGCCTTGTATCAGTGAATAAGCTCTTTGTGAAATTTTCATTCTACAGGTAAAAATAAGTAATAAACTAAAAAACATACTAGATGAATTATTAAGTGTGTTGGAAAGTGATGTGTAATGGAGAAAAGACAAAGAACAGACATAATAGTCAGAGTTCTTCAGAGAAACAGAACCAACAGAATAGGTATATAAATACTTGTTGTAAGAAATTGCCTCATGCGATTATGGAGATCTGCCATCGGCAACAGGGAGACCCAGAATGGTGTCGTTCCAGTTCAAGTCTGAAGTCTGAGAACCAGAACAACTGATGGCATAAGTTCCACTCTGAAGGCTGATAGGCTCAAGAGCCATGAAGGACCAATGTTTCCATTCAAGTCTGAAGTCTGGCCAAAGCTCAAATCCCAGTTTGAAAGTGGTCAGGCAGAAGAGGTCCCTCCTACTCTAGGAAAGGTCAACCTTTTTGCTCCATTCAGGCCTTCAACTGATTGGATAAGGCCCGCCCACATTACTACTTTACTCATCAGCTGACTCAATGTTAATCTCATCCCAAATACCATCACACCCAGAATAATGTTTGAACAAATATCTGGCCGCCTCAGGCCCAGTCAAGATGGCACATAAAATGAACCATCACAGCAGGGAAAAGAGAAGGGATACTGGATGGTGGTTAAAATTTAAAAAGGCTTTGTTGAAAAGGAATATATGAGCAAAGACTTGAGAGAGGTGAGCTGATTATTGGCTTTTTGCTCATCTTCCCCAATCAGAATAAAAGCTTTATAAAGCAAGACATTTCATTTTTTTTCAGTTATAATCGCTGTGCCTGGTGCTTATCAGGTCCTCACAAATCTTTGTGGGTGAATGAATGAATGATTGCAAATGAGAGCTGTGGTTTGTGTGCAGTTGCATCTCTGGTCTTCAGCTCAGTGTTTGTCACAGCCCAAGCCATCAATAAGCATTGGGTTTTCTTTGATTTCTATAATTGTTTATAACAGCTAATAGACATCACTGAGGATGTGGGCTTACTTATTTTATTTGATATGAGAACACACACAGGAGTTAGTCAATAATCGCTATTATTGACTGTGGGCTCAGGTAAGGAGACTGAGGCTGGGAAATGTGAGGTGGCTTGACCATCGTCTCATGGCCAGGAAGCAGCAGAGTGGGGCCTTCACTCTAGTTTTTTAACTCTCAAGTCACAATATGCATTGACATCACATTGCATTAAAAATTATCTTGAGGTCTCTCCTTTGGCCGTGGTCTTTCTGTGACTGCCCTTCTTGTCCCTTACTTTCCCACACAGGGCTGTGTTGGGATGTCTCCCCAAGTGACAGAGGGCAGGTGATATTGAGTTGTCAGCACACCCCACGCCCGGAGGATCACTACTTCTTCCTGTCTCCAGCGTCAGATATTTTCTCACGTGAACACTAGTGGAAGGTAATGCAATATTTTGGTGACCATCGACTTTGTCAGACAATAGCGCAGTTCAGTTTGAAAGGCTCCACCGGGAAGTTGCAGACTTTTTAAAACGAATCTGGTGTTTATTCAACTTTGCAATCACTTCTATGTACTATCTGCATTTCCCACACCGTGAAACGGCACTGCACTGTGCAATTGAATTAGTTGTACAGTGACTCAAAGGCATTAAACAATGACTTTGATATTTTAAGTACTGACTAGGAGGGATTTTTAATTCCTTCCTCATAATGAAAGCAACAAAAAACCCAGTTACACAACCCTAGAACACTTATTCTCTTTTCTATTCTGGGTGGACCCCACTGAGACAGAAAAAAAATCTCCTAGCATTTAGTTTGCTTAATGGCAGAAGAAAAATTAAACAAGCATAGACGTGCAACCTTAATGACACCCAGCCACACTAGAATAACAGTTCCCAGCTTCTAAAACCTGTTATTTAATATGATGGGGAAATCTTGTGGGAGCTTTTCAGGTGCTGCTGAGTCTGAAAAAAACAGCTACTTTGGCAGGAGGGGTGGGGGCAGAGGCAGGACACAGGCCCTGCTTGTGTTCATGTGCTTGGGGTGGGGGTGTCTCAGGGCACCTTCCAAGGCAGGCAGGTGCTGGGTGAAGTATAGAGCTGGCTGGCTGTCCCTGGAGGCTGTGGCCCTTGAGAAGGGAACACCATGGTTATGCGAAGCACAAGTGTTATTTCTGTCGGTGACCTTATGGGACTCCTCATCCAAACCTTTCTGGAGATGGCATTGACAGAAAGGAAGAAGAGAGAGAAAACACACACACACACACACACACACAAACCACAGCAAGTAAATTAATGCCGTGAAACTACAAGCATTAGCTGGTAATAGTTCAGGGCAAAGCACCTAAGTGATGATTCACATCTGACAATAAATATGTGAATTGCTGTTGAAAGCTTGTTTGATTTTCACAAAGAGGTTTAAACAAACATTCGTTTGTTCATTAGTCTTAAGCAACACTTTTATGGCAGGGGATGTATTAAACCAAACATACATCTGCAACTAAGATATCTGGTGGTTTTAAAGATGAAGACACAAAGCCATGCATATCGTTTATGCGGAGCGGCCTTGAACTACCTGTAATGGAGTGAGATACAGTTATTATGGATTAATGCTGTGAATCTTCATCCCACGAGGGGAAACAAACAGGCGAGGAGGAGGGCCTCGTCTTTGGAGATAAAGACTTAGAGGGCTCCATCCTGCAAATGGTACTGAGTTTGCATAACCTCATTTTGTTGTTGTTTTTTATTTTTTTGCTGCATACTTTTAAAAAACACAAGTGGTTTAAATCTGTTCCTGGAGGTAATTTATGCTAAACTGGCATTCCAATAACATAAATTCCCTGCTTATGGCAATCTCTGCTGGGGTGTCAGGTCGGGCTAGGTTACTGAGGAAATGGCTGCTTCACAATTTTTAGGGTAATTGCCTCTATAACTCGTTGAGTACAGGCCCTGTTGGGAAATCTCTAATTGTCATTGACACTTTGGTTCCCCTTTTCCTGCCTGCTTCTTTTCTCCACTGTTGAACCGAAGGCCACTCTTTGGTGCAGAATGGCTTGAGCCTTTCATCTTCCGGAGCACCTGGGATTTGTCACTGTTAGAGCCTTTGCTCATGACATTGTGATGTCCCCTTGATGAGGCCCGGCTTAGTCCTATCCTTGCCCAAGAAACCATCAGCTGAGAGAAAATAAGTCATGATGACGGGCTTGGGGTCAAATGAAGAGTAAAAGACCACTAACCCAATTCTCCTACGGTTTTTTTTTTTTTTTTAACCAAGTCTGAATTGGTTGTTGATGTCTACCAGGTTGGGGCTTCCCAGGTGACGCTAGTGGTAAAGAACCTGCCTGCCAATGCAGGAAATGTGAAACTTAGGTGTGATCCCTGGGGAGGGAAGATCCCCTGGAGGAGGGCATGGGAACCCGCTCCAGTATTCCTGCCTGGAGAATCCCATGGCCAGAGGAACCTAGTGGGCCACAGTTCATAGGGTCACAAAGAGTTGGACACAACTGAAGCTACTTAGCATGCATGCACACACGTCTACCAGGATGGTGTGAGCCATTTGAATAGCATAGTCTCCTATAAATAGTCTCTTTCCCCTTCTGTGTATGGGCGTGGGGCCTGAGTAGGAAGGATGTCTTTGGACTGTCATCTAGACTTATGGCCAGGAGTTTTTATTGAACTGTCTTTACATATGGGGGTTTTTCATCAAACTGCATCATAAAAATATGTTAAATATTCAGCTCCTAAATTCAATTCATTAATTATCTTGTTAAAATATACTTCAAATAGATCACATTTGACATCGTATGTCACTGATAGTAGAGGGAAATGATAACACTTAAAACCAATAAATGTTTTAAATTTATTTTACTTATTATGGTTGTCATAATATTTTGACACAGGGGGCTGACATGTCAACAACGCTGTTATCATGATGTAAAGCAATGGCATTGAACTGTCTCACCTTTCGTGTTGCTGTTTCAGGGTAAAGTGGGCCCAGGGGAAAAATATAGTTCAAATCTCCAAGGAAGTATCTGCTTATGGAATCAATACAGGTCATCACTGAATAAAGCAACCTGAGCTCAAAACAAAAGCCGGGGGAAAGTTTACATGCTGATCTGTTTCCTTTCTCCTGGTGGAATAAAAAAGAAAAAGAGAGAGAGAGAGGTAAAAAGGAGGTTTTCTATGTGCCAGAACTTGTGCAAAGTATTTCATGCCTCTTGTCTCATTCCATCCTATGAAGCTAGGTATTTTTATCCCTGATATATAGATGAGAAAACTGAGGCTCGAAAACCATAAGTCACATTCACAAGATCACAAAGCTAGTTAAGGGACAAAACTTGAGTTTGGAAGGATCAATCCCTGGCTTTACTCAGAGACCAGAACCATCACTGTCCTGAATGTTTAGAACTAAAGTTGATCCTGGCTTCTGGCTTGTCTCAGCCTCCCACTAGAATCCAATCTCATTCTGAGGCTCTTGCTATCTCTGACTGCTGGATGATGATAGAGTAGAACTTAAATGTGGACAGTGGGTTGTGATTTCCAAAATGTTTTCATATACCTGGGGAGGATAGACTTGGAGGCAACCAACATGCTTCTCTTTGTAACCAAGCCTTGGAGAATAAAGGTAAAGGCAAAGGAAACTGTACGAAAAGAGAGCTTAAGGACCATGCTTTTTCTGCTATTTAGGACACTAGCAAAGCCAGACTTATTAAAAGGCAAAAGAGACACAGATGTATAGAACGGACTTTTGGACTCTGAGGGAGAGGGAGAGGGTGAGGGTGGGAGGATTGGGAGAATGGCACTGAAACATGTATACTATCATGTAAAAAATGAATCGCCAGTCTATGTTCGATACAGGATACGGGATACTTGGTGCACGGGGATGATCCAGAGAGTTGATATGGGGTGGGAGGTGGAGGGGGGTGGTTCAGGATTGGGAACTCATGTACACCCGAGACTGATTCATGTCAATGTATGGCAAAAGCAATACAGTATTGTAAAGTAAAATAAAGTAAAAATAAAAATTAAAAAAAAAGAAAAAAAATAAATAAAAGGCTAAATGTAGGCTTGACCCTGTTTGAACTAAGCACCAAAGCAATGAGTAATAGATGTGACTTGGAATCCTTCACGGCAGCAGTGTTCTGTATGCCCAGCTAATTGATATCCAGCAAAGAGCTTGTGACGGGGAGGGCTAATGTCTTCTGTACCTCAGTCCTTGTTTTGTGCCCAACTAATATTTGTTGAATATGGTTGTTCATCCATAGCCAGAAATGAGAATTTTAACCCTTCTTTTCTCAACTATTATTTTTTTAAAATCAAGCAGTCTACATCAATGCGTTAACAATTAGCCTTGACAACTAAAAGCTAGTCATTTGTCCAACTAATATTTATTTACTGTGGTTTTTTTTTTTATGGACAAGGCTTTATGTTAAGCACTAGAGATATAGCAGCAGTGAACAAAATAGTAAACTATTGGAGATAGGCATCAATCAATGAATTAGACAATTATTTCATTATCATGGTGGCAAGACTTACAAAGGAAAAGTATAAAATGTTATGGGTGACCATGATAGGAGAACTTTATCTAAGCTGAAGGATCTGTGAAGGCTTTCTTGGAGAAATAATATTTGAGCTGAACTATTCAGGGTGACTGAGAATTAACCAGAGCAAGCAGAGTAGGGAAATGATAAGAAGGAGAATAATGAATAAACAATCCAGGGAGAGAGTGTATTGCTGAGAACAGTTTGATATAAAAAAGCTCATTTATGTTCTGAAACAAAAACCAGATCTGGTTGACTGGAAAGAGGTGGGAGCTGTGGAGCAACATAAGATTTTTTTTTTTAATCAGATAAGACATTTTGGTTACAATAATAAAGGAAATTTATTGGTTCAGTAAACAGAAAAGTTCAGAGATAGATGACTTCAGTCAAAACATTATCGAAGTTCTTTATTCCTCTTGGGTTTCCTTGGCTCTAATCTCCCCTGCGTGTTGACTTGAGTATCCTAAGGTAGTGAAGTGACTGCAGCAGCTCAAGCCCTCACATCTGCCTTCTATAGCACCCAGAAGAGAGAAAAGTTGTTACAAAAGTCCTAGTAAGATGCCTAAGTGAAGAGAAGTCGCTTAGTCGTGTCCGACTCTTTGCGACCCCATGGATCGCAGCCTACCAGGGTCCTCTGTCCATGGGATTCTCCAGGCAAGAATACTGGAGTGGGTTGCCATTTCCTTCTCCAGGGAGTAAGATGCCTAAGATGCCCTCCAGTTGGAGCAGTGGAAGCCACATACTCTGCTTTGGACCATGCACAGGTTTGAGGAGACAGGAAAATCCTGCTTAGCTTGGCCTGGGCCAGGTGTTTGTTTTCTGGAGCCAGTGTAAGAGTCAGCTTCTCTGGAAGCACAGAGATCATTAAGACAGAAAGTGGGACTGCTGGGAAGCATCAGATGGTGATGAAGAGTCCACTACAAGGCTGCAGAGCTGAAGACATGCTTGTGCTCAAGGACTTGGGGATTCTTAAAACCACAGGCATCATTAAATGATTTTCAGCCAGTCAGTAACATCATTAGATAAAACTGAGCTGTTTAAACACAGATTATGAACTGTACATTGATGTATATGTAGTTCCTAAGAGGAAAATCAAAGTCAGGTAAATAAAAAATCATTAGATTAGGAACAAAAATGCAAATCATTATTTCTCTAGTCTTTCTAATAATTATAATGGTTAATCCTTATTAGTTTATCTAATGTTAATAATAGGTAATAATGATAATGACTCAGACATTTTGAGAAGAGCTTTACAAAAATTATCCCATACAATCTTCACTAAAATCCTAGGAGTGGGTTCCATAATTATCTCTGAATTATTAGTGGGAAAGGGAAACTGAGGTATGGGGAGATTAATTTACCTACTAGGAAATAGCAAGATCAATAAACACTTGTACTGAAATACTCTGTTCTTTCCACTATACTCTGGAATATTATGGGGGAAATCATGTCTTTATTTGGCAAATAAATATTGAACAAAGCCTTGTGCTAGGACTCATGAGTCTAAACTGGCTAGCTGAATTGAGTAGATTGTGCCTGAATTAAAAAAAAAAATTGTAGAGACACAGACAGAGAACGGACATCTGGGTACCATCTCCTTTCGTTCATTCTAAATCTTGACTCTTTCCATTTATGTTCTTCACATAGAACTTGAGATGGGGAGGCCTGTGACAAATGAAAACAGCGACTGTCACTTTCAGCTACATAGCAAGACAGAAAGTTGTTGTGGTCTGTGTGGCATTATCCTGTTTTCCAGTAGCCTATTGTTGACAACTCAATAAGGGGGACTTTTCCAGGTGACATGGAGGGTGGGGGTGGGAAGGAAGAAGATGTGTATAAGAGACAGGCATTCAGATGACTGAGTGTGTAAAGCACCTCACAGGCCCAGTGCACAGGTGGCTACCCTGGCCACCTCTTGTCTTGCCAGCCGATTTTGCCAGCAAACGTTATGCCTTTGCATCGGCCATCTGAGGCAAGGACTGGAGGTTCTGGAAGGAGGATTCGCTGATGTCCGCGTGCACGTCCACACCTCCTTCCGACGCTGCTCGGATCTCCTCCTCTTTTTTGGTCTCCCGCCACCAGTGTGTCCTGACATCCCTTCAGCAGCTGCCCAAATAGCGCTGGTAACTCAGGACTCACCAGCCGTGAGAGGACTAGCCACGCTTAAAATAGACATGTCCCTTGGCTGTGCAGGGCCCCGGTAGCCCCTGGTGTCTACCCTCCCCGGGTGAGCCGGACGCTGAGCGGCTGGAGGCACAGACCTCCACGAGAGGCAAGCCAGGCTCTCCTTGGTCTAGAAGCCCTGAGGGTATGTGTCCTCAGCCTCTCCCTCCATGGCTGCTACTGGCCAGAGGTTCCCAACCCTTCCTCCGAAAGCAGCCTGGAAGGGCGTGGGGCCAGGCATGGAGGAGACGGAGCTGGAATGGCCGCACCTTAGGTCTAGCTGCAGTGAGTGGGGGGATGGACTAGTTCTGGCCTCGATGTAGCGGGGGGAGGGGAGTGCTGGGAGGTTTTTAAAGGTGGAAAGTGAGGTAGGTCTGCCTAAGAGGGCAGCCTGGGAGGGGAGCTCGGAAGAATAGGTGGTGCATCACTTTATTGTATAGCAGAAGCTAACACAACATTGTAAAGCAATTAAACTCCAATAAAAAATAAATGCATAATCAAAAATTATTGTGGCAAAATATAAATAATGCAAAATTTGCCATTTTAACTATTTTTAAATGTATAATTCAGTGACATTAATTCCATTCACAGTGTTGTGCAACCATCACCATTGATTTCCAAGAGTTTTACATCATCACAAATGGAAAGTGGAACCATTAAGCAAAAACTTTCCATATCCCTCTTTCTGTGTCTATGAACTTTTTTATTCCTGGTATTTTATGTAGATGAAATCATGCAATATCTATCTTTTGTTCTTTTATTTTGTGCTTATTTCACTTAGCATCATATTTTCAAATTTTATCTGTATTCTAATGTATTTCAGAAATTAATTTCTTTCCATGGATGAATAATCTGACAGAAAGTTGACAAAACTATTGATATTTTTGTTAGTAGAGTGATTACAAAGTATTTGAAGTTGAATAACTATAATTTTAAGCAAGCATTGTACTCTCCAGTTTTCACTACCCTCATAATATATTCTATTGTCTTAAAATCAGCATCCTACTTCCACGCAGTGTTTTCTGTTTGGTTCTGAAGGCATTTGTGTTTGCAGTCATCGCCTTGCAATATGGGGTGATAGAGCTCTTGGAGATGGATTAAACTGAGTCCTCTTCTGAAAAAGCTAGAAACTTCTTTCTGTACTCAATTTTGCAATTACATATCTGCACAGCACCTTATGTACCAGGTACTTAATAAATATTTGTGGATTCAAATTTAAATTCATTGTAGGAAATATTTATGATGTTGCAGGCACTGTATTAAGCAACAGGGATACAATGAAGATGAAAAGAAATGTGGTTCCTATTCCCTTGGAGACTACACTACAGGTAGACAATAATGATAAGAGCCAATAATCTTAAAAATAAAGTGCCTTCTAGTTTTATAGTTTTTTGTTTCCAAAGACTCTTCACCTCATGTATATATTAGCTCATTTAATGCCATATCATTTGACACGTATATGGCACCCCACTCCAGTATTCTTGCCTGGAAATCCCCATGGACAGAGAAGCCTGGTAGGCTGAGTCCATGGGGTCACTAAGAGTTGGATACAACTGAGCGACTTCACTTTCACTTTTATGCATTGGAGAAGGAAATGGTAACCCACTCCAGTGTTCTTTCCTGGAGAATCCCAGGGATGGGGGAGCCTGGTGGGCTTCCGTCTATGGGGTCACACAGAGTCGGACACGACTGAAGCGACTTAGCAGCAGCAGCAGATGTAATAAGTTAGAAGAGAATATTGGTTAACCATGATTTTAAGGTTTGATTTAATGGGGTGGTAAATGATGAATTCGGAGAAGGCAATGGCACCCCACTCCAGTACTCTTGCCTGGAAAATCCCATGGGCGGAGGAGCCTGCTAGGCTGCAGTCCATGGGGTCGCTAAGAGTCGGACACGACTGAGCGACTTCACTTTTTTCTCACTTTCATACATTGGAGAAGGATATGGCAACCCACTCCAGTGTTCTTGCCTGGAGAATCCCAGGGACAGGGGAGCCTGGTGGGCTACTGTCTATGGGGTCGCACAGAGTCGGACACGACTGAAGCGACTTAGCAGCAGCAGCAGCAAAGGATGAATTGGACTTCCCTGGTGGCTCAGTGGTAAAAAATCCACCTTCCAATGCAGGAGACATGAGTTTGATCCCTGAGTTGGAAAAATACCCTGGAGAAGGAAATGGCAACCCACTGCATTATTTCTTGCCTAGGAAATATCATGGACAGAGGAGCCTGACGGGCTATGGTCCATGTGGTCTCAAAAGAGTCTGACATAACTTAGCAACTAAACAGCAAAAAAGATGAATTAATTCTTTCAGAAAAAGATTTCTTTAAATCTAAAAAATGGTTTGTATAAAGGACATTGTTTCTCAGCCAACCATGCCAATTTTTGCCCACCCTAAGACTCCTTACCAACCTTCTAGTCATTTTATAAACCTAACTCTCTTGATAGCTCTACAGTTTAAGTTAGAAGAATGCCTAAAACAAAATTCAGAGCACATGACCCTTGTCTCTTCATGTCTACTGTGTATCTCTAGATCAGTTGTGAAGGCTTTCAGAGAGTGAACAGTTTCACTGTTTCTTTGAGTGGGCTTCCTGAGTTCACCAGACCTGCTGTCACCTGGAAATGTCCCGCTTATTGGGTTGTCAACAAGAGGCTACTGGAAAGGAGGATAATGCCACGCAGACCACAACAACTTTCTGTCTTGCTATGAAGCTGAAAGTGATGGTCTCTGTTTTCATTTATCACAGGCCTCGAGATCTGTGTGAAGAACATAAACGGAAAGAGTCAAGATTTAGGATGAATGAGAGGAGATGGTGTCTTTCTGAATTTTGTATTAAGCACTTATTCCTGTGTCATTGCCAAGTAAGGATGAAAGGGGCCCACGGACATCAGTGGACTAGGATCACTGAAAATCTCCACATGCAAACCACAATCACAAAAAGTGCTTTTTGTCAAACATTAGGAAGGGACATGACTACATTTGAACAAGCTTACCTAAGAAAATTGTGTAGGAGGGAGAGAGGAATGGGAGGAAATTCCAGTTCAGTCTGGTTTATAGAAACTTCAACCACAAGCTCTTTTCAAAAGGATATCAGGATTCAAGCATGACATCATTTAAAGAAATGCTTATTGGTGTTCAGACTGACTGGCTGGAATCTGGGTCTCTTTATTTAACCCTTTCTCAGCTGAGACTTTGCCCATTTAACTTTAGGAATACACTTTTTATGTTGTTTCCAACAGCAGTTAGCATTGGAGCAGAGAGCAATTGAAGGAGTTACTTTCTGTAAACCCCTCACCTCAGTTTAAGTTTTTATGCTTAGCGTGTCAAAAGTTACTTCAAATGCTTTACTGCTATGCAGTTGTGAAAGCAGCATTACTGATAGAAATGCTTCAGTTAAAGCCTTTGAAAACTATGAACAAGCCATTGTATGATTACTTTTTCCATCTCAGTCTCCTTTCTCTTATTTTTTATCCTAATTTTACTGAAATATAATTGACATATATTGTGTATGTTTAAGGTGTCCAACATGAAGATATGATACAAATATATGCTGCAAAATGATTACCACAATATAGTTATTTAACACACCCACCTCCTCACATAGTTACATATGTGTGTGTGTGTATGTGTGTCTGTGTGTGTGTCTGTGTGTATGGTAAGAACATTTAAGATCTATTCTGTCAGCAACTTTCAAGTGTAAAATATAGTATTGTTAACTATAGTCACTATGCTGTACATTAGATTCCCAGAATTCATTTATCTTATAGCTGGAAGTTTGTACTTTTGACCAGAGTCTCATTTCCTCTCCCCACAGCACCAGACAACCACAATTTTTCTACTCCATTTATCTATGAGTTTGCCTTTTTTAGCTTCCACAAATGTGAGATCATTTTTTATCTTTCTCAGCCCAACTTATTTTGTTTAGCATAATACCCTCAAGGTTCATCTGTGTTGTTGCAAGTGGCAGAATTTCCTCCTTTTTCATAGCCGAATAATATTCCCTTGTGTGCAAATACTACATTTTCTTTACCCATTCATCCTTTAACAGACAGGCTGTTTTTATGCCCTGGCTGTTGTGCTAATGTTGCAATGCATACGATAACACAGACATCTCTTCAAGATGATAATTTCATTTCTTTCAGATATATACCCAGAAATAAGATTGCTGGATCTTACAGTAGATTTATTTTTAATCTTTTGAGGAATCCCTTCATACTGTTTTTCATAGTGGCTATATCAACTTACACTCTCACCAATAGTGTATAAGGGATCCCTTTTCGCCACATCCTTGCCAACACCTGTTGTCTCTTGTCTTTTTGATAATAGTTATTCTAATCATGTGAGTTACACCTCCTTGTGGTTTTGATTTGCATTTCCCTACCTGGGATTTCTTTGGAAGGAATGATGCTAAAGCTGAAACTCCAGTACTTTGGCCCTCATGTGAAGAGTTGACTCATTGGAAAAGACTTTGATGCTGGGAGGGTTTGGGGGCAGGAGAAGAAGGGGACGACTGAGGATGAGATGGCTGGATGGCATCACAGACTCAATGGGCGTGAGTCTGAGTGAACTCCGGAAGTTGATGAACAGGGAGGCCTGGCGTGCTGCAATTCATGGGGTCACAAAGAGTTGGACACGACTGAGTGACTGAACTGAACTGAATTATAAATGATGTTCTACATCTTTTCAGGTACCTTTTGGCCATTTGTATGTCTATTTTGGAAAAAGGTCAAGTCTTCTACCCATTTTTAAATTAGATTACCTGTTTTTTTTTAAACTTTGTCTTGTTTTGCTATTGAGTCATATGAGTTCATTATATATTTTGGGTATTAACCCCTTATCAGATATATGGTTTGAAAATATTTTCTTTTATTCTGTATGTTGCCTTTTCATTTTGTTGATGTTCCTTTTACTGTGTAGAAACTTTTTCATTTGATATAGTCCCATTTATTTTTCCTTTTGTTGTTTGTGTTTTTGGTATAATATCCAAGAAATCATTCCCAAGACCACTGTCAAGAAGACTCTTCCCAAGTTTTCTTTCAGTTCTTACATCTAATGATTTCTGTTCTTACATCTAAATGATTTCTGTTCTTACATCTAAATAATTAATCTATTTCAAGTTAATTTTTGAGTGGTGTTAAGACAGGGTCCAATTATGTTCTTTTGCATGTGAATAATCAGTCTTCCCAGCACCATTTATTGAAGAGATTTTCTTTTCCTTATTTAATATTCTTGGTTCCTTTGCCACATATTAGTTGACCATCTATGTGTGGGTTTACTTCTGGACTCTTGATTCTGTCCCATTGATCTGTGTGTCTGTTTTTATGCCAGAAACATACTTTTTTGATTACTACAACTTTATAGTACAGTATGCAATCAGGGAATGTGATGCCTCCAGATTTGTTCTTCTTTCTCAGGATTGCTTCTGTTTGGGAGTCTTTTGTGGTTCCATACAAATTTAGAATCATTCGTTCTATCCTTGTGAAAAATGTCATTGAGATTTTTATAAAAATAACATTGTTATATAGATGAGTAATAAGGTAAGTTTCTTTTCTTATATAATCATACTCTTTCCTTTTTGGTCAACATTTATGTTAGATTATTGGTTTACCCTGTTTTGATAGTTAGACATTAAATTTAAAGGCTTATAACTAAGTAGCTGTTTTCAAAAACTGAAATAACATACCATGGTCAACAAAGGGATGTAAGTTACTTTGGCTGAATGGTGACAATCTTATTTGAGTATTTCTCACTTTATCTAGGGCTTTCCTGATGGCTCAGACTATAAAGAATCTGCCTGCAATGTGGGAAACCTAGGTTCAGTCCCTGGGTTGGGAAGATGCCCTGGAGGAGGGCATGGCAATCCACCCTTAGTATTCTTGCCTGGAAAATCCCCATGGACAGAGGAGCCTGGGGGCTGCAGTTCATAGGGTTGCAAAGAGTTGGACATAACTGAGTGACTAAGCACAGCACAGCATAGCACTTTATCTAGGAAAAGGAACTGACAGAGTTAATGATTTCAAAAGGATACAATTTGGAATTAGCCTTTATTCTCATCTTCTCACTGGGCTCTTCAATGGAACCAGATAGACCCAGGCAGTAATTGTGAGTCAGAGTGATAAAATGATGCACAATAGCTTGAGAGTTGTGAAACTTAGGGATGTTATCTTGATTTCATATCACGTTCACTGTTTTTAACGGTAATATAGGAAATATACACTTTCCAGTTAATAAATTCAAACCTTCCCTACTTCAATAATTTTTGGTTTTCATAACATCCCTGGAGATAAAGAAGACAGCTATAAGAGTTAAGAAACACAGGTCTAGAGACACAAGGAGCTGTATAGGATAAAGGAACATGGGGAAGGAAGACAAGACATACTGTCAGCCATTGGACTAGGGAGCAAGGAGCTACTTCTTGAGCTTTTCAAACATGATACGCTTACTCTTCCTTCTGGTTCTATTACTACCAAAACAATCATAGACTTTACTGACAAGTTAGGATTTGGTCCCCAAAGATATGAAGAGAAAGGTAGGAACAAGGCTTTCCCCAGTGTTTGACCTTCAGAGGAGACAGATAGTTCAGATAAAGGATAAGTATGAATAGCTGGGGAGTATTAGCTGTTTCTTTGGGCTTCCCTGGTGGCTCAGCAGAACAGAATCTGCCTGTAATAAGACTCTGATGCTGGGAAAGATTGAAGGCTGGAGGAGAAGCGGGTGATAGAAGATGAGATTGTTGGATAGCATCACTGACTTAATGGACATGAGTTTGAGAAAACTCTTGGGGATGGTGAAGGAGAGGGAAGCCTGGTGTGCTGCAGTCAATGGGGTTGCAAAGAGTCAGACAGGACTTAGCAACTGAACAATAACAAATTAGACGTCTCTTTTGCTTTCCCTGGTGGCTCAGCAGTAAAGAATCTGCCTGCAATGTAGGAGCCGCAGGAGATGGAGTTCAATCTCTGGGTTAGGACGATCCCCTGGAGGAGGACATGGCAACCAACTCCAGTATTCTTGCCTGGAGAATTCCATGATCCTGGAGGGTTAAAATCCATAGGGTAGCAAAGAATTGGACGTGACTGAAGTGACTTAGCGTGGCACAGCACATGAGTTGTCTCTTTACCCTCTTCCACACAGGGACCTACATAAATGGATACAGAATTGGCAGCTGACTCAGAATGATATAGCGTTAACACTGCAAAATTAGTTGTGTTTCGAAGAGTAACATTTGTATATTTTTTATCTGGTTCAGCAATATTCCCTTATCTCCTGTGAAAATCATTTTTCTAGAATAAAGTCTCCCTCTAGCTCAGTTATTAGTCATACTGAAGAGAAAAAAACAAGTTAACAAACTGCTATGCATTTGATTTTCAGTTGATCAATTCATTATCTTTCAAATATCCATGTTGTCAGCAAATAGACTCTGGAGCATGCGTTGGGTAGTACCCTGCCTTTGGCAGAAGGGAAGGGAATAGGATGAGGGGGAGGAAGGAGTAAAGCTGTGAAGAGTCCTGTCAAAAGCTTCGGGTTCCTGTGAGCCTTGCCAAAGGCCCTTTGGGGATCTCTGAAACTGGGCTAGCTTTGCAGGGTTGCCCTGAAATGGGGTAGAAGACTGGACCTTTATACCTCTGCAGTGACCAGTCATGGGATGTGGATGGCCCTGTTACCCTGGGTGAGGTGGGTCTCTAGGGCGAATCCTAGAGAAGGACTCAACTGAGAGCTGAGGGAATGGGTGTCTCAGTCTCAGAGGATGGATTTGGGCAGTCCCCGACATCATCCATTGCAATATAAATTAGACTTCTAAAGTTATTCAATTCTTTCAAAATTTGCCAGAGTGTACCAGAGCTATACAGATTTCAAAGTGAAATTCAATGGCCCAGAGATGGCAGATCTCTTAGAAAATGTATGGCAAATATTTCACATTTGTAGAAAATTTTTTACAAGTCATCAAATAAATAGCTTTTCCATTTAATATATAGTAGCAGAAAGACAGGGGCTCTTCTGATTTTTGATATGTAGGGTGGTTGGGGGACCAGGGTAGGAGTGTAGCTGCCTTTATCACAATCTGCTTGGAAGAATAAAAACGGTTGGCTTAACCTTCACCACCCCAGCTTGAGTCCACATTCTTAGAGGATGAGCTAAAGATTGAATTCTGGATCTTTTGTGTAAGAGAGGGAGAAATCTGCTGCCAAGTACAGGAGCATTGGAGCCTTGAGACTGAATCCAAAAACTGGTTGTGGATTTGGAACAATGCCTTATATGGTATGACTGTTTGGAGCCACTTCAGGGAGCTAGGGGATCATCGTGGCATTGCTTACGATAATCAAGGGCTGTCTGAGATTCAGGAGGTGAAGCAAGAAGATATGTGTGCCTAATGTTGAAGAAAAGCATTTTTATGTCTGTTAACATTTATGGTGTCCGATTGAGTGGGTTAGCAAAATAAAGACAGATGGCAACAGATTAATGGGAACACTTACAATACCTACAATATTGCGCCCACTCCAGCTGAAGCTCTCCTGCTCAACTTCCCTACAACTCACAGTCAAATGTCACTTAGTGACCCTGAAGAGAAGAGCAATTTATGATGGATCAGGAATCAGGATTAACCATACATTTATCATGGAATGAGGAATCAGAAACTTCATTTAATGTATGACTGTGATGTTTGTCTGGGCCTGGTGGATCATTACTTTGCAATCACTCCTTGTGTTAGGAAGCAGGAATTGATTAGCCTAGGGTCATTAAGTCCATCCCCTGCCTCCAGGCTGTACAGTTTGTGTAAATGGTTCCAGCTGGTTATGCCTTTATGCTATTCTTAAGGAGCTCCTGAAGAGGAAATTACGAGATGTCCCGTAGGAGCACATTGTGAAGGTCTCACAGCCTTAAGCTCTGAGAAGTTCTCTTCCATATTTAAGGAGTATTGGAGTAAGGAGTCACAAAATCTGAGCTCTCCTATTAACTCTGATATTTAGCAGTGGCTAGACCTTGGACATGAGTTTGAGCAAGCTCTGGGAGATAGTGAAGGACAGGGAAGCCTTGTGTGCTGCAGTCCTTGGGGTCCCAAAGAGTCGGACACAATTGAGTGACTGAACAAGATCTTGAAGTAGCCATTCTTTGAATTTTTCCTATGTAAGAGATTGAAAATATTTCTCCAGACACCTCTGACACCCCCACAAGATGATAGGGAGGATCAAAGGAGACAGTGATATGTGAAACACTACTGTGTTTCTAAATTAGGTTGTGAGGTACCAGTTCAAAGGTACAAATTGCTATCAATTAGCTACAATTAAGTGCTGATCAGGCCATGATGAAGCAGATGTGATCAAAAGTGAAAAGCCTCAGCAATTTTAGCTTGAGAGAACAGTCTAAGATGGACTTTATCATGCCTGCAGTTGAACATTAGATGCCTTCAACTTGAATATGCAACAGGTCATGTTCAAGCCTATTACCTTTATCTTAATGTGACACCAAAGACTAACTTTTTTGGTACAGGCATTCCAGTTATCATGGTTGGGTTTAAGTATCATTTGGAATGATTTTTGTTTCTTATTTAAGATGCTCAATGACCTGGAGTGCTCTGTCCTGTATTTGGCTGAATCCAATTACTAGTAGGACAGTGTGGGTTTGGTGTTGAACCAGAAACCCACCCACTCATGCACATGTGTTTCCATATCACATAATGAAAAATACATTGTAGCTTCAAGCCTTTGATAAATGATGGTAAATTTTTTCCAATGTTGGAATTTTTCTAATGTCTGATAAATGTCTTTCATAATTCACCAAAGCTTTTTGAGCACAAGAGAACATCCATTATAAAGCAGAGATATGAATTCTCCCTGTGTATGCCTCTGACATGATCTCACCTTTGCTTTGCCGGCATTGGAGTCTGGCTTTTTCATTGTTGCTGCCCCACCGGCTACATGGTTGCGCTGGAAGAGTTGTGACCCCCCTCCTTCGGCACTTGGACACCATTTGTCCTGTCTCTTTCACCCTTGGAGAGCCTCACAGCTGGTCTGCATGATACCCGATATCATTTTGATGATAAATGAAGGCCTTTCTTAAAGTACAGTATCTCTGTCCTGCGATGGTGAACAGAATGCCTCCTCCAAGGACAAGGTACTTCCTATTAGTTCCAGCTATTGCACAGCCATTTCTGCCCTTTGGTGTTTTGCATTTCCTAAAGTTTGTGCATATTTCTTTCCCTCCTTTTCTGTTTGATTTCTGGGGCTTTACAGGAGAGTTTGTTTGAAGTTCCTGTCTTTCAGAGACCTTTTAAAGTTTGTTTTTAAAGTAATGAGTGGCGGCTTCTTTAAATAACAAATTGTGAAGACTGAAAATCATGTAACAATATATTATATTTGGAATAACACTTCATCATTTATGAAGTACTTCTATTATGATGATTGGCCTTTCTTCATTTATGCGCGCACATTGGTGCTGCAAGATAGATAAGGAAAAATATCAGAAAGCTGGGATTTAATATATTTAGATTTTGTTCATTTTCTTATTTCTAGTAACTATTCAAACTCAAGTCTTCTGGTGATTTGTCCCATGTCTCTTCAACTTGATCACATGCTCATTAGTAAATAAAACTTACAATGATGTTTATTTGACACATTTAACAGCATAACTATGGGTGACTGGGCTGCCTGGCCCTCGGACAGCCATGGTAAGTTACTCAAGTGAAAAGGGTGAATGTGTTTCAGGCAAAAAGTCAACATTTGTAGGAGCGATTGGAGAGTGAGTGGAGAAGGAGAGATAAAGAGGCTGTGCCTCCCAGCAGTCCTTCCTTGCAGGTTCATCTTCGGGAGGGTGCTATCCTGCTTGAAGCCAGTTCTGGCCCCCCAGCTTGGGAAGAGAAACAGGGTGGAACCTGGGGTGGTGAATCTCTTCCCTTTCATGGCACCCACTGTAAGCCTGACTCCTTTCAGTTCCAGGAGACAGAAAAAAAGCAAGTGCCTCAGAGAAGATTATTTTAAGGTTCAGCAGGTGATAAGTTTACATCTGTGGTGGTTAGTTCTATGTCAACTTGATTGAATCGTGGTGTGCTCAGATATTTGGTCAAACAATACTGTGGCTGTGTCTGTGAGGATGTTTCTGGATAAGATTAACACTTAATCATAAGACTGGGTAAAAGAGATTGTCCTCTCCAATGTGGGTGGGCCTTATTCAATCAGTTGAAGGTATGAATAGAGCAAAAATGCTGACCGTTCCCTGCATAAGACAGAATCCCTCCTGTCTGACCACTTTTGTACTAGGACATCAGCTTTTGTCCACTTTCCCATTCAAAGTGAAACATCAGTTCTCAAGTCTCAAGTCTGCCAACCTTCCAATTGGAACTAAACACACCATCAGCTCTCCTGAGTCCCCAGCTTACCAACTGTGGTGCTTGGGACTTCTCAGTTGTCATAATCATGTGGGCCAATTTCTTAAAATCAGTCTCTCTCCAAATGTATCTTGTTGGTCCTATTTCTTTGGAGAGCCCTGAATAATATCCTTTCAGTAAGATAGATGGTAAGCAGCAAAGGGCAAGGCAGACATGGCTGTGGTGAGTGTACTCTTGGAGGTTTGGAGAAAGGGACAGGGGTTCTGGCAGGAGGATACTTAAGAAACAGGACATAAAAATGCAGAAACAACTACACTCTCCATATATTGTATGGGTGTGACTTCTCAGCTTTGCTGTGTATGTAGTGTTGTTAAGGAAGTAGTAAAGGGAAAGAGCCTGACGGTGAAGGCAATATGGGAGCAGGAATGAGGAGGCCTGGGTCAAATTCCAAGGCAAGGGTCTTGAGTTGTCATAGAATAATATAAAATGTGCTGGATTGGGGAAAATTGGAGAGAAGCAGAGATGCAGAGAGGGTGAGAGAGCCATTTTGAGAGGGTAAGAGAAGAGCACTGAGACAGCATCTTAAAGACTGAACTTTGCCTTCAGCTACTGTTGCTTGCTCCTCTCTTAGAGGTTAAAGTGAAAGTGAAAGTCATTCAGTCATGTCCAACTCTTTGACAGTCCATGGGGCCTGAAATCTCCAGGCCAGAATACTGGAGTGGGTAGCCTTCCTAACCTAGGGATCGAACTCACGTCTCCTGCATTGCAGGCGGATTCTTTACCAGCTGAGCCACCAGGGAAGCCCAAGAATACTGGAGTGGGTAGCCTATTCCTTCTCCAGTGGATCTTCCCGACCCAAGAATGGAACCAGGGTCTCCTGCATTGCAGATGGATTCTTTACCAGCTGAGCCACCAAGGAAGCCCCTCTTAGAGATTAAAAGAGCTGCCATTTCACTCTGTCAAATTAAATTTACTGATTTTAACTCAAGCCATGAAATATTTTTTCATTCATTTACTCAGTAAGTATTTATTGAGTGCTTACTCTGTACCAAGCATGGCTCTAAAGTGCTGGGGATATAGTAGACCAAAGAGACAAAATTCCTCACCCTCTTTGGGCTGCCTGTGTGTGTGCTGTGCTGTGCTAAGTTACTTCAGTTGTGTCCGACTCTTTGTGACCCTATGTACCATAGCCCGCTAGGCTTCTCTGTCCATGGGATTGTCCAAGCAAGAACACTGAAGTGGGTTGTCATGTCCTCCTCCAGGGGATCTTCCACACTCGGGGATCAAACTCCATATCTTAGGTCTCCTGCATTGGCAGGTGGGTTCTTTACTGCTAATGCCACCTGGGAAAACTTCATTCTGAATATACCTGGTTATTATAAATATGCAGCAGGGATGCCTGGCACAGTCAAATAAGCATCTACCCTCCTGTACCTTATTCTCAGTCATAGTAAAAGCCAACATTTTGAACAAACAAGACAGTCCCTGCTCTGAAAGAGCTTACAGTCCAATAGCATGATTTAGATACTCACAAACAACAATCACTAAAATTTGACACATGGGAAGAGGTTTGAGGGAATGAAAATTACTCCTTCCTAATTTTACTTGACCCACTTTGAGATCTTGCTCTGAAACCATATGATTATTTAGTGTCTAACAAAGCACAAACTTCAGTTGACAACCATTATATCTCTTCATCCTCTGAACAATCCTTCAAGTTAGATAAAGCAAGTATTACTATTTGCAAGTTTGAGGAAAGTAAATGCTCAAATATTAATGCTCCTTCCTATTTTTCTACAGAATTTTATATTTCCATTTCATGTCAAACCAAAAATCCTGCTTTTCTTAATCTTTCCCACTGGAAGGAGTGAAGCATTAAATGCCAGACACTGGGTAAGCCAGTGGCAGGGGGCTGGCTCTGAGGGATTACTAATCACAGTTAGCCAGGTGGGTGTGGTAGGCGTGGGAGTGATATTTTGTCCTATAATTGGCCATGCATGCCCAATTCATGTGTAATCAATGTGAAGGAAGTGTATTATATGATATTAAAATTTTCTAGAGAATATCCCTTCACCCACCTACAGACAAAATTTAACAGGTTCCTTCCCTGTCAAACAGGTCCCATAAAAGGGAGAATGAACAGTGGGAATGGAAAGCAGCCTTAGCAAAAGGCGGCAGGCTTCCTAGAAGTCCTCTTTTGGGAGGCTCTTCTCCCTTTTCCCAAAAGGAGGAAAGGGTGGAAGGAGGACCAGTTCTCCCAGGATGCTCCTAGAACACACCCAGGGAATTGTGGTAGTTCAAAAGCCAAGGAGATGCAAGACCAAGACTCAGATTGTCTCTAATAATGTGTGTTTAGAAGAGTTTAGCAATCTCTTTCATTTTCAGCATCCACCTAAGAGGCAGAGGAATAGGTGTTGATAGTCTCACTTCATGGATGTGGAACCAGAGACTGAGACCTTTAGTCATTTATGGAGATTAAAAATGGGTTATAATTGGAGTGGAGATTTAAATTCAAATATATCTGTCATTTAAACCTTAGATTTCCTTTCCTATGCTACAGTGTTTCCTCCTATGAATAAAAAAAGTGAGGTGGAATCAGTGATTAAATATTGTAAGTAGCTATTTGTATATGTAAATTATATTATTTTGCAAGCCAGTATATAGTTGACTCACAGTACTATTTTTATTCTTAATTAATTGTGGCTTACAGAATCTAAGCATAATAGTTCTTAACCTTGTTACTCATCTAGAGCTACTCGAAAACATAGTATATGTGTGTCTGCATGTAGGGAATGACACAGCTACACCTTTTATACTGAGTCAGAATTTCTATGAGGAGGAAAGTAGTGGGAGGCAACCGGGTTTGGAAGCTACTGTTAGGTCTCCTGCTTACGGTGAGTCTGGCTCTGTTGGAGTGTGGCTGACCAAGTCTCCCTAAAGATTGTCCAAGTAGTGACCATGCTTATATATATTCATAACTTAGCAAGATCCACTCTTGGTAGTCATATAGTGAACAGCCTACTTGTGGTAAGCAGAATTCGGAGATAACCCAATGATCCATGTCCTAAATATTCCTCTCCCCTTGAATATGGTCTAGACCTGTGAATCTGATCAGATCCTTACTCCCTTGGTTAGGTTACATGATACTATAAAGGTGAATGGATTTTACAGATGTGATTAAGGTCCCCAGTCAGTTGACTTTAAACTAATGAAAGGAGGATTATTGTTGTTCAATTGCTAAGTCTTGTTTGACTTTGCAATCTCATGGGCTGTAGCACACCAGGCTTCTCTGTCTTTGACTATCTCTTGGAGTTTGCTTAAATTCATGTCCATTGGTCAGTGATGCCCTCCAGCCATCTTGTCCTCTGTCATCTCCTTCTCCTCCTGCCCTCAAGCTTTTCTAGCATCAGGGTTTTTTCCAGTGAATTGGCTCTTTCCATCAGGTGTCCTAAGTATTAGAACTTCAGCCTCAGCATCAGTCTTTCCAATTAATATTCAGGGTTGATTTCCTTTAGGATTGACTGCTTTGATCCTGAGCTGTCCAAAGGTCTCTCAAGAGTCTTGTCCAGCACCACAATTCAAAAGCATCAGTTCTTTGGCACTCACACTTCTTTATGGTCCAGCTCTTCCATCTGTAACATGACTATTGGAAAAACTATGGCTTTGACTATGTGGACCTTTGTCAGCAAAGTGATGTCTCTGCTTTTTAATACCTGTCTAGGTATGTCATAGCTTTTCTGACTTAATTAGATAAACAATTTGAAAGAGAGTCTAGAATTCAGGATCAGAAAAAAACAGCTGAGATGGTCTCCTATTCATATGAAGAAGCAAACTCCCACTTATGCAGAGGGCCATTTGGTAGGGAGGGGTAGAAGTCCCGTGCAAACTGAAGGTCTCAGTCCTACTATCTCAAGGAACTGAATTCTTCCAACAGCCAGGTAACTTGGAAGAGGACACCAGTGCCCAGGTGAGTTCTGCAGCCCTGGCTGACTTCTTAATTTTAAACTGGTGATACACTAAGCAGAAGGCTCAGTTCACCAGTACCTAGACACCTGACCTCTGAGAATCACAAGACAATAATGTGTTGTTTTGAGTCTTTACAACTGTGGTAATTTGTTATGCAACAATAAAAATTTATGTAAATAGTAAAGTAAAATAAAGATTTCCTAGGATAATAGCTAATAAACAGCAGAAGTCTTAGAACTATTTTAGTGTTTTTCTTTTTTATTTATTCTATGCTAAAGGGAACCACACAATGACAAAACAAGCAAAGTTTCAGTGTCAGACATATGTGTAATCAAATCTTCATGCACCTGTAACCCATGTTATTGTGGTTGTTGTTATTGTATGTGTGTGTAGAGAGAGACAGAGAGAGAGAGAGAAATATGGATAAGTTAAATTTTATTACAGTTTTAAAATTGAGATATAATCCACAGAAATCACCACTTTAAAGTATATAATTCAGTGGTTTTCACTGTATTCACAAGGCTGTGCAGCTAACATCACTATCTAATTCCAAACATTTTTATCATCCCCAAAAGAAACCCTGTACCCTGTAGCAATCACTACCCCATTCTCCCTCTCTATAACTCTTGCAGTCATAAATCAGTTTTCTGTCTCTTTGGAGTTGCCTATTCTGGACATGTCATATAAGTGAAATCATATAATATGTGGCCTTTTATGTCCAGCTGCTTTGACTGAGCATTGTGTTTTCAAGATTTATCTATTATATAATAAACACAATGTATTATTTTCATGCAATGAATATTATTCAGCCATAAAAGAAACAAATATACTTTTGCTTTATGGATTTTATTTGTTTTTGTTGTTAGCTTTATATATGTCTATGATGATGTCATCTTGATTGACTGACATTTTTATCATTATATAGCACTCTGTATTGTCTGTAGTAACATGTTATATTTTAAAGTCTATTATTCCCGGAAGTGCTGGTGTTTGGAGCGGGCGTGATGGCGTCAAGGTTACTCCGTGGAGCTGGAGCTTTGGCCTCCCAGGTCCTAAGGGCCCAGGGTCCAAATGGAGTCTCCGTGGTGCGCTCTATGGCGTCTGGAGGTGGTGTTCCTACTGATGAAGAGCAGGCGACTGGGCTAGAGAGGGAGGTCATGCTGGCTGCTCGCAAGGGACAGGACCCATACAATATACTTGCCCCAAAGGCAACCTCAGGTACCAAGGAAGACCCTAATTTAGTCCCCTCCATCGGCAACAAGCGGATAGTGGGCTGCATCTGTGAAGAAGACAACAGTACTGTCATCTGGTTCTGGCTGCACAAAGGCGAGGCCCAGCGATGCCCCAGCTGTGGAACCCATTACAAGCTGGTGCCACACCAGCTGGCCCACTGAGCTATTGCAATCATGCACTAGAATATGATGCGGAATCTCTTCTTTCCAGTAAAGACTAGCCAGTACACTGGCTTCTCCTCCCACACACACACAAAAAATAATAAAGTCTATTATTTCTGATATTAGTACAGCCATTTAAGCTCTCTCTAGTTGCTGTTGGTATATCTTTTCCTGAATTTTTACTTTCAATCTATTTTCATCTTTGACTCTAAGCTGTGTCACCTGTAGACAACACAGAGTTAAATTCTGCTGTTTAAAATCCATCCTACCAATCTTTGTTTTTTATTGAAGTGTTTAATCCATTTACACTTAATGTAATTACTGATAAGTTAGGATTGATGTCCATTATTTTTTCAAAACCCTGATGCTAGAAAAGATTGAGGGCAGGAGGAGAAGAAGATGACAGAGGACAAGATGGTTGGAGGGCATCACTGACTCAATCCTGAATGATCAATGTCTTTTTGTTTCTACTTTTTTCTAATAGTGAATTTTATATTACACAGACATTGTACAGGAGGCAGTGATCAAGACCATCTCTAAGATAAAGAAATGCAAAAAGACAAAATGGTTGTCAGAGGAAGCCTTACAAATAGCTGTGAAAAGAAGAGAAGTGAAAGGCAAAGGAGAAAAGGAAAGATATCCATTTGAGTGCAGAGTTCCAAAGAATAGCAAGGAAAGATAAAAAAGCCTTCCTCAGTGATCAATGCAAAAAAATAGAATGGGAAAGACTAGAGATCTCTTCAAGAAAATTAGAGATACCAAGGGAACATTTCATGCAAAGATGGGCTCAATAAAGGACAGAAATGTATGGACCTAACAAAAGCAGAAAATATTAAGAAGAGGTGGCAAGAATATACAAAAATATCTTCATGACCCAGATAATCACAATGGTGTGATCACTCACCTAGAGCCAGACATCCTGGAATATGCAAAGTCAAGTGGGCCTTAGAAAGCATCACTATGAACAAAGCTAGTGGAGGTGATGGAATTCCAGTGGAGCTATTTCAAATCCTGAAAGACGATGCTATGAAAGTGCCACACCAATATGCCAGCAAATTTGGAAAACTCAGCAGTGGCCACAGGACTGGAAAAGTCAGTTTTCATTCCAATTCCAAAGAATGCTCAAACTACTGCAAAATTACACTCATCTTACACACTAGCAAAGCAATGCTCAAAATTCTCCAAGCCAGGCTTCAACAGTACATGAACCATGAAATTCCAGATGTTCAAGCTGAATTTAGAAAAGGCAGAGGAACCAGAGATCAAACTGCCAACATCCGCTGGATCATCAAAAAAGCAAGAGTTCCAGAAAAACATCTACTTCTGCTTTATTGACTACACCAAAGCCTTTGACTGTGTGGATCACCATAACCTGTGGAAAATTCTACAATAGACAGGAATACCAGACCAGCTGACCTGCCTCCTGAGAAATCTGTATGCAGGTCAAGAAGCCACAGTTAGAATTGGACATGGAACAACAGACTGGTTCCAAATTAGGAGAGGAGTACATCAAGGCTGTATACTGTCACCCTGCTTATTTAACTTGTATGCAGAGTACATCATATGAAATGTCAGGCTGGATGAATCACAGGCTGGAATCAAGATTGCCGGGAGAAATATCAATAATCTCAGATACACAGATGACATCATACTTATGGAAAAAAGTGAAGAAGGACTAAAGAGTCTCCTGATGCAAGTGAAAGAGGAGAGTGAAAAATCTGGCTTAAAGCTCAACTTTCAGAAAACTAAGATCACGGCATCTGGTCCCATCATTTCATGGCAAATAGATGGGGAAACAATGGAAACAGTGTCAAACTTTATTTTTTTGGGCTCCAAAATCACTGCAGATGGTGACTGCAGCCATGAAATTAAAAGACGCTTACTCCTTGGAAGGAAAGTTATGACCAACCTAGACAGCATATTAAATGGCAGAGACAGTACTTTGCCAACAAATGTTGGTCTAGTCAAAGCTATAGTTTTTCCAGTAGTCATGTATGGATGTGAGAGTTGGACTAGAAAGAAAGCTGAGAGCCAAAGAATTGATGCTTTTGAACTTTGTGTTGAGAAGACTCTTGAGAGTCTCTTGGACTGAAGGAGATTCAACCAGTCCATCCTAATAGAAATCAGTCCTGCATGTTCATTGAAAGGACTGATGCTGAAGGTGAAATTCCAATACTTCCTGGCCACTTGATGTGAAGAACTGACTTATTGGAAAAGACCCTGATGCTGGAAAAGATTAAAGGAGGGAGGAGAAGGTGATGACAGAGGATGAGATGGTTGGATGGCATCACCGACTCAATGAACATGAGTTTGAGTAAACTCCTGGAGTTGGTGATGGACAGGAAGGCCTGGTGTGCTACAGTCCATGGGGTCACAGAGTCAGACACGACTGAGGGACTTAACTGAACTGATATTACATATATATTTTCTAGTGTGTCATTTAAATACCTTTGCTGTTTTTTTATATTTTTTGAGTTAATTCCTTAATAGTTAAAATGCTGATTACAATTAACATTATAATTTATCATAATTGACTTTGCATAAATATAATTTCAATATTATACAAACACTGTTCCTAGTTGCATTCTTTCTCTTCTCCTATGCCCCATTTTTGTCATAAAAATGACATCTTTGTGCATTATTTGCTTATCAACCGAGTTATAATGATTGCTTAATGCAGTTGTCTTTTACTCTTAAAGAAGAAAAGAATTACAAACAGAAAATAGAGTTATACTGTTTTTTATATTTATCTATGTATTTACCTGTACCAGCATTTTCTGTGTTTTTTTTAAAATGTGTATTTGATTTATTGTCTAGTATCCTTTTATTTCATCATGTCAGACTCCTTTAAGTATTTCTTATAGAGCAGTTCAGCTAGTGACAAACTCTCTCAGTTTTTATCTGAGAATATTTTAATTTTCCCTCAGTTTTGAAAGATAGTTTTGCTGGATATAGAATTCTTGCTTGATAAGTCGCTTTCTTTTTCTTTCAGTACTTTGAATATGTTATTCCACTGCCTTCTGATCTCCATGGTTTCTGACAAAAATTGGATATTAATCTTCGTGATTTCTTCCACACGATGAGTACTTCCTCCTGATGTTTTCAAGATCTTCTCTCTACCTTTCAATGATTTTGCTACAATGTGTCTAGGTATAGATTTCTATGAGTTTATCCTATTTACAGTTCATTGAACTTCTTGGATGTGGTAATGAATGTTTTCTAAATCATATTTAGGGAGTTTCTGATCATCATTTCTTCAAATAGTCTTTCTGTCATTTTTCACTCTGCTACTGGGACTCTTAAAAATATGTTGGTACCCTTTTGATGTGCCATAAGTATCTGAGATTGTTCATGTTCCTTTATTCTTTTTAATTTTTTTTCTCTAGACTGGAAATGCAAAATCCTTTGATTCTTTCTTCTGCCAGATCAAATCTGATATTGAGACCTACAGAAGTGACTTTTTGTTTCTATTACTGCATCTTTTAATGCTAGAGTATCTGAGTTTTTTTTTTAATGTCAACCAATTAATATTTTCTATTGAGTGAGACATTATTCTCTACTTCTCCTTAATTCTTTAGGATGTAGTGCCCTAAAGATTTTGAATATATTTAAATATCTGATTTGTCCAACTAGTACATCAAAGATCTGGACTTTGTAATGGACAGTTTCTCCTGAATGATTTTTTTTTCCTATGCAAGGACCATACTTCTATGCTTCTTTGGATGTTTCACAAATTTTTCTTTGAAAAACAGATATTTAAAGTAATACAATATGACAACTCTGGAGATCAAACCCAGAATTTATTGTTTGTTTGTTTAGGGACCTTCTTGAACTAATTATGTAATATCAGTTTTCTTTGTCAAGTTTTGCCATTAACATCACTGCAAAGTTAGCTTGGTGGTAAGCTAATAAATGGAAAGATATTTTCCTAAATGCTTGAAACCAGTATGTCTCTCAGCCTTTGCCTAAGGGCTTTGGGTATTGAGGTACATCTTTGACTCACAGATTGGTAATTTACATCTCTGCATAAGCCTTCACTTTTTGCTTCCACAGAGCCTCGGGGTTAGCCAGAAATGGAAATATAGGGTCTTGTCAGGTCTTACCTAGGATGTGTGCAGCCTTATACATGCACATGGATTTCTAAATTTTCAGAAATATGTCAAAGGCTTTTAAAGTCTAAATAAATATTACCCCAAGAGTTTTCTTTTAAGTTTTTTGGTTAGCTTCTTGTTTGCCCCAAATGTTGTCTCTTTCTCAGCCAACTGTAAGGTTATACAACTGCTGGTGATTTTCTTTTTTTAGCTGTCATGTGATATGTAGGATCTTAGTCCCCCAACTAAGTGTCCCCTGCAGGGAAAGCATGGAGTCCTAACCAGTGGACCACCAGGGAAGTCCCAGTTACCTGTTGTTTTTGGTAAACATATTCAGGGAAAAGGCTGTTCACACTTAGTTAGCTTTGAGTCAGATCATATGCAGATAGTACTTCAAGTGAAATTTCCAGCGAACTGGCATACTGGTCAAATAATGAGAGTTCTCTGAGAGCTCTCTAGTGACTGCTAGACGAGTGGTTTTTATTGTCATTGTGGGGCTGTTGGTTTTCAAGGTTACATCAGCATTGAGAAGAGGGGGATGGGAAGAGGGCAAACCATGAAGTTTGATTTTCTTATGGATATTCAGCTGTTTTTCTTGAGTAAACACACCTCATTTCAAACCTTTGGCTAATTTCCAGAGTTTAAAAAAAATTCCATTTTGGCAATTTTGTCAGTGTTCTTTCTGCTTTATCAAGAGGCAGATTTTTGGAAGTTCTTACTCTGACATTCCCATTGACATAATCATCTCTAAATCATGTTTATTCTTTAACAAATTTCTTAAGTTTCCATACTTTCTCTTTTTTGTAAAGTGGACTAATAACACCTAACTAGACTTATTTTAGATTTATGGCAAGAACTAAATGGGATAATACACCTAGAACATAAAGAGTTCAAAATCAGGACAAGTTGAAATTGAATACACAATTTCAACTGTATGATTGTCATTGTGTTATTTTTCTTTTGTTAAGATATGTATTCCTGGCAGAAATGCCTGACTTTCCTCAATATTTGTACTTCCTTTTCCAGAGTGTAGAGGTGCCTTTGGAAATGATTTCCTCGCCATGGACTGTATTTTCACTCACCACCCCTTATATCTAAAAGGGGTCACGCAATTGACTTTCACCAATGGATTTTATGCAGTGTTGAAGCTGAGGTAAAGACATTAAGAAATATTCCTCTCTTTCCCCTTCTCTCATTTTAATGCAAAAGAGCATGGTGAATTTGGAGGTCATATGTTAAAGATAGCAGAGCTAAAGATAAAATGAGTCTGGGACCCTGGATAATTACCTGAAAAATCACCCATTCAATTTCTTTTGTGAGTGAGAAATAAACTCTTTTGTTTGATCTATTGCCTCATTTTTTAGTTCTTTTGTTACAACAGATAGAATTACCTTAATACAAGAAGCAGTACTATGAAAGCAATGTTACAGGATAAGGCTAATATCTGCATCCATACACTTTCCTCTATGTAGTAGCCACAGTTTTGGTAAATTTATTTCACTTAATCATGTACATTTGAGGGTCTCAGAGTGAGGATCTATACTGTATAAGCAACCAACGTGGTGTACCTAGACATTATTCTCTGCACTGGTTTAATGAACTGGTGAAACTCCCTTTGGACAGAGGAGGGAATTAATAGCTGTCAGATTGGGGTGAATGACTTGTTCCCCAAGGAGAAGACCCTCCCAAGAATAAATGACTAGCCTTTAACTTCCTAGATAATATGTTAGACTGAGAAAGAATGGGTTCCTTTTATGTAGGTACGAGAAAGCTTCTCTAGGCCAAGGTCAGAATCTTAAAAGAGTCTATGTCAAGGGTGGAAATACCTAGCTAGAAGATTAATGTCAATTTTAACACCTGGAGAGTCATTCTGGAAGTCAGGAATAGCAGAGAAATTTGAGAAAATGCCATAGGTGGTAGTGGAGGATGCTTATAGTGTTTTGGGACACATATGAGACTCCCCAGCGACTCCTTGAATCAAAATGGGCTAGGGAATCTGGAGATTTTGCCAGTGAGGGTTAAGTAAAGCACAGTTCTTTTGTTGCTTTATCGTGACATACTTTCTGATTGAACCATCAGGCTTTTGAAACCTGAGGAAATGAGGCACACACACACACACACACACACACACACACATTATGATGAGGTGGGTTATGCAGCTTATAATGGAGACAGAAAAAGATACTATGATTTGTGTCTGTCTTTTGCTCATTCTTTTTTATTGTCTGAAGTCTCCTTTTTTTTTTTCCTAATTGTATGACCACTGGGACTAGAGATCCGATGGACGGAGTTCTGAGAAATCCAGTGGAATGTTGTAATAAGAAACTGTTTCCTATTGATCTTCTCCCCTCCCAGTAAGCTCTGTATTTGGATTGCTTTGGGCATGGGGGGGAATGGGGCAAGGGCAAACATCCAGTAACTTACATTTTCAGGAGCTTTGTCGTTTCTACTCAGAAATTCAGTGAACTGATAATGATGGCAAGCAGAGGTTAAATCTCCATCTCATCATCAAACCAGAGAGAATAAAGGATTTGTATTCAGTCACACAATGTGGAATGAGGGCAGCTCTTAAAATGATTGCTCAGGGTGCTTTTTCACACAGCCTCTGTTTAGCTGTATGTGACAAAGTCTGCTCAAAAAGAAACTTTTGACTAGATATATAATAAATGAGAAATGCCCTTGGGAAAAGGAAACACCTGTTCCCCCCCCCCC
>SJXQ01001035.1:0-17096 GCA_006408695.1 Aepyceros melampus
TGCTGGTGTATTGAGTTCAGCACTTTCACAGCATCGTCTTTCAGGATTTGAAATAGCTCAGCTAGAATTCCATTACCTCCACTAGCTTTGTTCATAGTGATGCTTCCTAAGGCCCACTTGACATCACATTCCAGGATGTCTGGCTCTAGATTAGTGATCACACCAACCTGATTATATGGGTCATGAAGATCTTTTTGTACAGTTCTTCTGTGTATTCTTGCCACCTCTTGTTAATATCTTCTGCTTCTGTTAGGTCCATACCATTTCTGTCCTTTATCGAGCCCATCTTTGCATGAAATGTTCCCTTTTCTAGTTTTCTTGAAGAGATCTCTAGTCTTTCCCATTCTGTTGTTTTCCTCTACTTCTTTTCATTGATTGCTGAGGAAGGCTTTCTTATCTCTTCTTGCTCTTCTTTGGAACTCTGCATTCAGATGCTTATATCTTTCCTTTTCTCCTTTTCTTTTTGCCTCTCTTCTTTTCACAGCTATCTGTAAGGCCTCCCCAGACAGCCATTTTGCTTTTTTGCCTTTCTTTTCCATGGGGATGGTCTTGATCCCTGTCTCCTGTACAATGTCACGAACTTCTGTCCATAGTTCATCAGGTACTCTACCTATCAGATCTAGACCCTTAAATCTATTTCTCACTTCCACTGTATAATCATAAGGGTTTGATTTAGGTCATACCTGAATGGTCTAGTGGTTTTCCCCATTTTCTTTAAGTCTGAATTTGGCAATCAGGAGTTCATGATCTGAGCCACAGTCAGCTCCTGGTCTTGTTTTTGCTGACTATATAGAATTTCTCCATCTTTGGCTGCAAAGAATATAATCAATCTTATTTCAGAATAGCAGGCATTTAAAACCAGTGTCTTCCTGACCTAATGAAGGGAGAACTCTTAAGGAAGTTACACTAAAGAAGTTAGATGTGCTATTTTCTGTGCCCCATGAGGACTTGAAGTCTGTCCCCTCCCAAGCATCTCCAAAATATGTTTTCCATTTACAGATTAGGTTGAACATCCTACCTTTCTTTCTTTATGTCAACTGCTTGAGCATATCTTTTTTCTGTATGGTAGGTTTCTAGCATTTTTTAGCTTTAGACTTTGGATTATTTTATCACAAGTCACTGTGATGTTTTGCTAAAAACCATTGTCTGTATAAGTGTTGTTATATGAAGCAATTATTTTACCATCCTTAATCTCTTAGTTTTCTGATGATAATGATGTATTCTTTATGGAAATACCAGAATGATTTCAGGGAAAAACAATGGCTTTAAAAATCCTTGTGAATATTGGATCAGTTTCTTATTACCATAGGCATCTTGCCAATATTTTGAGTGCTTCTAATCTGAATGGCATGCTCTGCTTGGCATTTGGCCTATTTTCCAGAATTCATGGACATTACCCCAAAGTAACATAATCAAATTTGTCAAATAAGCCCCAGAAAATTGGTCCTTATATACTCACTGTTATGTAGGAATATGTTTTTACCTATTTAATAAATAAATTTTATTTTATATTGGCATATAGTTGATTAACAATATTGTGTTAATTTCAGGTATGCAGCAAAGTGATTCAATTATACATATGCAGGTGTATATTCTTTTCCAAATTCTTTTCCCATTTATGCTATTACAGAATATTGAGCAGGGTTTACATTGTGATGCATTTTTAAAATAATTGTTGTTAAGGAAAAAGTTTTATTTTAATTCATTTATGAACAGGTATTTATTGAGCACCTAATGTGTGTCAAGCAATGTCTAAGGAAAAACAATCAGGGTTTTCTCTTATTGAGTTTTTATTTTATTTGAGAAAGAAGAAAAATAAATGTGCAAACCAAAAAGTGAACAAGGTGATTCAGACATAGAGGGTGATTCTAAGACTTTATATTAATATGTCAGCATTGCTGGCGGAAGGGATAATTAGGCAAGGGCTTTGAAGGAGGTGACATTTCAGCAGAGAATTAAATGCTAAGCAGGAGCTAGCCATGCAAAAAATTTTGGGAAAAGTACTGCAGGCAAAGAGAACAGTGAGTATGAAGATCTTGCTATAGTAATGAGCTTGTGGTGGAAGCATGGAGAGAAAAAATGGCCAGTGTAACTGGAGATAGTAAGTGTGTTGGGGAAGGAGAAAGATAACTGAAGATGAGGTGAGAGAAGCGAGAATAGGTCAATTTTGCAGGGCCTCTTAGTGTTGCTTAGGAATTTGGGATTCCTTCTCAATGTAGTGAGTGACCAAAAAGGGACTTTAGATGATGGTCTGACATCACCAGATTTATGTTAGAGTACTTACTCTTGTTTATGGGTCTATCAATGTGAGGTGTTTTTTCTGGTAGCTAAGGGAGCACTTTTTTATGCAAGAAGTGTCTATTCACTATAAGTTGAGATTTTAATTAATGTTTAATTTGTTAAAGCCATGTATTTTAAACTTAAGTTTTTAAAATATTTAGATTAATTCAGAAATCTTGTTGTGCAATTTATGAGTGTTATAAAGAATAAATACTGAAGTAATCCTTTGCATTTACTTACTTACATTTCTCCATCAGTATTTTAAAATGCATTTACAAGTTTAACACTTTTATTTTCTTTGTAAATACTTTAGACACTTGGCAAAACTTTTCCAAGCTTTGCAACCATATTTTGACTCATATATGCTAATATCAGAAATATAGTAAATCCAATTTTTTAAAAATTTATTTAATTGGAGGCTAATTACTTTCAATATTGTAGTGGTTTTTGCCATACATTGACATGAATCAGCCATAGGTGTACATGTGTTCCCCATCCTGAACCCCCCTCCCGCCTCCCTCCGTATCCCATCCCTCAGGGTCATCCCAGTGCACCAGCCCTGAGCACCCTCTTGCACCAAACCTGGACTGGCAATCTGTTTCACATATGATAATATACATGTTTCAGTGCTATTCTCTCAAATCATCCCACCCTTGCCTTCCCCCACAGAGTCCAAAAGACTGTTCTATGCATCTGTTTCTCTTTTGCTGTCTTGCATATAGGGTCATCATTACATCTTCTAAATTCCATTTATATGTGTTAGTATACTGTATTGGTGTTTTTTCTGACTTACTTCACTTTGTATAATAGGCTCTAGTTTTATCCACCTCATTAGAACTGATTCAAATGCATTCTTTTTAATAGCCGAGTAATATTCCATTGTATATATGTACCACAGCTTTCTTATCCATTCATCTGCCAATGGGCATCTAGGTTGCTTCGATGTGCTGGCTATTGTAAACAGTGCTGTGATGAATATTGGGTACACATGTCTCTTTCAGTTCTGGTTTCCTTGGTATATATGCCCAGCAGTGGGATTGCTGGGTCGTATGTCAGTTCTATTTCCAGTTTTTTAAGGAATCTCCACACTGTTCTCCATAGTGGCTGTACTAGTTTGCATTCCCACCAACAGTGTAGGAGAATTCTCTTTTCTCTACACCCTCTCCAGCATTTATTGCTTGTACACTTTTGGATAGCAGCCATTCTGACCGGCCTGAGATGGTACCTCAGTGTGGTTTTGATTTGCATTTCTCTGATAATGAGTGATGTTGAGCATCTTTTCATGTGTTTGTTAGCCATCTGTATGCCTTCTTTGGAGAAATGTCTGTTTAGTTCTTTGGTCCATTTTTTGATTGGATCACTTATTTTTCTGGAATTGAGCTGCAGGAGTTGCTTGTATATTTTTGAGATTAATTCTTGGTCAGTTGCTTCATTTGCTATTATTTTCTCCCATCTGAAGGCTGTCTCTCCACATTGCTTATAGTTTCCTTCATTGTGCAAAAGTTTTTAAGTTTAGTTAGGTCCCATTTGTTCATTTTTGCTTTTATTTCCATTACTCTGGGAGGTACGTCATAGAGGATCCTGCTGTGATTTCTGTCAGAGAGTGTTTTGCCTATGTTTTCCTCTAGGAGTTTTATAATTTCTGGTCTTACATTTAGATCTTTAATCCATTTTGAGTTTATTTTTGTGTATGGTGTTAGAAAGTGTTCTAGTTTCATTCTTTTATAAGTGGTTGACCAATCTTCCCAGCACCACTTGTTAAAGAGATTGTCTTTTCTCCATTGTATATTCTTGCCTCCTTTGTCAAAGATAAGGTGTCCATAGGTGCATGGATTTATCTCTGGGTTTTCTATTTTGTCCCATTGATCAATATTTCTGTCTTTGTGCCAGTACCATACTGTCTTGATTACTGTAGCTTTGTAGTATAGTCAGAAGTCAGGCAGTTGATTCCTCCAGTTCCATTCTTCTTTCTCAAGATTGCTTTGGTTATTTGAGGTTTTTTGTATTTCCATACAAATTGTGAAATTATTTGTTGTAGTTCTCCGAAAAATACCATTGGTAGCTTGAATGGGATTGCATTGAATTTATAGATTTCTTTGGGTAGTATACTCATTTTCACTATATTGATTCTTCTGATCCATGAACATGGTAAATCCAATTATCTTAAACATCATAGTTCCACTTAAAAATAGTTAAAGTATCTTAAACCTCTTTACCTAAAATCAGAAGTCAATAGTCAATTACATGTTTAAAACGAGAATAATAGGGCTAACTTGTCAGCTTCTTAAATATAACAAATTCTCTTAAATAGTACAGATACTTATTACCAAACACTCAAATTGACTAATGCCTAACTTAACTCAAAATTATGAATATTATGTGTTTAATTGACTTTGTAGTCTCTCGATTTAATTTTTGTAAAACCCATTACCTACTAGCAGAACAGTGACAACCTGTCAAGTGAGTTGAGGTTAGTTTCCAAGTAGTGTGAAATTATGCTTTTATGTGAAGTTGTTGAGTCAGCTATATATGACCATAGCACAGTCACTTCTTCAGAGAGCTCTGATTGGGATCAGCACTGGGACATATGTATAATGGCTCTTCCTTAACTGGACATTAATATCCTGAAACATTTTTCTTACTTGTTTATAATGAGGATTGCCTTGTCAATCCCATGTCTTTGTTACTTACTACCTGTGTAACTTTGGCTCAACTTTTCTAAGTCTCAGTTTCCTCATCTATAAAATAGAGATAATGATTACATCCACTGTATACAATTGTTATGAGGATCCTATGCAAAAATATACATAAAATGCTCAGAACAGTGTCTGACATACACTAAGAGCTCAAAAAGGTTATGTTTACCATTATTACCCTCAAATGGGGCTTCTCTGATGGCTCAGATGGTAAAGAATCTGCCTGCAATGAGGGAGACCTGATTCGATCCCTGGGTTGGGAAGATCCCCTGGAGAAAGGAATGGCTACCTGCTCCAGTATTCTTTGTGGGAGAATTCCATGGACAGAGGAGCCTGGCAGACTATAGCTCGTAGGGTTGCAAAGAGTCGGACAAGACTGATCAACTAACATAACACCTTAATTAATTAGGTTTAATTAACCTGGATTTTAAAAATTTCATGTTTTGTGAAAAATGTCAGAGGCCCATTAAATCAAAGAGCTTTTTATCCTTAACAGGGACAGTGAAGTGGTTGGCGCTGTTATAGAGGGACTGGAAAAGAGGTGGGTCTAGGATTGAGTCTGCAGACCTAACATGGCATTTAAAGAGTTTGCAGTGAGTAGCAGTTCAAATAAGTGATCAGTGTGGGAGGTGGGAGTAGGTTAGTCAATCTCACACATTGTAGAGGGGGTGGTCTTTGGAGTGGACCTAATTCTAAGGTAGGGAATTTAGAGGCCACAAATGTCATGCAAAAACATAAATGCCAGACAAGTAGTCACCATCAGAAAAGGTCCCCAAGGTAATAAGTTCTGTGGTTCTGTATGGTGGCTGTGCAGTGTTGGTACAACTTTGAGGAGATACCCCACATCCAAGGGCAACGGAGAAGCCCCAGCAAGACAGTAGGAGGGGCAAAATCATGTTTAGAATCAACCCCATACTGGCTAGAGACGCTAAGAGGGCTCAAACATACCTTGTGTGCACCAGGACCCAGAGACCCAACAGAGACTGAAACAGAACCATGTTTTAGTGTCTCCTGCAGAGGTATGGGTCAGCAATGGTCTGCCTCAGAGGCAGGGGCTCTGGATGCAGTAGACCTGGGTATGGCATAAGCCCTCTTGGAGGAGTTCACCATTAACCCCACCATAGAGCTGCCAGAACTTACACAGAACTGGGGAAACAGACTCCTGGATGGCACAAACAAAAGCTTGTGGGCACCAGGATGCAGGAGAAAGGAGGAGTGACCCCACAAGAGGCTGACTCAGACTTGCCCGTGAATGTCCAGGAGTCTCCGGCAGAGGCGTGGGTTGGTGGTGGCCAGCTGCAGGGTTGGGGGCACTGTGTGTAGCAGTGCATGCATGGGACCTTTTGAAGGAGGTCTCCATTATCTTCATTACCTCCATCATAGTTTGACCTCAGGCAAATAACAGGGAGGGAACACAGCCCAGTCTTCAACAGAAAATTAAATTATAGATTTACTAAGCATGGCCCCACCCATCCGCACAAGACCCAGTTTCCCCCTCAGTCAGTCTCTCCCATCAGGAAGCTTCCAGGAGCCTCTTATCCTTCTTCATCAGAAGACTGAAAACCATAATTACAGAAAACTAACCAATCCGATATCATGGACCACAGCCTCATCTAACCCAATGAAACTATGAGCCATGCCATCTAGGGCCACCCAAGATGACAGGTCATGGTGAAGACCTCTGACAAGATGTGGTCCTCTGAAGGAGGGAATGGCAAACTACTTCAATATTCTTGCCTTGAGAACCTCATGAACAGTATGAAAAGGTAAAAAGATAGGACACTGAAAGATGAACTCCCCAGGTTGGTAGGTGCCCAGTTTGTACTGGAGATCAGTGGAGAAATAACTCCAGAAAGAATGAAGAGATGGAGCCAAAGCAAAAACAATGCCCAGTTGTGGATATGATGGGTGATAAGTAAAGTCCGATACTGTAAAGAACAATATGGCATAGGAACCTGGAATGTTAGGTCCATGAATCAAGGCAAGTTGGAAGTGGTCAAACAGGAGATGGCAAGAGTGAACATTGACATTTTAAGAATCAGTGAACTAAAATGGCCTGGAATGGGTGAATTTAACTCAGATGATCATTATATCTACTACTGTGGGCAGGAATCCCTTAGAAGAAATGGAGTAGCCATCATAGTCAACGAAAGAGTCTGAAATGAAGTACTTACATGCAATCTCAAAAATGACAGAATGATCTGTTCATTTCCAAGGCAAAATATTCATTATCACAGTAATCCAAGTCTATGCCCTGACCAGTAATGCTAAAGAAGCTGAATGGTTCTTTGAAGACTTACAAGACCTTCTAGAACTAACACCAAAAAAACATGTCCGTTTCATTACAGGGGACTAGGATGCAAAAGTAGGAAGTTAAGAAATACCTTACAGGAAAATTTGGTCTTGGAATACAGAATAAAGGAGGGCAAAGGCTAAGAGGGTTTTGCCAAGAGAACACACTGGTCATAGCAAACACCATCTTTCAACAACACAAGAGAAGACTCTACACATGGACATCACCAGATGGCAAATACTCAAATCACATTGACTATACTCTTTGCAGCCAAAGATGGAGAAGCTCTATAGAGTCAGCAAAAACAAGACCAGAGCTGACTGTAGCTCAGATCATGAACTCCTTATTGCCAAGTTAAGACTTAAATTGAAGAAAGTAGCAAAACAACTAGACCATTAGGTATGACATAAATCAAATCCCTTATGATTATACAGTGGAAGTGACAAATAGATTCAAGGCACTAGATCTGATAGACAGAGTGCCTGAAGAACTGTGGATGGAGGTTTGAGACATTGTATAGGAGACAGTGATCAAGATGATCCCCAAGAAAAGAAATGCAAAAAGACAAGATGGTTGTCTGATGAGGGTTTACAAATAGCTGAGAAAAGAAGAGAAGTGAAAGACAAAGGAGAAAAGAAAAGATATACCTATTTGAAAGCAGAATTCCAATGAATAGCAAGGAGAGATAAGAAAGCCTTCCTCAGTGCAGTGCAAAGAAATAGAAGAAAACAATAGAATGGGAAAGACTAGAGATCTCGTCAAGAAAATTAGAGATACAAGGGAACTTTTCATGCAAAGATGGGCACAATAGAGGACAGAAATGGTATGGACCTAACAGAAGCAGAAGATATTAAGAAGAGGTGGCAAGAATACACAGAAGAACTGTACAAAAAGATCTTCATGACCCAGATAATCACCCAGATGGTGTGATCACTCATCTAGAGCCAGACATCCTGGAATGCGATGTCAAGTGGGTCTTAGAAAGCATCACTATGAACAAAGCTAGTGGAGGTGATGGAATTCCAGTTGAGCTATTTCAAATCTTAAAATATGATGCTGTTCAAGTGCTGCCCTCAATATGCCAGCAAATTTGGAAAACTCAGCAGTGGCCACAGGCCTGGAAAAGGTCAGTTTTCATTCCAATCCCAAAGAAAGGCAATGTCAAAGAATGCTCAACCTACCACACAATTGCACTCATCTCACATGCTAGCAAAGTAATGCTCAAAGTTCTGCAAGCCAGGCTTCAACAGTACATGAATTTTGAACTTCCAGATGTTCAGGCTGGACTTAGAAGATGCAGAGGAACCAGAGATCAAATTGCCAACATCCACTGGATCATCGAAAAAGCAAGAGAGTTCCAGAAAAACATCTACTCTTGCTTTATTGACTACTCCAAAGCCTTTGACTGCGTGGATCACAATAAACTGTGGAAAATTCTTCAAGAGATGGGAATACCAGACCACCTGACCTGCCTCCTGAGAAATCTGAATGCAGGTCAGGAAGCAACAGTTAGAACTGGACATGGAACAACAGACCAGTTCCAAATTGAGAAAGGAGTACATCAAGGCTGTATTTATCACCCTGCTTATTTAACCAATATGCAGAGTGATGCAAATTGCTGGGCTGGATGAAGCACAAGTTGAAATCAAGATTGCTGAGAGAAATATCAATAATCTCAGATATGCAGATGACACCACCCTTATGGCAGAAAGCCAAGAAGAACTAAAGGGTCTTTTGATGAAAGGGAGAAGAATGAAAGAGCTGGCTTAAAACTCAATATTCTGAAAACAAAGAATATGACATCTGATTCCATTACTTCATGGCTAATAGATGGGGAAACAATGGAAACAGTAGGGGGTGGTGGGGCTCCAAAATCACTGTAGATGGTGACTGCAGCCATGAAATTAAAAGACGCTTGCTCCTTGGAAGTAAAGTTATGACCAACCTAGACAGCACATTAAAAAAGCAGAGATATTACTTTGCCAACAAAGGTTTGTTTAGTCAAAGCTATAGTTTTTTCAGTAGTCATGGATGTGATATGTATGGATGTGAGAGTTGTACTATAAAGAAAGTTGAGCACCAAAGAATTGATGCTTTTGAACTGTGATGTTGGAGAAGACACTTGAGAGTCCCTTGGACTGCAAAGAGATCCAACAAGACCATCCTAAAGGAAATCAGTCTTGAATGTTCATTGGAAGGACTGATCCTGAATCTGAAACTCCAATACTTTGGCCACCTGATGCGGAGAACCCACTCATTTGAAAAGCCCCTGATACTGGGGAAGATTCAATGTGGGAGATGGGAATGACAGAGAATGAGATGGTTGGATGGCATCACCAACTCAATGGACATGAGTTTGAGGAAGCTCTGGGAGTTGGTGATGGACAGGGAAGCCTGGCATGCTGCAGTCCATGGAGTCGCAAAGAGTTGGGCACAACTGAGTGACTGAACTGGACTCTGACAAGGTTCAGGTGTGTTTATTTGGGAGTAAGGAAAAAGAAGCCAGCGTGGGCCAGAGCTTGGTCCTAGAGGGATCTGATTCTTTGGCAGGTAACCAAAGGAGTTGAATTGAAACCCAGAAATGAGAAGAGAATATATTGAGCATCCACTGTTGCCTGGGATATGTTCACATTTTTGTATATTGTCTTCTGATTAAAAAAGTAAATCTTTTTTTTTTAAAGTAAATCTTAACTGTGTTTATTTTATAGAAGGTGGGAGAAATGACTGAGTAAACTTTTCCAAGCTTATACATCCAGTAAATGGTGGGAGAGAATTAAACACAAGTCTTATTTCAAAGGTCATGATCTTTCCATGACCACACAAGGCTGCAGAGGTGAGGTAATGTTGCAACAATTTCCAGAGCTTTCACCTAGGTAGACTTACATGTCTCCTGCCATTTGTCATGGTTAGACCTGAGATGAGGATGAGTGGAGACTGTAGAAGAGAGCCAGGTATAGGACCACAACTATTGGAAGAAACAGCTTGAAGAAGCTGGTGTAGGGTACAGCGTCAGCAACAACTGGAGTGTGGGCTTCTTGCTCTGTCTTTGGGCTGGTTACTCTGCCCTAAAGGGGCCTTTGGTTCTCCATTGAAGTCGAAGGCAGAACAATTAACCTAGTTGACTTATGGCAATGATTGTTTTTTCTGTTTTTTTCCCACTTTTATTTACATCTATTTTTTCTGACTTTAATTTTTGGGACATAAGTTTTTGTTTCTTCGGTTTCTTCTGGGATATCTTTTTCTTCTGTGCAGCCTCCTCTTCTGGTTTGGGCACAGTTTGTTCTTTTTCATTAAGGATCATCTCAGTGTGGCAGGGAGAGCTCATGTAAGGGTTGATCCAACCATGAGATCTTTTAGTCCTGTACCCCATCTTGGAGACTTTGTTCACCTGGATGTGCTCAATGACAAGAGAATCTACCTCTAAGCCCTCAAGTTCAGCATTCCTCTCTGCATTTTTGAGTATGTGCAGTAAAAATTTATCATTCTTTTTGGGCCACCGACCCAGCGTCCAGCCCTCCTGCTGGGCCTGTGCACACCGACCAACTCCACCGTTGTAATGCTGCGGTAGCACCCGCTGCTTCTTTAAAGTGACATCCCCTGGATACTTGGTGGTTTTGAGATAGGCATACCCTTAATGGCCTGGACCATTTCACCAGTGTTCCTAAAGTGAGCATGAAGATTTTAACCTCTTGATTTGCATGACCTTGTGGGGTTGTCTGGGTCAAGTGAATAGCACACATTTTTAGAGGTCACCTAAAGCTGCTTACTGGAAAACAAAGCATGGCAGTGATTCTTAATCTCTCAATATGATGAAAGATATGAGGTTTCCTAGAAAAATATATATAGCCTCATAGTCATACCATTCCACATTCCAAATCTGAGAGGGTCCATAGAACCCTTGAAACTAATAGAGGGTTTGGTCACCAGTCCAAGAGAATCTTTAGACTGAGGAAATCTTTAGACCAAGCATGCAGAGCCTTTTCAGAAGTGTTTGCTTAAAGGAGTGCTGGCATTATTGCAAGATGATGTTTTGGCTGCTTCTAGCAACACATACTAATTTAGAGTTAATAAATTCTGTTTTACTTAATTCTTTTTAAAGTCTCACAACAATCCTACAAGGTAGGTACTACCATCATTAGCCTTGCTTATATAGATGAGGAAATGACTCAGAAGAATTCAAAAATGTTCTCAAAGTTACAGATACAGTAAGTGGAGATGTGCTCAATAAAAAATTGTGTTGTTCAATAATGTCCTATCTTAAAACAAATACTTGTCAGTTTTTGACCTGGTATAACTGATAAGTGGGTATAATGTTTAACACATATATCATGTAAAGAAATTGTGATATTAGGTTTTGATTGTAAACACTTGTTTGGGGTGACAAATGGTACCTGCCAGATTAGAAATTTCATAGCAACAAGCTCTACGGCTTAGCTTTGTTTCTTATGCATCTTAGAAATTTATCTAAATTTCAAAAAGGGATTTGCTGGTGACAAACACTTTATGAAATGGGAAGTACTCATTACCCAGGTAACATTTCTTTCTGCTAGCAAATTATGCGGAGAATACAGAGCTTTTTGTGTAGTGCTTTTACCTTGAAAATATTTTAAAGCTACTAGCCTATCAAGCTTCACCACATTTTATGGGGTCAGTCAATATGAATTTCACCTTTCCCATCCTGTGGGTCGCTTTTAGGGACCTGCAGGTGCCAAGACCATCAGACAGAGCCCGCTTAGAGTGTTTGTATACTTCAAGACAACATTCATGCAGAGAGAGTGGTAAATCCATTTGTGGAAGAAGGTAGGGCCTTTGTGAGAGAACACACAAAGCAACAAAGGAACTTGTTGAAAGACACAAGACTACAAAGCAAATCCACGGCTCCCTGGGGCTGCTGTGAGTACTTGCTTTTACAAGGCTGCTACTAAATATTTTCCTGACAGAACTGAAAACAACCTGCCAGATTTTACATGTGTCTCTTTGGAGAAAGCCATAGGTGGTTATCAGAAAAGAAAAAACATTCAGTGGTTTCAAAACTTTCTTCCTACTAGAAAATCATCTAGAGGGAAAGAATAACTATTCTTGTGTGTTCTGATTCACTTACTTCTGTTCTGTTCTGTGGATTTCTTTGTAAAGGTGTTGGGGTCTCTGTCTCTCTCTGCCCTTTTTTTTTCCTCTCTCTCTCTCTCCCCTCTTTTTTCCCTCCGAAATCAGACCAAACAACAAACAAACCCACAAACAAAACCCCCCAAGTTTGTTGGCTCACTATTCTACTACTTTCTCATGCACTTGGAGACCTTGAAGCTCAAACCTGAGAACGTAAGAGTTATAGACATGTTTCAGGAGTGTCTGATGCACAGGAAGGTAAATAATAAATAATCTTTATTTTTCAAAGGGGAACAATTTAAGCATCTTTGCCTACACACTCAAAGGAGAAACTCTTCTGGACTTTTGTGAATTGTTGCCAGTCCTTGGTTATATATACTACCCTATAATTCAGAGTTTCTTGAAAGGAGTTAAACAATTTTAAGGCCACCATAAATTTTATTATTATTTCCTGGTATCTATTACTTGGGCTCTCAGGGTGATCATCAAATTTGTATTCTCTTTGAATCATTCTAAATGAGAATTTGTCTCCAAAAATGATTATTTTTTGGTGTGTTTCAAAAGGAAAATTGGTGCTATAGGCTAATGACTGTGGAAAATGATTTTTGAATATAGCATGGGATTATTTTTGAGATGTATTTTTGGTGTTCAAAAACCTCAGAAACCTGGAAGCAAAACTGACCAGCTTATAAAATGCAAACAGGGACATGTCTTTGATTCTGGAGAATTTTTCTTTGTAGAATTAAAGACAAAAGGAAAGAAGGGAAGAAGAGAGAAGGGCAAAGAAAGATATGCACACTAATGTGAAATATTTGATTGCCGTTTCCCCAAATTGTTGCCTAGAAAGTATCTATTTATTGCAGTCAAAGTCAAGTGATATTACACTGAGTTACAGTTTTATAGACCCCAGAGCTGGACAATTCTAGTTAAAAAATTAGCTTCTTGCCTTCCTGCTACAAGTTTTTAATATCTGTTGAGTTGCTTATGGGGTATACAAATATTTTTTGCAACAGGTGCTTATGAGAGAGAGAAACAACTGACAGCATTTCCTTATAGCAGGGAATTCATACAACAAACAAAGCAAAGCAGACAGTATGTCAAATTAAAGCCCATTTCATGAGTGTGTGACCCTCAGGGGCACACACTAGATAGAACATACAGTCTTTTGCAACATGATTTTGTAAATTGTGTTTGCCTGCTTCTATTGCAAAAGAGATTTTTTTCCTAATCATTTCAACTCCTTTGTATTTGCTTTAGCATAATCCTTTTAAAAGACACAGTAGGATATTTAGAGTCCTGAATTACACATTAAATGTATAACCATTCCTGGACACCTTCCTAATTTATATAGAGCTGTTTCAAAACAGGATGAAATTTTGAAAATATTGTGATCTAAAATATTCAGTATTTCAAAAAATGGTAAGGTTTAGTGCTGAGAACATTGTGATGAAACAACGTTTAGACTACTAATGACATTATGGGTAGGTGAATTCCTTTTGCTGGATAGTTTGACAGCAGAGTCCGTTCAAAAGAGATGATCCTCTGAGATAAGAATTCTAGGGGAGTTTCCTCAGGTAGTATGTGACAGAAGTCGGACAGAATATTCATTACAGTGGCATTATAATGCTATCTATAATTTCATTGTGAAGCCAGTGATAAAATATGCAAAATAGCTGTGAAGTAATTTATTAAAGTAGTTCTGATACAGTGTGAAAAAAGAAAATATAAAATGGCAGGAATGCAAGATTTGCATTCTTGCAGGTATACAAGAATAGGCAGGTATATGAATAAGAGCAAGAAGACAAGAGTCCCAAATGGAAAATGTAAACAGGTTTAACAAGGGAGTCCATTGCTTTAAAAAAACATATTATTAGCATTACTCTTATGTCACCTTTTAAGATAATTACAGTTGGTGCTTCCTATCCATTTCAGATTCAAGAAATTTTGGATCAAAAATACTTGAAAAAAAAATTCCAGAAAGCAAAACTTGAATTTATTGTGTTGGCAACATTTACTTTGTGTTTACAACTGTTTACACAGCATTTACATTGTATTAAGTATTATAAGTATGATTCACCTGGTGGCTCAGTGGTAAAGAATCTGCCGACCAGTGCAGGAGACACAGCAGACATGGGTTCAATCCCTGGGTTGGGAAGATCCCTTGGAGAAGGAAATGGCAACCCACTCCAGTATTCTTGCTTGGGAAATCCTATGGACGGAGAAGCCTGATGGACTACACAGTCCATGGGGTCGCAAAAGAGTCAGACACAACTTAACAACTAAAACAACAACAGGGTATTATTAGTAATCTAGAGATGATTTAAAGTATACAAGAGGATGTACATAGGTTATATGGACTTCCTTGGTGTCTCAATGGTAAAGAATTTGATGCCAGTGCAGATAATGCAGGAGACCTGGGTTCAATCTCTGAGTTGGGATGATCTTCTGGAGAAGGGAATGGCTACCCACTCCAGTATTCTTGCCTAGAGAATCCAGATTTATGGACAGAGGAGCCTGGTGAGCTATACTGCATGGGGTCAGTAGCAAAGAATTGGACACAATTGAGCGACTAAGTTACACAAACAGAGGTTATATACAAATATCCACTATTTTGTATGAAGGACTTCAGCATTTGTGGATTTTGGTGTCTGTGTGGGATTCTGGAGCCAATCTCCCAAGGATACCCAAGGACAACTGTATATAACAGTAAGCTGATACATGTATGAATTAATAATACTCCAATACCACGTTGACAATGTTCAGGGCATCACCATAACAGGCTGAGTCTACCTCTGGCAGTTCTCTGGAGAGGCACTCATTTACTATGGTCCACAGTTTAACCCTTGGAAGATTCTTCTCAGGATGGACTCACATTACCCAAGCTTGTGCAGCTGAATGCTAACCCAGAGTGCCCCACTATGATTTACAATGAGCTGTTGAATCATTGCACAGAATGTTGGGTCAGTACAACCAGGGCCTTCTGTCCTCTGTGAAGGCTTGAACAAGCAATGCAGGGAGCCAGAGCATCAGAAAATGGCCTGTTTTGCATGAGAAGAGAGCAAAAGGAATTGAATGGCATGACTATGTTTTCATATAACATGACTGTCACTCTTTAGATAGCGTGATACTAGGGTCTCACAATGAGGTTGGTGGAGGAGTGAAATATAATTTTCCTTCTACCTTACTGAGTTCTTAGCCGAGATCCTTGTAACCAAAGACAAACTGACACAAGAGAAAAGCAAACAGAAGTTTCTTAACATGTAGACCTTATCTTTCCATAGGAGATACCCAAGGGAAGATGAGTGACTCCCAAGATAGCTTGAGATTCAGACTTTATTTCCCTTTCTTGATAAGGAAAGAGTGAGAGTGGGGTAGAGATGTAGACCTCTTAGGGGAGAGTAAATGATTTTTAGCAAAGATGAGTGGGCACTTAGTAGAGTAGCTAGGAGGTATGATGATTTGTGACTAAGAGTGGGTGTGTTGTTGACTTTTTGTCTCCTTACCTGTGGTGAGTCAGTCTCCCCTGGTTGAAGAAACTGCCACAGAGGGAATATTGAGCTTCTTTTGGAGGATTTGCTTTTAGGCAGATAAGGGGAGTTTGGAGAAAGTCTCTCTCTGCATTTGTATTTTTCAAGTGCCTACAGATCAAAATAATCAATAAACCAAAATGGCACATTTTGAAGTAGCGTGTTCTCTTATCTTTCAGTGGTTTTGCTAGAAGACCTGAAACTCCATCACCTTAGCTGCCTACAGCCTCCTCTATACTCCACATTAGGGTTGCCCTTCTCCCGATGCAAGAATACCAAATGGCCATTAACTGAAGATTTATTTTCCCTAGACAGTACTTAAATGTCCCCTGCCAACATTTGTCTTTGTAGCTTCTCCTTGGCTGTTTCCATGGCTGACCATTCGCCACCCCTCCATTCCACCACTGCCCTCTGTGTTAAATAGGTTAATATCTTCTACCAGTTGAAAGTCAAGTTCTGCTTACCTGTTTTCTTCCAGATGATGAAATGTCTCTGTATTGATCCATTGCATGTGTAACAGCAGTACTAATTTTCTAAGTTCTTGTGGGTGTGTACTTTACTGTTGCTCAGTTCAGTTCAGTTCAGATCAGTCGCTCAGTCATGTCCGACTCTTTGCGACCCCATGAATCGCAGCACGCCAGGCCTCTCTGTTTATCACAAACTCCCGGACTTCACTCAGACTCACGTCCATTGAGTCCGTGATACCATCCAGCCATCTCATCCTCAGTCATCCCCTTCTCCTCCTGCCCCCAATCCCTTCCAGCATCAGAGTCTTTTCCAATGAGTCAGTTCTTCGCATGAGGTGGCCAAAGTACTGGAGCTTCAGCTTTAGCATCATTCCTTCCAAAGAAATTCCAGCGTTGATCTCCTTCAGAATGGACTGGTTGGATCTCTTTGCAGTCCAAGGGACTCTCAACAGTCTTCTCCAACACCACAGTTCAAAAGCATCAATTCTTCGGCACTCAGCCTTCTTCACAGTCCAACTCTCACATCCATACACGACCACAGGAAAAACCATAGCCTTGACTAGACGGACCTTAGTTGGCAAAGTAATGTCTCTGCTTTTGAATATACTATCTAGGTTGGTCATAACTTTTCTTCCAAGGAGTAAGCGCCTTTTAATTTCATGGCTGCAGTCACCATCTGCAGTGATTTGGGAGCCCAAAAAAACAAAGTCTGACACTGTTTCTACTGTTT
>SJXQ01001036.1:0-101985 GCA_006408695.1 Aepyceros melampus
TTTCCAGTCCTGTGGCCACTACTGAGTTTTCCAAATTTGCTGGCATATTGAGTGCAGCACTTTCACAGCATCATCATCCAGGATTTGAAATAGCTCACCTGGAATTCCATCACCTCCACTAGCTTTGTTCTTAGTGATGCTTTCTAAGGCTTACTTGACTTCACATTCCAGGATGTCTGGCTCTAGGTGAGTGATCACACCATCGTGATTATCTTGGTTGTGAAGATCTTTTTTGTACAATTCTTCCATGTATTCTTGCTACCTCTTCTTAACGTTAGAAAAATCTATTATTGTTTGTAACTCTTAAATTTTTGTATACGAATCTGTAAGATTCTTTATTGCTTAATTTATTAAAATTAAAGTAGAAATCAGTACTGTTTACGTAATAGTGAAGTTTTGCCTCTATGCATAGAATGGTGAAGAATCTAAAATTTTAAATATCAAAAACCATGTTATATCCCAAAGAGAAAACAGTTTGGAAATAGGATGTATCATTGGTAGAAATTAGTAGTATTCATCCTTTCTTGGTCTCTTGTAGCTATTGTCACATAGCACACTCTACAGCAGTATGATGGGCAGGCAGTTGCCTACACCACCATTGCCAGTACTGGAGATTTTTCTAGGCCTTTAGCACTCTTCTTTCATCTGTAAAGACAGGCAAGGCAGCTGTCTTTATATATTGTTGTAGTGTTGGTTGGCATGGTTTGCTATGGCAGCTGCTAGCCTGACTTCACAGCTGGGGAAATAGCACTTGGTATTAACAACAAAATTTAACAGAAGTATGAAAAAGGCAATTGGCAGGGGCTGGGTTGAGTCTTTTAATCTTAGATCTTGGCCAATTCAAATGGAATAGGGCTATTGATTCCTCTAAAAATATAGATAATTAATGGAAAGAGAGTAAAGTTAGTTTTAATTGAGTTTTTTTGCTAGCCTTTTATTTCCCTCACAATCTAACCCCTCCTGAGTTATTTAGGATAGGGACATATACAACTGTTTTATTCAAAAGTAGGTCCACATATTAAAAATTCCTTTTATCTATAGATAGTACATGAGGTTTTATCTTAGGTTAGCCATAGTTATAATGACTTGTTAGAAACTTTAAAAATACTAATTTTTAAAGTATTTTTAAAACAATCTTAAGACTAGCTTAATTAACTTTAGATGATAAAAGCATACAAATAGTGGTCTGTATTGCACAGAGATGAGTTTTGATGAAGTCAGTGAATACACTGGTATTCTTGAGAACAGTTGGATAAATTCACATTCACCCATAACAACTCTGACTCCAGACCTAGAAGTACTGGTCCTCTCGGCTTTGTTCACAGAAATTTTATGAAAGAAACTAGTGTCACAGAACCAGATGGATACAAACATTGCCTGGAATTAATCATTTAGCCAGAAATTTGGGGATAATTCTGGAATTTTGAAGATGAGTCTCAAAATCCCAGAAATGTCATGTCTTCACTTTGAGCAGAATCAGTTCTTGAACCCGAGCCATCCTGAGGTAGCTGCAAAGCACAGTTTATGCTGTTGAAAATGTATGGCTCTCTTGAAATTGTGACCTTACCTTTACCCATCTTCCAAGTGTATCGCTTCCTTAGGTGCAGCCTGGCCTGGCCAGGGGAGTCAGTGTAATCTCTATCACCATCTCCTTACCCACTTCTCTATGGGATTTTTCACCAAAGAATTGATGCTCTTGAACTGTGATGTTGGAGAAGACTCTTGAGAGTCCCTTGGACTGCAAGGAGATCCAACCAGTCCATTGTAAAGGAGATCAGTCCTGAGTGTTCTTTGGAAGGACTGATGCTAAAGCTGAAACTCCAATACTTTGGCTACCTCATGCGAAGAGTTGACTCATTGGAAAAGACTCTGATGCTGGGAGGGATTGGAGGCAGGAGGAGAAGGGGACGACAGAGGATGAGATGGCTGGATGGCATCACTGACTCAATGGACATGAGTTTAAGAGAAGTCCGGGAGATGGTGATGGACAGGGAGGCCTGGTGTGCTGCAATTCACGGGGTCACAAAGAGTTTGACACGACTGAGCGACTGAACTGAACTATGAGATTAGAAGACTGACCCTGAACCTCCTCAAGCAAATCAAAATGTTCTTATTTTTACCTGGATAAATTTTTTAAAAATACTTGTTTATTGATTTGACTGTGTCTCAGGTCTTAGTTGGTGGAGAAGGCAATGGCCATCCATTCCAGTGTCTTGCCTGGAGAATCCCAGGGATGATGGAGCCTGGTGGGCTGCTGTGGGGTTACACAGAGTCGGACACGACTGAAGTGACTTAGCAGCAGGAGCAGGTCTTAGTTGGAGAAGGCAATAGCATCCCACTCCAGTACTCTTGCCTGGAAAATCCCATGGGTGGAGGAGCCTGGGAGGCTGCAGTCCATGGGGTCGCTAAGAGTCGGACACAACTTCCCTTTCACTTTTCACTTTCATGCATTGGAGAAGGAAATGACAACCCACTCCAGTGTTCTTGCTTGGAGAATCCCAGGGACGGGGGAGCCTGGTGGGCTGCCGTCTATGGCGTCGTACAGAATCGGACATGACTGAAGCGACTTAGCAGCAGCAGCAGCAGCAGCAGCAGCAGCAGCAGGTCTTAGTTGCAGCACACAGGATTGTCTCAGGCTTCTCTTGATGTGCAGACTTAGTTGCACCCGGCATGTATTACCCCCAGATTTAAGGTCACTATTCTCAGACATCTTGTCCCCTCAGTAAGAAATTCTGTGTGCACTAGGGAGTCAAGTCGAGTCTCAGACCTCCAGGTGCTTTATCTGATGTAGCTTACTTACTAACCTCTTCCAACAAATTTTCTTGCCATCTGACCATATTAACCCAAGTTAAATGCACATACTACACTTTTCCTTCTTCCATAGCAGTGGTCAAAGTAATTAGCGTGAGCATGAACATGAAATACATTTTTCATCTTAATCCCTTTTGCCCTGCTGTCCAGTACTCATTATAAATTCTTGTGACGGATGGTATAATGGAAGATATATCTATCTTCTCTTTAGATCTGAATAAATTGTTGACAGTTTTCTCCTTCTTTTGCACGTAACACTGAACTTTTCAACATTTAAAACCAAACTTCTCAAATTCGTTTTCAGCTCATTAGTTAATGCCAGCTAATTTTGACTTTAAAGAAAAAAATGGAACCTAAAATGGAGGAGCTGTATTTCAGGCTCCTGTTGATTTAGGATGGCTGTATATAGCCTTTTGATTTAGAAGACCAAGGGCAGGAGGTTTGACTGGGTGACTTCTGAGAGCCTCAAGAAGGTAAATTTTATACTATATTTAGTTTGTTCTGTTCTGCAGATGCCTTTCTTAATCAGTAATGGCTTAGTGTGGGGAACTTAGTGTGAGCTTAGTGTGAGTATTGAACATCTCTGGGTTTGAGATTGTACAAACCCAACAACAAGGGCACAGGGAACTCAATTCAATATATTGTAATAACTTATAATGGAAAAGAATCTAAAAAAGAACATATATATATACATATATAAATGTATGTATTAACTAAATATATATGTATATAGCTGAATACCTATATATATAAAACTGAATCGCTTTGCTGTACACCTGAAACTAATATAATGTTGTAAATCAACTATAATAAAAAAATTTTTTTTAATTATACAAATTCAAGGATGTGGAGAATAATAGTTATATCTTTGTGCCATTTGGAGCATCTTTCAGAGGGAGCAAACAGATCAAGATGTTACATTCCCACATTTGGAATTGAGGAAGGGCTGGAATAGTTGAGCTTTTCATAGATTTCTCCAAATGATTAAATTTTATAAAGCAGCAACCAGCAATTGATTATATGTCTTACTTTTTCTAAAGACACTTATTTTTCTAATGTTCTGCTAATCTAACATTTTAATTTTATATTTAAGCATAGGATTATATCACTCATTATTAGTAGGGGAAAAGGGATTACACATATTCACAAATGATGGTTTCTTTTCAGGTATTTCAACACCTAGGTCCAAAAAATCATGAAATATAATCAATGTTACATGCTTCATTGCATTTTTCTCGCTTGAGAAAACTTTCAACAAATCTTTCTACCCAGGGGTGCTATAGATTGTTTGTACTGTCAATAGGTTCCTCCATTTCTTTTGTCCAGTACAATAACACCTCCTTGTCCCTTTCTTTGAGAGTGGTGGTAGAATTTCACCTACCATTTAAAATGTAGATGATGCATTGTTGGGGAAAGTTGGCTTTGAAAAAAGTAGTTTAAATCTAGTGTATTATCACCTAGGTTGTGCTTGTACCTAGACCAGCAACCCGATACTGTGGGAAAGCTACACGCCACCTCTGGAGATGGTGAAAAAAGAAAGATTCTGCTGTATAGTTTATCTTTTCTCTTTGTTTTTTAATTTTTTTAAATTATGAAAGTATGATAACATATTTATAGGAGACTTGGAAAATACAGAACAAAGTTAGGGATAGTTCCACTATATATCACAGTTATTTTGTAAGTAGATAAATTAAGATTTGTAGTTGGAATTTCAATCTCAAACTTTCAAAAATAACACAGTGAGGGGACATATGTATACCTGTGGCTGATTCATGTTGATGTTTGACAGAAAACAACAAAATTCTGGAAAGCAATTATCCTTCAATTAAAAAATAAATAAATTTATTTAAAAATTAATAGAATAAATATACAGAAAAGTAGAAGGATATAGTTCTGCTGCATAGTTTCTTGGGCTGTGAAATAAAGTCAGGACTTCTTAATCATTTGCCTGTTGTTCTTTCCAAATTTATAGTATGTACCCCATCCTACAAGACTGATTTCAAAAGCAAAATTTATAAGAAAAGCTTTAAAAATCACTTATCTAGAATAAGACTCTGGTAATGATAGCTCTTCAGAACAAAGCAGAGAACCTGAAAATAATGTGGAATTCTGAAAACAGTGGCCACAGAACTTCTGTGTTAAAACCTGGTATCTTATTAGATATTTTCTGCTCAATATGTAATCCCTTAATTTTACCCCAAATGTAAAGAATCAGAACATCTGGGGATGAGGCCCAGAAATCAGCCTTTAACACATCCCTCAGCTACTTCAAGTGCTTACTCCAAATGAATGTTTGTATAATTCCAACGCTTGTAAAGAGCTTCACCAACCTTCATTAACTTGTATTTCTTAGTAACATTTTTTGGGGATTTCTTAGCTAAGAGGAGATCAGAAGTGGTTTACTTATAAAAAACTAAATGGGGAACTAAGGCAAGTACCAAGTCATCTTAATGATTACTGAGACCAGCTGGGCTTTTTTTTAAGTTTTACCTCTTATTATAACATGGCTTGTACAATAAAATTTTAGATGCAGTTCTATTCTCAGTGACCTAAAAAAAGCAAGGAATTATGTATATTTTAGGCAACTCTGACTAGGTATACATTCTCCTTCAAAATCACCATGTATCTACTCAGTACTCAATCATGGCCTATATGGGAAAAGAATCTTAAAAAAAAGAGAAAAAGAGAGAGTGTGGGTCCATGTGTATGTATAACTGATTCACTTTGCTGTACACCTGGCACTAACACAACATTGTAAATCAACTATACTCCAATAAAAATTTAATAAATAAATTATCATGCAGGCAAAGTGTTAACATTAACAGAATGATAAATGGCCGATTGATGACTTGGATGATATTTGATTGCTTGACTGTATCATGATGAGACTTTAGGAATCAATAAGCCCCTCAGTGAGCAATGACTTTTTCAAAGGAGTTTTGACCCGCTTTGAAATGTTTAAGAATGTGGTGTGACCACAAAAGGTATTTTATTCCAGTGTAAGCAAAATCATCCTGAAGGGAAGGATGAAAATCATTCATGAAACCAGGTGGCTGAATCCAGTCTTAAGAAATTCATAGAGAAACTCTGCCCTAATATTTCAATAAATGTCTCAAACCATGATTGCTGCTGCTGCTGCTAAGTCGCTTCAGTCATGTCCGACTCTGTGCGACCTCACAGAGGGCAGCCCACCAGGCTCCCCCGTCCCTGGTATTCTCCTGGTGCCTATCAACAGAAACTAGAAGCGGAAGTAATAGTCACTACAGACATCTTGCCACCCTCCTCCCCTTTCCCACAGGCAGAGAATGCCCCACTCATGGATTTGATGTTAAATGTTTGGTTTCACTTAATAGTCTCAAATGTATGTAAAGATTAATTTTGTTTCGTTTTCATTTGTTTATGTGATCGAATAAAAATTCCCTGAACAGAAAACTCATTTATATCTGTTAGTTCAGCTTCTCTGGATGTCAGGTTAGAACTTGACAGTCGCTTTGCCTTTTTGACAGATTTGCAAAGAAAAAAGAAAAAAGATCATTGTCCAGTTATCTATAAATTCTCATGTCAAACACGTGGTTTGGATCTAACCTGTGCTATAACAAATGGGCTTTGCAGGTGTCTTGAGGAGAGGGAAAACACTGGCAACAAGTAAGGTATCTTTGATCTGAAGCTGTTACTGCTGAAACTTAAGGGGTCCTACAATTTCAGCATTCAGTCAATCTACTTCTCTTGACTCGATAACTTGGTAAAAAGAGCACTGACTGGAACGTCCCTGGCGGCCAGGAGTTAAGATGCCATACTTCCAATGCATGGAGTTAATTTTATTTCTGAATGTATTTGATCATATATTAGTGAACATAATTTTACTTATGAACATATTTGGTCATATTGAATGTAAAGAATGGATGGACAAGTTAGCATATAGAATAATAATACTTTAAAAACATCACATGAACTCTGTGTCCAGTGAGAGGAATTCCAGATCACAAAGCAGGACACTTTATTGCTTTTCCAGTGATGGCTTTTAAATACCACGTAGTAAACTGGTGTCAATTAATAGAGTACAGCTCTGTCTTTCTCATTTCTTTAACAGCTGCTTTGCAAACACTTTTTTTTTTTTTGGTGTATGGCCATTTTAGCAGTTAACTTTATTTATTTATTTTTTTTCCAAAAGAAATACACAGGTGATTGTAGCATAAAACTAGTTTATAGAGTTTGTCATAGTAAAAGAATGATGTAACTCAAAGGATAAAGCTCATACTTTGTCAGCTTTCAGAACTCACAGATCTTCTCTTTGTAGCTTTCTGGCTCCTGTGCCAGATGTCAGAGGAGAGTAAACATATTAAATATAAAGTAGCAGAAAATACCTTTTATCTTGTTAGAATAAAACTGGAAAGTCACTCCCTTATTAATCTAGTTTTATAGTATATAAGGTAAGACAGAAAAAAAAACACTCTCCCTATTGTCTTTGCATTAAAGACTAAAAAACTTCATTATTTTCTATTTATTCCATTCTGTCAATAAGCACACAGACATGAATTTTTTTTGTTGTTTATGTTTGTTTATGTTTATGTTATGTTTATGTTATGTTTGTTTATGTTGTTTTAATCTACTAAAATTAGAGATACATTTCACACGGACCGATCTTTTAGGCTCTGAAATCAGTGTCAGCTCTATCATCTTCATTAAACTTTTTGAGCTACAATTGTATGATTGCCAGCTTCTACTTAAAGTGGTAAATCTAAGAGATTTTTCCATTCTCAATCTGAAATTCTTGTACAGATTCCCTGTGTTTGTTTCTTGATACTGCTTTCATGTGAAATTTTACATAATTTTCAATGGAACAGGTTTTGAAAACCTGGGAAAATATTAATGTATCTTGGAGAAGAAATGAATCACCCTTTATTTTTTTAATGATAATAAATTAAAATTTGCCATCAGTTCTAAGAAGAAATAATTCAGGGACTTTTTTCTGGTTTAAAACTAAAGGCATGTTTATTATAAAACAGAGAAATTTATTTTTACATCATCATGAGGAAATATATTAACATTTTTTATTTTTCCTAAGCAGGCATACATTTTTTAAAAAGTGGATTGCCATTATGTATCATGTTTTATAACCTGCTATTTTCACTTAACTATGCAATAAATTTTTTCAACTATGCCATGAATTATATATTCCCTTAAACTTTATTGTTCTTGGTTGTATAGTACTTCTCAGAGAGATGTATCATAATTTATTTAACAGAGCCTCTATAATTGGATATTTATCTGTTTCTAAATTGTTTCTATTTTAAATAAAGCTACAGTAGACATCTGGATGCCTGTCAATAGAAGTTGTTAGTTTATAATATGTAATTTTTCTCTAGTTAATTCCTAGTCATATTCTTTGTGCAGTTGTCTCTTGCTGTGCCTTAATTTCTTTTACTTTTTTAAGCCCAAATATTGATTTGAGGTGAAACATAGTAGGAAAAACATAACAGAAAAGTCTTTCTTTGGTATGAAACATCAAAATGTAATATTTTATGGAAATAAAGCTTTTGTTGTAAACTTTCCACAGACTTTATGAGTTTTTTATTCTCGTGAGTATATTACCATTTTTTAGTGTTTTTTTTCACTCTAAATATAAATGAAGTTCTAGAATATTCTTAGAATTGAATATGTTCTTTGTTAATATACCTTTAAGGATCTTTATCTTTAAAATCAATGCTCTTCAGATGATCACAAGTCTAAACGTGTAGGGAATCAGGGTTTTGGACTTAAAATAATGTGCTTTCGGGATTTAGAATTAAAATAAGAGTAAATGGCAGATATAGTTGTTTGTCACTTTAAACAAACAAACTAATAAATAAAAGGGAAGAGGAAGGGAATGAAAGACCATTTCCTTACCAGCAATCACACAGTTTATTGTCTAGGAAATAAAAAAGAAGAAAACAGAAAGTAAGAAAAAGAAAAAAGAAAAGAGCCAGTTTTGTGTACTGTCGAGCACACAGATGTTCCACTTGGCAGCCACACAGGACTAGGCAGGATCAGGGTTTGTGCAGACGTAGAATGTGAGGCTTCTTTGTTGGAGACAAAGTGTTGCCTGTGGTGGGAATTGCGGCAGTGATGGGAAAGTATCGTGATGTATTGTTGGATTACTGTGATTTTCAATAGAGACAGTACATTAAAGTAACTTTGTGGGCAGTGGATTGTTCCAGCCAAGCCTGGCTAATAACACACTCATCTTGGCAAGCTCTGTTGAAAAGGTAGAGCTGGCATAGGTTTGTGGTCGTGGAGACTGTTCCTTACTTGGGCATCAGAATTCCTTTTGCAAGCACTAGTTTTTAACAACCAATTTGTTTCACATCATCCCACAAAAGAGTTTGTGAATATAAAGTTAGAACTGTAACCAACTTTTCAAATGGAACTCTTCCGTTTGGGGATAATTACTAAACTAGTCTGTTTCTGAATTGTTGTAGAAAATATCTTTTTAATTGAGTTGCTTCTTCTGAACCCACTGGATCATTTGGGATGAGCTTTTGTTACAAAGTAGAAGGTGCATCATGGCTTACATGTTTACATTTTAGCAATCTCTTTGTGTATAGCTGGAGTGTGTTTTTGTTTAAACATAAATATTACATTGTGAAATGCTTGGACCATGTGTTTTAAATCTAATCATTAGAAAGCAAAAGTGAGTATATAATTTGCTTGCCAGTGTTTTCTGTCCTGATTTTCCATATGGTTTGCCTGAAATAGAACGATTACCTTAGATGTTAACTGTATTTTAAGGTTAACATTTAAACTTGAAGGATTGATAATTGAATTTTTTGTTGTTGTTCCTTCCTTCCCCCTGTTTATGTTAAATATCATTTTGGGTGGGTTTTTATGAACTTTTAATTGCTTGTATAAAATCTGAATGAGAATGGAAAGGAAATTTTTTTTAAGTAGTAAAGACTAGTACCTTTAAGAAACCCCTAATTAAATAGGGTTGTTGAATGAGAGATTGAACTAGTGTGTACATGAAGGTTCATGGAGATTCAACTTGTATATTCACAGACTTTGTCAGACCATAGATAACCTACCAAGTCAACTCTTTCTTTTGGCAAAAAACGTCAACTCTCTTTTGGAGACCCAGAGAAATTAACCAGGAATATTCTCTTTGTTAATGAGGTGTCAGAACCTGATTGTAATGCTCTTAATTCTCATATCTTAGTCCTCTCTTGTACATCCTTCAGTCTCATCAAGTCAAAGAATGTTCATTTACTACTCTTGAACAATTCATCAGATTTTTTTTACCTTCAAGAAAGATAAGCATATACTCATTAAAATTTATTGATAATGAAAGACTTAATAATTTAAAATAATACTAGAAACTGTATCTCAAAGCAGTACTTTAAAGGCCAAAGGAACTGTGCAAACAATAATTATTCTTGAAACTTAGTAAAAAGATACATGTCTTCAGGCTGAGGGTGTCCAAGGAAAATCTTTTTCATAGAACTTGAGTTTTGAGGTAGGTCTGAATTTTCTTGTCTGCCTCACTGGTGAATTCCCACTCATTCTCTAAAATTTAACATAACTTTCAGTTCTTCTCCTTATGGTTTCCTGACATTTTTTTCCCCTAAGAGAATTCTCTGCATTCATATATACTACCTCTAATATGGACTTCCCTGGTGGCTGAGATGGTAAAGTGTCTGCCTACAGTGGGAGAGACCTGGGTTCTATCTCTGGTTTGGGAAGATCCTCTGGAGAAAGAAATGGCCTCTAGTATAAATGGCCTCTACCCTCTAGTATAGTGTTCCACATTTCATTGTTGGGCCAAGGATGAGGTATGGGCAGATGGGGAGGAGGGAATAGTTTAGGGAAAGGAAGCAGGAAAAAGGAAGTCCTCGTGGGAGATCAATTACCCAAAGCATAATGACTCACTTTGAGCTGATATAAAGTGGCTCAGCAGTAAAGAATCCTGTAATGCAGGAAACATGGGTCCCATCCCTGGGTCAGGAAGATCCCCTGCAGAAGGGAATGGCAACCCACTCCAGTATTCTTGCCTGGAAAATCCCATGAACAGAGGAGCCTGGTGGACTGTGGTCTATAGGGTTGCAAAAGAATCGGTAACAACTGAGCAAATAAAACAGCAAAACGTCTTGAGATCACAGATTTATTCTTCATATCCTGAGTATCTCCTTGGCATATAGTGGTAATAAATAATGTTTCAAATAAGTTTAACATTTGCATGTACTCACACAAATAAGAATTCATAATAACACATTGTTATGTACTGAACTGTCTTCCCCAAATTCATATTTTGAAGCCCTGGTTCCCATTATGACTATGTAGGGCCTATGAGGAGGTAATAAAGGTTAAGTGCGATCACGATGAGGTTAAGGCATTAAGGGTTAAGTGGGGTTAGTATCCAGTGGGATTGGTGTCCTTATAAAAGTGTTAGGGGAAACACACTGACTGAAACTGCCCACCCAGTCCAGTGGGTAACTATTAATTAGTAACTATTAATATTTGCATGAGTTATTTGACGACAGGAGGTTCTAGTAAGGAACGTGGAACAAACAAGCCACCACCAACCAGAAGAGGAAAGGTCAGAGGGAAACACCACATATCCTGCCTTTCCCAGAATCCTTCTCACTGGTATCTGTCTTGGCTGAGCAATGCAGGTACCACCAGGAAGGACCCTGAATCCGAGTGATAGGCCAGACAACCCCAAAACTAATCCCATCACCGTAAAACCTGAGACTCTGAGCCACGTGGCAGAGCAGTCCTCCGGGGTGCCCTTGCCTACCTGTTCTCTGCCTGGGCACCCCTTCCCAGTAAAGTCTCTTGCTTTGTCAGTATGTGTTTCTCCTCAGACAGTTCATTTCCAAGTGTTAGACAAAAGCTCCATTTTGGGCCCTGGAAGGGATCCCCTTTCCTGCAACAAAAGGAGGGGGAGACACGAGAGTCCTCTTTTTTTTTTTTTTTGAGAGTCCTCTCTTGCTGTGTGCAAGAGCACAGCAGTCTGCAAGCTGAGAGAGAGTCTCTTCCAGAGGCCAGATCAGCCAGGACCTTGACCTTGGACTTCAGGCCTCCAGAACTGTGAGAAAATGAATTCCTGATGTTTGAACACCTAGTTTTGTTACAGCAGCCCAAACACACTAGTATGCACTTCCATAAACAAATGTAGGAGCAGACATGGTTTTAGGAAATCTCAGAAGCCATGCCTCCCCAGATCCCACCACACATCTCTGAAAACTTTCGTGAACCGCTGTCTATCTCCATAAGAATCCAACTCCATTTCCAAGGCAGTTTGCCAGCCCAGAGGACCTTGCAGCCAGGCTCTGCCAATTATAACAGGAAGTAGGTGACTCTGCACTGGCATAAACTGTTTGTTAAAATAAGAATACAAGTGATGTATTAAAAGATTCAGCCGAGTTCTGCTGTGATCCTGGATGAAGTGTAACCAAGACAGGCAGCGTTATCAGTAGGATTAGATCTTTGAGCCTGGATTATGATGTGCCAGCACAGGTGTATCTGTGCAACACCCTTGCCCACAGATAAGTTCCTACTTAGCACTTAAGTCCTCCACACCCAGCGTCTTTCCATCCTCATTTCCTACAATTCACTTTCCGAAGAGTAGCCAGAATGATCTTAAAACAAATTTGGTGGCACGTTTCCCCACACCCTTTCCATTAGCGTCTGAGGCACTATGAGTGGCCCGCCCCCTGCCTTCCTGTCCGCCATCTTACTCCTCCCAGTGTCCCTGTCACTGGGTGCTCTCCAGCCACAGTGGCCTTCTCTTGCTTCTCTCGACATGCCAACTTGTCCTTGCCTTTGAGTCTTTGAATTCACTGTGCCTCTGCCTGAAAGGCTCTGCCCCCATCTTTGCACAGCTGGCCCCGATTTACCATTCCGGGCTCCACTGAAATGTCACTCTTCAGAGATTCCTTCCTTCACCACCCCATTATATGTCTCCTCTCTATAATACCACTTTATTTTAATTTTCTGCATAGCTCTTACTCCTGTCTGATTTGTTTATTTGTCTTTTCCTTCCTGCTACAATGTAAGCTCCATGAGCCAGTGAGCACTGGAACCTTGTCTTTCTTGTTGGTTACTCCAGCATGTGGAAGAGTGCCTGCCACAGATGGGCCTTTAAGAAATATTTGTTGAATGAATGAAGCAATGAGCAAACTGACAGGTTGGAGCCCCGGGTCCCTGGCAAGCTGTCATGCGGGCCACCTTTCTCAGGGTTCATATACTGTTCTTGTATCCTTAGTCACAGGAGTCCTGCTAGCCATAGAAAGGCCATTTAGGGCCTAGGAACACACTTCACCAAGAGTCCAGCTGCGTATCCAGTAGATAAACAATCGACACCCGTCAAAAGTTAAACCTAATCTCTTTGAGCAGGAGATCTTTGAAAACTTTCTGTCTACTGGTGTCTAACCCCAGATCAACCCAAGTGCCAAGTCAGCTTGCCGGCCCCAGTGAGCCTTACAGCCAGGCCTGCGTTACTTGTGACAGAGCAAGTTATATGCCTGAACTATTGCTTTGTTAAAGCAAGGCCTGTCCAAACTAGACTCACAGTGAACGCTTCCTCCATCTTTTATTTGCATTCCCTTGGACATCTTCTCAGCAGTCCTAGGAGATAGATACTGTGGTGATTCCCTTTTTACAATAAGATAACCTTGCCCAGCATTACATAATGGTCATAGAATTGTTTGCATAAGATGAGTAAATTGGGGAACAGAATTGTTTTTAGACACTGTCAGTTTGTTATCATGGTCCTAATTATCACTGAACAATAAACCAATAAACAGTGGCTTTCTTTAGCTGTTAATAGGAAACCATTACTTTTCTTAAATTGGAAGCAAAAAAAAAAAAAACAAAAATCCTCAACTGGCTGAGCAGAAGCCTCTGGTCGCTGTGCAGTCACATTCCTGCTCTGCTAGGAAGGACCCAGTGATCGGGCCGCATGTGCAGGATCCCATAACCCACTGACAACACGCAGGCTGCTCTCAGGACTTTGAATAAATCTGTGTGGCACTGAAACTGGAGCTCAGTTAAGACACATATGACTGGTGGTGGAATGCACTGGGGTCAAATGTAGACTCCCAGCTTATAGAACCAGTTGCAGAAGTTTTGTGCAGCACTTGGGGATTTCTTTGGAGGGAATGATGCTGAAGCTGAAACTCTAGTACTTTGGCCACCTCATGCGAAGAGTTGACTCATTGGAAAAGACTCTGATGCTGGGAGGGATTGGGGGCAGGAGGAGAAGGGGACAACAGAGGATGAGATGGCTGGATGGCATCACTCGATGGGCATGAGTCTGAGTGAACTCCGGGAGTTGGTGATGGACAAGGAGGCCTGGTGTGCTGTGATTCATGGGGTCGCAAAGAGTCGGACATGACTGAGCAACTGAAATGAACTGAACTGAACTGAACTGAGAATATATATTCACTGTGTGTGTGCATGCGCGCGCGCATGCTCAATCACTTAGTTGTGTCCGACTCTTTGTGATTCCACAGACTGTAGATCGCTAGGCTCCTCTGTCTGTGAGATTTCCCAGGCAAGAATACTGGAGTGGGTTGCCATTTCCTTCTCCGATGTATTGATTATAGTCTTACACAGACGTGATCAAATGCCTCTTATGTATAGTGTAGCACAGTGCTACAAAATAGAGGTTTTAAAGTATCACATTAAATAAATTTATTAAAGAGAGGACCATAGGTAATAGGAAATGGTAGCTATATTTAGCTTATTTATCACTTTTCTCACTTGTATCCAAGCAGAAGTGAAATGAAAGTGAAAGCCACTCAAGTCGTGTCTGACTGTGACCCCATGGACTATACATACAGTCCATGGAATTCTCCAGGCCAGAATACTGGAGTGGTTAGCCTTTCCCTTCTCCAGCGGATCTTCCCAACCCAGGGATTGAACCCAGGTCTCCCACATCGCAGGGGGATTCATTACCAGCTGAGCCACTAGGGTATTCTATCTGAAACAAAATTTAGCTGGCCATCTGGCAAGCAGTCATGTCAAGAAGCATGATTTAGTTTCGGATTCAAGCCAGAGGAGTAAGTTAATTGTGCTTAAACAGATCTTGCTATCCAGAAGAACAGATCTGGCTAGTCCGGGCACCAAAGGAGGTGGTAAGTCATTAATGAGAGTAACTGTACTTCATGCTCTGAAAGAGTTAAGTACTGAAAGGTACACTAAAAATTGATTTAAAATTTTTTACTGCATACCCAGCCTACCTTCTGACTGACTGGCTGCTCTTTCTTTAACTTGCTTTCCAGCTTTTGTGCTTCCTGACTGTGGGAGACCTAATAAGTATTTTGAGTCATAGACTCATAAAATTTTAGAAATGAAAGGAATTTTGGAAGTCAGCTAATTCAGCCCTTACTGAATTCAAGCTCCATCATGAGATGACCGTGCCACAGTGCTCATCTGTCATGAAAATTCCCTGTGATTTCCTCTAGTAATGCACAAAGCAACCAGTTCCCCTTCCAGCCAACTCTGTTAGTTCTTCCTCATATTAAAGCTGAATCTGCCATAAATCTGCCATCCCCTATAACTTCTAACTATTTTTCTTATTTCTGCTTTCTTGGAGGCATACAAAATAGATGCACAAAATAAATATTGTGACCTCTTTAGTATTAAAGACTTCCAGATTCTTTAGACAGGTATAAGATCCTTTTCTACTTTCTGTTCAAACTGCTCCTCCCTTAATTTTTCATTCACAGACTGCAAGATTCTTTGTCTTCTTTCCAAACAGATGACAGTTCCCTAGATGTGGTCAGAAAAGTGAAAGGAGATTGGAATTATTATATGGAAATATAATGTGGAACCTGTAGTTTGTTGCTTAGTTGCTAAGTCATGTCCAGCTCTTTTGCAACCCTGTGAGCTATAGCCCTTCAGGCTCCTCTGTCCATGAAGTTTTCCAGACAAGAATAGTGGAGTGAGTTGCTATTCCATTCTCCAGAGGATCTTCCTGACACAGGGATCGAACCCAGGTCTCCTGCATTGCAGGTAGGTTCTTTACCATCTAAGCCATCAGGGAAGCCCCTTGTTTAGAGAGAAATACATATTAATCTCTTCAGTTTCATAATAGGAAAGCAACTTTGCTTATCTCATATTTGATATTTAAAATGTGCAGTTCTAACTTTGACTTTCTATGTAATGTCTGCACTGCATGCCCTTGTTAGGGAAACTAAAGCTTGAATTGACCAAGATTCAGGTTGGTCCCTTGACTGCCATGAACCGTTTATCTGGAGTTTGACTGAGACAGAGATTCAGAGAATGTAACTTATGAATACTGTAGCCAATGCTTTTCAAACCAGACTCATTTGAGAAGTTTTTCCTAAATGTGCATGAATCTCCAGCTCCACCCTACTGATTTGGATGGTGTGGGTCTGGGTGAGACCCCAGGCATCAATATTTTTATAAAAAAAGGAAAGAAAAAAATTGTAAAAAGCTTCCACAGCCAATTGATTGTGTTTTGCCTCTTAGCTCGGACTCTCTGCAGTGATAAGTCTGTCCCTGTAAATTATAAAGTAACTTCTGGATTTTATTATCCTCATCCCTCAGCCCCAAACTCAGACTCAAAGAATGCCTTCAGTCAGTTTTGTCTTCCTTTTGTTTCTTTTGTATACATTGAAGGCTGCTGTCAGATTTGTCCATTTGAGCAATATTCTAGTTTATATTTGAAATTATTATCCTTTTAGTTATCTGTTACACTTTATATATATATAAGAATCAATGTAATGAATTTCATAATACCTATTATTTATTGAGTATGTACTGTGTACCATAATGTGTTAAGCATCTCAGCAGCTTTACCAAGTGTTATATACTCACTTTACAGCTAAGTAAGCAGTCCAAGGTTTCCAAGGTGGCTCAGTGGTAAAGAATACACCTGCCAATGCCGAGATGCAGGAGGTGGGGTTTCGATCCCCAGGTCGGGAAGATCCTCTGGAATAGGAAGTGACAACACTCAGTATTCTTGCCTGAAAAAATTCCGTGGGCAGAGGAACCTGGCAGGCTATAGTCCACAGGATCTCAGAGTCGGACATGACTGAGCAACTGAGCACTGAGCACTCAGGCAAGCAGTCCATATGAGCTAAGCGTCTCACGCTCAGTCATGGTCAAATCTAGATCTTTCTATGACATATTAAAACTCATATTCCTTCCTCTGCTGTACCCTGACAAAACTTATCTCTGACAATAAAAGTATATATTTTCTTCTTTCATAAAACAAAACTTGTATACCACAAGGTATATCCTTTTTTTGCTTGGATACTCCAATTCTAGTTCCAGCTTTGATCTAATGTTCAGTTCAGTTCAGTCGCTCAGTCATGTCCAACTCTTTGCGACCCCATGAATCGCAGCACGCCAGGCCTCCGTGTCCATCACCAACTCCAGGAGTTCACTCAGACTCACGTCTGTCGAGTCAGTGATGCCATCCAGCCATCTCATCCTCTGTCGTCCCCTTCTCCTCCAGTCCCCAACCCCTCCCAGCATCAGAGTTTTTTCCAATGAGTCAACTCTTCACATGAAGTGGCCAAAGTACTGGAGTTTCAGCTATAGCATCATTCCTTCCAAAGAAATCCCACGGCTGATCTCCTTCAGAATGGACTGGTTGGATCTCCTTGCAGTTCAAGGGACTCTCAAGAGTCTTCTCCAACACCACAGTTCCAAAGCATCAATTCTTTGGCGCTCAGCCTTCTTCACAGTGCAACTCTCACATCCATACATGACCACTGGAAAACCATAACCTTGTTATCAGCATATCTCAGGTGCCTGAAGGCATTTATTCCTTCTGTTTCCTTTGGATTTTTTGTCCCTCCAAATATATATATTCTTTTTTATTGCATATGTATATTCTGACCAGCAACACATTTTTTTTTTCCAGAAAATAAAAATAGACTCTATATAGTCATTAGGTTTTAGGATATTTCTTTCCCTAATTTCTTGACACATCTTATTTTGCTAACTCTAAGAAAAGTTTATAACTATCATTATTTATGCTATATGTAATATATTACATTATATGCATGTTCCACATTATTAAAAAGTGAAATATTTTATTGGACATTTAAGAATGTTTCATTTCATAAAATAAATCAATGTTTGAACAAGAGATAAAGCTTGTTTGTGGTACAAAATACTAACTAGCAGGGCAAGGTTGAAAAGCGTTTGGTTTAAGGGAAAAACAAAGTCATATGTTTACCATAGAGTTGCAGAAAAAGATTAAATTCCAGGATGATTGCAATTTGAGGAAGTACGTTTTAGCATTATGAACAGTGATTTAAATTTTAATCAGTTGAATTATTGGAGTTATAGTTATTGGAATTATAGAAAGCACTTTCTACCTTTATTTTTTAACTGTGGCTGTTGTGCTTGATAAGACAGAATAGTTAGTATGGTGGTGAGTCAATCTCATAGGCGTCCTACAAACTGAGCAGAAAGAAGCAGCAGACTAGAAACACAGTCAAAGAAACCCAGTGGATGGTATTTGAAAAAGGGAGACACATCTGAAATATACCAAGAGCCTGCATAGAAAATTTTACTTGTTAATCAAATATTTAAGACTATAATAATATCATATGTAGCTAATAAAATGTCTTAACATATTGCATTTTGTATGTATATTGAATCAGTTTTGCACTCAGTAGCTCTCGGCACTGTATTAGTTTTCAAACACTTTAAGTTGTATAAAAGTAGAATAAAATCATTGAACTGCAGAAGACCTTAGGTCTGTTCTAAGCTTATGCTTTTCAAAGATGAGGAGTTGATGCCCAGAGAGTTCAATTAAAGGAGAGTATAATACACACATCCCTTCACGCTCCTGTGCAGGCGCTTTCCCTCACAGATGCGTGCGCAAGGCACACACGCAAAGTGCTGGCTTCACAGAGAGGCCAGCATTACTTCGAACGTTTGTATGAACTAGAAAAAATAAATAGGGAGTAATTAAACCATTAAAGATATCTTAGCTGTTTCTCTCTAAAAAAGAAAAGAAAATTTTATTCCCAAAGTCTTAAAACTTTAAAATAACAAAATCATAAGAAAATCAGGAAAAGTTCTAAAATATTTTAACTTGTTGGGATGAAAACATAGATGGTTAATGATTTCAAAACAACTGTTCTTGAAATCTCTGTGAACTTTGATTATAGTAAGGCAGCTACATTGACTCCCAAAGGCAGAATTCCTTACAAAATTCTCTTTGGATACTGAGATTCAATCCAAGACTTGTATTTGTTGGCTTTGTATTATTTAATTTATGTATATCAAAGAACTAGTCAAGACACTGTCTATTTTAAGTCCATGAGAACCGTCACCAGCCTGCACTGACAGATGTTAAAGAATGTCTGTGGAAAGAATGTCAAAACCCCCTCCTTAGAAAAGTTTTTAAACCATGTCCTTAATACAGAAATGCAAAACCAGATTTAATTGCCCTTTTCCTAAACAGCTCAGACATGCAGACTCATTTACTGCAGCATATGGTCTGCGAAAGTGCACATCAGAAGAGAGCAGTCATGGTGAAGGCTGAGACTAAGTCCGTTCAGGCTGGAATTCACAGAGATCCAGCAGAGGCAAGCGCTCAAAGTTCAAGGAACACATTGATCAGTGAAAACACGGGCTGTTTTCATTTTGAACGTACTCACTGGAGACATCCTATTCGCTTTCAGGACATCAGTATTCAACGATTCTAATATGAAAGACAGCATTTCTGAAAAACTAATATCTAAGGGTTTTTTCCTTCTAATTAAAAGAAGGTATGAAAAATAGGCCTTGCATAAAGTCATACAGTTCAGGTTTGGGAGGTTTTTTTTTGTAATTTATTATTTGTTACCACTGAAAGTAACCATTTCTCTAATTAAAACAATGACTTGGGTGACAGCAACATGGTTTACATTTTATTTCAAAGGGATGACATTATGAGACTACATGGAATGGTAACTTCTTATCACTCCCAAAGGGATTAGGTTTACAGTTCTTGGAAGAAGTCAAAGTAATTTAGAATTGAAGAAAAGGAAGAGGAAAAAAAATCTGTAAATCATCTTATACTACTTTGTGGTATTGGCAAATGACTTCATGTATCTTAATTTTCTACGTATAACGTGGAGTAAGCTATCTTTACAGGGAATTTTGTTTTAACCTCTAAATATCTAAAAGACAGTTCAATTGCTATGTGTCTAGTGCCGTGTCACGCAGATATGAGGAAAAATATAAAAGGTAACAGAATGGAAAGAAACACATGGGCAGTTAGGAATGGCAAGCATGGATCTGATGGTTTACTCTTGCTGGAATCTAATTAGGAATAGCTATTTATTATAACAAATAACTTCAAAGTGCTGTTTTTCCTGTAAAACTAGAGTTTCTGTCAGTGATATGTTTATGTATTTGTCAGACAAGTATTTTACTATTTTTATTGTCAATTTGAAGTTGTCTACAGCTGCACTGTCAAGTGGCTGTTTAAATTTAATTCAAGTTACATAAAATTAGAAAATTGGTTCCTCTCCACATTAGTTATATGTCAAGTGTTCCATGACCACCTAATATAGAATGTTTCTGTCATTATAGAAAGTTATATTTTGTAATTGTTGATATTTTAATTGTTTTACCAATGTTTTCCACTGAAAGTCAAGAAGATAAATTGTATATTTTTAGCTATCAGATATAGAAGAGACTGATCTCCTCCCAGTGCAAAGAATAAGCCAAAGTTGAAGCTGTAAAGAAGATACATTTAACCTATGTGTGTGTATCTGCATGCTAAGTCACTTCAGTTGTGTCTGATTCTTTGCAACCCCATGGACTATCACCCCCCAGTCTCTCTGTCCAGGAGATTCTCCAGGCAAGAACACTGGAGTGGGTTGTCATGCCCTTCTGCATGAAATCTTCTTGACCCAGGAGTCGAACCTGTGTCTCTTACAGGTTGAAATTGGCAGGTGGGTTCTTTACAACTAGCGACCTGGGAAGCCCTTAACCCATGTAGCAAGACACATTAATGAAATGATGGTGTTGCTAATGACAGTGTGATTTTTCTGAAATTGTGAACAACTCTTGGTAACATTTTGGACAAAATCAGTATTCCCTGATTTACAGATAAATCAGATTTACATTGTAATCTTATTCTTGAAAACATAGTGTTTACTTAAACTCTTATTTTTAGAAAAACAACCTTTAAAAAATATTTAGCAGACAGAGTTCCAGGCTTAGATCATTGCAAGCAGATTTTATCAATGGCTAGCAGGCCAGCTCTTGCATGGAAGAGTTACTTGCATTACACAATGTCTCCATCCCATCCACTCCTGCTAGATGTCAGCCTGATCTTTGTGACAACCAAACAGCACCTCTGAACATTTCCAACACATCTTGATATAAATATTTGGTATAAATATTCAAAATGGTAGCCTCCTTCAACTTCTTAAGATCGTCATCTTAAGCCTGTTCTTTTGTTGCATACATTTTTAAATTTAATTTTTCACACGTTTTTTATTTTTTAATTAAAGTGAGGAACATCTTGATGAAAGTGGTGAGTGAAAAAGTTGGCTCAAAGCTCAGCATTCAGAAAACTAAGATCATGGCATCTGGTCCCATCACTTCATGGCAAATAGATGGGGAAACAGTGGAAGCAGTGTTAGACTTTATTTTTTTGGGCTCCAAAATCACTGCAGATGGTGATTGTAGCCATGACATTAAAAGACGCTTACTCCTTGGAAGAAAGGTTGTGACCAATCTAACAGCATATTAAAAAGCAGAGACATTACTTTGCCAACAAAGTTCCATCTAGTCAAGGCTATGGTTTTTCCAGTAGTCATGTATGGATGTGAGAGTTGAACTGTAAAGAAAGCGAGCTCCAAAGAATTGGTGCTTTTGAACTGTGGTGTTGGAGAAGACTCTTGAGAGTCCCTTGGACTGTAAGGAGATCCAACCAGTCCATCCTAAAGGAAATCAGTCCTGAATATTCTTTGAAGGTAAGCTCAGCATTCAGAAAACTAAGATCATGGCATCTGGTCCCATCACTTCATGGCAAATAGATGGGGAAACAGTGGAAGCAGTGTTAGACTTTATTTTTTTGGGCTCCAAAATCACTGCAGATGGTGATTGTAGCCATGACATTAAAAGACGCTTACTCCTTGGAAGAAAGGTTGTGACCAATCTAACAGCATATTAAAAAGCAGAGACATTACTTTGCCAACAAAGTTCCATCTAGTCAAGGCTATGGTTTTTCCAGTAGTCATGTATGGATGTGAGAGTTGAACTGTAAAGAAAGCTGAGCTCCAAAGAATTGGTGCTTTTGAACTGTGGTGTTGGAGAAGACTCTTGAGAGTCCCTTGGACTGTAAGGAGATCCAACCAGTCCATCCTAAAGGAAATCAGTCCTGAATATTCTTTGAAGGACTGATGTTGAAGTTGAAACTTCAGTACTTTGGCCACCTGATGCAAAGAACTGACTCATTTGAAAAGACCCTGATGTTCGGAAAGATTGAAGGCAGGAGGAGAAGGGGACAACAGAGGATGAGATGGTTGGATGACATTACCGACTCAGAGGACATGAGTTTAGGTAAACTCCTGGAGTTGGTGATGGACAGGGAGGCCTGGCGAGCTACAGGCAATGGGGTCTCAAAGAGTCAGATGCGACTGAGCAACTGAACTGAACTGATAGTTAATTAACAATTTTGTATTAGTTTCTGGTATACAGCGAAGTGATTCAGTTATATATTTTTTCTTATTCTTTTTCATTATAGTTTATTATAAGATACTGAATATAGTTCTCTATACAGTAGGATCATATTGTTTATTTATTTTACATATAGTAGTTTGTATCTACTAATCCCAAACTCTTAATTTATCCCTCCTCTCTACCCTGTTCCATATTTTTTTAATTGAAAATATTATGCTGCTGTGCACCTAATTCTCTTTAAGACTTGTGCTTATTCATTCATAATAGGGTTACACTTAAGGAAGTGACCAGGGGTAATAAAAGAAAAATTCCATCTTTACTTGCATATGCTGTGAACTTTTGTCTTATTTACACTAGAAAATAAGGCTGTGGTAGAGGTTGGCTCTACCACTTACAGCTGTGTGGCTGCAAGCAGTGGCTTGGTGAGCTTGTTCACTGAAGTCCTAAGTTTCCTTAAGAAACACATTGGAAATAAAACAACAGAAATAATTATAAGGCCATGTTGTGTAGGTAGAATGAGAACCCATTGCTTTTACCTCAGAAACTATTTATTGTTGTTGTTCATTTATTGTTGTTGGACACGACATACCTAAGTCGTGTCCAACTCTTTGCAACCTCATGGACTGCAGCAAGCCAGGCTTCCCAGTCCTTCACCATCTCTGCAGTTTGCTGAAACTCATGTCCATTGAGTCGGTAATGCCATCCAATGACCATCTCATCCTCTGTCATCCCTTCTCCTCCTACCTTCAATCTTTCCCAGCATCAGAGTCTTTACCAATGAATTGACTCTTTTCATACCAGAGTATTAGAGCTTCAGCTTCAGCATCAGTCCTTCCAATGAACATCCAGGTTCAATTTCCTTTAGGATTGACTGGTTTGATCTTGCTGTCCAAGGGAGTTTTGGAGTCTTCTCCCAGCACCACAGTTCGAAAACATCAACTCTTCGGCACTCAGCCTTCTTTATCGTCCAGCTCTCACATCTGTACACGACTACTGGAAAAACCATAGCGTTGACTATCCAGACCTTTGTTGGTAAAACAATGTTTGAATACACTCTCTAGGTTTGTTATAGCTTTTCTTCCAAGGAGCAAGCATCTTTTAATTCCCTGGCTGCAGTCACCATCCACAGTGATTTTGAAGCCCAAGAAAATAAAATCTGTCACTGTTTCCACTTTTTCCCCTTCTATTTGCCATGAAGTGATGGGACCGGATGCCATGATCTTAGGGTATTTTTTTTTAATATTGAGTTTTAAGCCAGCTTTTTCACTCTCCTCTTTCACCGTCTTTGAGAGGCTCTTTAGTTCCTCTTCATTTTCTGCCATTAGAGTGGTATCTTCTACATATCTGAGGCTGTTGGTATTTCTCCCAACAATCTTAATTCCAGTTTGTTATTCACCTGGCCTGGCATTTCATTGATGTACTCTGCATATAAGTTAAATAAGCAGGGTGACAATATACAGCTTTGTCATACTCCTTTCCCAATTATATTATATGATTATATTATATCCAGAAATATAAACAGACTTAAAATCTAGAACAGAACTTCTTAATCTTAGAGGTCCATAGATGACCTTCATGTAATCTGTGAACCTCTTGAAATTGTACCCCAGTTATGTTTATGGGCATTTGTATGATTTTTAGAAGGAAGAGTCCACTGATACAACAAAAGGAATGAGGGAACACTAATTAAAAGAATAATTTTTGTGTGCATGCATGCTTAGTAGTGTTTGACTCTTTGCGACCCCATGCACCCATGGACTTGCCAAGGCTCCTTTGTCCATGGAATTTTCCAGGCAAGAATATGGGAATGGTTTGCCATTTCTTCCTTCAGGGGATCTTCCCAACCCAAGGATCAAACCTATATTTCTTGCATCTCCTGCATTGGCAGGTGGATTCTTTACCAACTGTGCCTCCTTGGAAGTCCAAGAGAAAAAAAAAAAGTCATAGAAAAGGGCTTCCCTGGTGGCTCAGATGGTGAAGAATCCTCCTACAATGCAAGAGACTCAGGTTCAATCCCTGAGTCAGGAAGATCCCCTGGAGAAGGGAATGGCAACCCGCTCCAGCATTCTTGCCTGGAGAATTCCAGGAACAGAGGAGTCTGGCGGGCTACAGTTCATGGGGTCACAAAGAGTCAGACATGACCAAGTGTCTGAGACACATAGAAGACAGAGGAAGTGGAGTCAGTTCTATAAAGAAAGGGATATTTGACAGATTTGAAGTTAAGTCTGCTGTTGAAATGGTAAATTTTAAAGGAAGAAAAAAAATTATGAACCTATTGAAAAGATCATCTTCCCCTTCCAAGAAATAGTTATGTGCTAAAAGTAGATTCGTTGAACTCTATGAAGAATTAAGGAGTGATAGGAGAAGGTATNTGTTGAAATGGTAAATTTTAAAGGAAGAAAAAAAATTATGAACCTATTGAAAAGATCATCTTCCCCTTCCAAGAAATAGTTATGTGCTAAAAGTAGATTCGTTGAACTCTATGAAGAATTAAGGAGTGATAGGAGAAGGTATCTTCAGTTCAGTTCAGTTCAGTCGCTCAGTCGTGTCCGACTCTTTGCAACCCCATGAATCGCAGCACGCCAGGCCTCCCTGTCTATCACCAACTCCCAGAATTCACTCAGACTCACGTCCATCGAGTCAGTGATGCCATCCAGCGATCTCATCCTCTGTCGTCCCCTTCTCCTCCTGCCCCCAATCCCTCCCAGCTTCAAAGTCTTTTCCAATGAGTCAACTCTTCACATGAGGTGGCCAAAGTACTGGAGTTTCAGCTTTAGCATCATTCTTTCCAAAGAAATCCCAGGGTTGATCTCCTTCAGAATGGACTGGTTGGATCTCCTTGCACTCCAAGGGACTCTCAAGAGTCTTCTCAAACACCACAGTTCAAAAGCATCAATTCTTCAGCGCTCAGCCTTCTTCACAGTGCAATTCTCACATCCATACATGACCACTGGAAAAACCATAGCCTTGACTAGACGGACCTTAGTCGGCAAAGTAATGTCTATGCTTTTGAATATGCTATCTAGGTTGCTCATAAGTTTTCTTCCAAGGAGTAAGCATCTTTTAATTTCATGGCTGCAATCACCATCTGCAGTGATTTTGGAGCCCAAAAAAACAAAGTCTGACACTGTTTCCCCTGTTTCCTCATCCATTTCCCATGAAGTGATGAGACCAGATGCCATGATCTTCGTTTTCTGAATGTTGAGCTTTAAGCCAACTTTTTCACTCTCCTCTTTCACTTTCATCAAGAGGCTTTTTAGCTCCTCTTCACTTTCTGCCATAAGGGTGATGTCATCTGCATATGTGAAGTTATTGATATTTCTCCTGGCAATCTTGATTCCAGCTTGTGTTTCTTCCAGTCCAGCATTTCTCATTATGTACTCTGCATATAAGTTAAATAAGAAGGTATCTTATACATGCGCAAAAAATGTTAACTACCATAATCAATCACCACCACTAACACCACCATCACCATCAAAACAAACCCAGTGACAGTAGTTGTTCCAGCCTGGGCCTGATGGAGGGTACAAGAACATTCTCAGGGGATATAGGTATATGTAAGGCTGATTCACTCTGCTATCCATCAGAAACATCAGCAATGTAAAGCAGCTATACTCCAATTAAAAAAATTATGACTACAAGAAAAAAATAAGAACACTCCCAGATATAATTTCAAGTTATAATTAAATCAGTTAAAGGATTTCTACAGACAGTAAGCTTTGGGAACTCTCAGTCGTATCCAACTCTTTGTGACGCCATGGACTGTAGCCCACCAGGCTCCTCCCTCCATGGGATTCTCCAGGCAAGAGTACTGGAGTGGGTTGCCATTTCCTTCTCCAGGGGATGTTCCCAACCCAGGAATCGAACCTGGTTCTCCCGCATTCCAGGCAGTCGCTTTAACCTCTGAGCCACCAGGGAAGCCCAGGAGAAGGTAAAATTAGACAGCTCTGCCTGCTGCCCAGTGTTCACTGAGCCCCTGTCAAAAAGAATACTAGAGTGGATGAGTCACTGACCCTTCTGTGACTCACCATATATTTCTACCTTATTGTTTTCAGGTATAATGCCGCTAAGGCAGGGAAGTGTGGACCAGTAAATGTGGCCTGAATTTGGTGTGTAGTGCTGTGAGTTTTACTTGCTTTTGTTCAGTGCTAGTTTGCCTCACATCCTCAAAAGAAATTCAACATTCATTTTATTTTTTTATTTTTTTCCCTCAGAATTTATTTTTTTATTTAATTTTTATTTTTCAGTTTGTTTTGCTTTACAATACTGTAATCATTTTGCTATACATTGACATGAATCAGCCATGAGTGTACATGAACTCCCAATCCTGACCCCCCTCTTCCTCCTCTCGCCCCACACCATCTCTCTGGATTATCGCCGTGCATCAGTCCCAAGCATCCTGCATCCTGCATCAAATTTAGACCGGTGATTCGTTTCACTTATGATATCATACATGTTACACTGCCACTCTCCCAAATCATCCCATATGAAAAGATGTTCAACATCACTCATTATCAGAGAAATGCAAATCAAAACCACAATCAGGTACCATTTCACACCAGTCAGAATGGCTGCGATCCAAAAGTCAACAAGCAGTAAATGCTGGAGAGGGTGTGGAGAAAAGGGAACCCTCTTACACTGTTGGTGGGAATGCAAACTAGTACAGCCACTATGGAGAACAGTGTGGAGATTCCTTAAAAAATTGCAAATAGAGCTGCCTTATGACCCAGCAATCCCACTGCTGGGCATACACACCGAGGAAACCAGAATTGAAAGAGACATGTGTACCCCAATGTTAATCGCAGCACTATTTATAATAGCCAGGGCATGGAAGCAACCTAGATGTCCTTCAGCAGGTGAATGGATAAGAAAGCTGTGGTACATATACACAATGGAGTATTACCCAGCCATTAAAAAGAATACATTTCAATCAGTTCTAATGAGGTGGATGAAGCTGGAGCCGATTATACAGAGTGAAGTAACCCAGAAAGAAAAATAACAATACAGTATACTCAACATTCATTTTAAATAATTGTTTTCTTTTTGGTAGGACATTTATAATATATTTTAAGAGAGGAATGTTTACACCATTAAAATAAGTAAGATTTGAATCAAAGCAAATTATTGAAAGAAAACCCATCCCCAAAGCTTACTATCTGTAGAAATCCTTTAACTGATTTAATTATAACTTGAAATTATATCTGGGAATGTTCTTATATTTTTTTCTTGTAGTCATAATTTTTTTAATTGGAGTATAGTTGCTTTACACTGCTGCTGTTTCTGATGGGTAGCAAAGTGAATCAGCCTTACATATACCTATATCCCCTGAGAGTGTTCTTGTACCCTCCATCAGGCCCAGGCTGGAACTCTACTGTCACTGGGTTTGTTTTGATGGTGATGGTGGTGTTAGTGGTGGTGATTGATTATGGTAGTTAACATTGATTGAGCATGTATAAGGACTTGGCAGGTGTTAACTCATTTTATTCTCATAGTAACCTGAAAGTGAAAGTGAAGTCACTCAGTCCTGTCCGACTCTTTGGGACTCCATGGGCTGTAGCCTGCCAGGCTCCTCCCTCCATTGGATTTTCCAGGCAAGAATACTGGAGTGGGTTGCCATTTCCTTCTCCAGAGGATCTTCCCAACCCAGGGATCAAACCTGGGTCTCCCGCACTGCAGGTCGACTCTACTGTCTGAGACACCAGTTCATTTCAGTTCAGTCACTCAGTCGTGTCTGACTCTTTGCGACCCCATGCACTGCAGCATGCCAGGCCTCCCTGTCCATCACCAACCCCTGGAGTTTACCCAGACTCATATCCATTGAGTCAGTGATGCTATCCAACCATCTCATCCTCTGTCATCCCCTTCTCCTCCTGCCCTCAATCTTTCCCAGAATCAGGGTCTTTTCAAATGAGTCAGCCCTTCACATCAGGTGGCCAAAGCATTGGAGTTTCAGCTTCAACATCAGTCCTTCCAATGAATACCTAGGACTAATCTCCTTTAGGGTGGATTAGTTGGATCTCCTTGCAGTCCAAGGGTCTCTCAAGAGTCTTCAGCACCACAGTTCAAAAGCATCAATTCTTCGGCACTCACCTTTCTTTATAACCCAACTCTCACATCCATAAATGACTACTGGAAAAACCATAGCCTTGATTAGATGGATCTTTGTTGACAAAGTAATGTCTCTGCTTTTGAATATGCTATCTAGGTTGGTCACAACTTTCCTTCCAAAGAGTAAGCATCTTTTCATTTCATGGCTGCAATCACCATCTGCAGTGATTTTGGAGCCTCCCAAAATATCAGCCACTGTTTCCACTGTTTCCCCATCTATTTGCCATGAAGTGATGAGACCAGATGCCATGATCTTAGTTTTCTGAATGTTGAGCTTTAAGCAACTTTTTCACTCTCCTCTTTCATTTTCATCCAGAGGCTCTTTAGTTCTTCTTCACTTTCTGCCATAAGGATGGTGTCCTCTGCATATCTGAGGTTATTGATATTTCTCCCAGCAATCTTGATTCCAGCTTGTGCTTCTTCCAGCCCAGCGTTTCTCATGATGTACTCTGCAAATAAGTTAAATAAGCAGGGTGACAATATACAGCCTTGACGTACTCCTTTTCCTATCTGGAACCAGTTTGTTGTTCCATGTCCAGTTCCAACTGTTGCTTCCTGACCTGCATACATGTTTCTCAAGAGGCAGGTCAGGTGGTCTGGTATTCCCATCTCTTTCAGAATTTTCCACAGTTTATTGTGATCCACACAGTCAATGGCTTTGGCATAGTCAATAAAGCAGAAATAGATGTTTTTCTGGAACTCTCTTGCTTTTTCAATGATCCAGGAGATGTTAGCAATTTGATCTCTGGTTTCTCTGCCTTTTCTAAAACCAGCTTGAACACCTGGAAGTTCACCTGGAAGTTCATCTGGTGTCATTTGAGACACCAGAGAAGCCCATAATTATTATTTCCATTTTACAAATGAGGAAACTGAAACAGAGATGAAATAACTAGCTCAGAGCTGCATGTTTAGCGATGGAGCTGGGCACGTTTCTAGTCATCTGGCTCCAGAGTCTAAAGTCTTCTCCACCTCATTGCCTTTTCTGGATATTTATACTTAGGCCAAAATCTTTGACTAAAAGGAGCATTTGGAAACTGTATGAACAATGCAGTCTTGGGGAAAGAGTGTACTGGCATATTCGTTTTAAATCTTGTTATGTGAAACAATGGAAACCTGAACGGGAAGACTAAGTGGTATAAGTGATTATCAAAGACTACAGTATGGAGGGTCACCTCAAATTACATTGGCAGAAATGGAGTTCTCCGAAATACATCAGTCGTTTCTGTACTTCCCTCTAATGAAGTATTTCAAACTTAAAGCAAGGATAAACTCCACATTAATGATATGGCTGCTGTTCCTGTGATGAGGACTACCAACCTTTCCATGTCCTGGGTTTCTCAGAGAGAACAGTCTGTGTGTGGGAAAGTCAGTCCTGCCCCAGTGGTCACCAGGCTTTGTTCAAGGGGCTCTTTTAAGACGCATTTCTCCATTATATATTTCATTGCCTGACTTTATTTTAGTTTGTCAATCTAAATTACTCATCCTGAAGTTTGTTGGTTTTGTCATCAGTTGTGGAAAACATCTGTTACTGTCAAAGGCTGTTCATGGTGGCCGCAAAGTCTGTCAGAGGTCCTCGTTTTACTGGTCCTTTGTATATAGGTAGGATGCCGAGCCTTGTATATAACACAGGTAATTCTAGGCCAGATTTTTCTCAAATGCTGATCAGAGAAGACTGCATCTGCATTACCAGGGGAGCTTTAAAAAGGCAAATTGCCCTGCAGCCCCTCCCTAGGTGAGCACTGAGGAACTCAGGATGTGAAAAATCTCAGCATACTGGCCCCAGATCACTGAGATGCCTGTGGAAGGAATGATTTCAATGAGCCCCAACACTTGAGTCTTCCCATACATAGAAAAGTAGAAAACACTAAATTCCTTAACTTTTGAGATAATCTGGTTTTCTTTAATTCACAAAAATATTTTTGATGTTCAGACTACCCACCCTTTGTTGCAAACTTCTGTATAACCTGACTCCTCCCCGCTCCTTGCCCCTCCATGCCCCTGCCTCCTCAGAGCAGTTCTCTCAGGGTTACCTGAGGTGCTGTCTCTGAGGCTTGAAGTCCTAAAAGTTCCCACTGAAGAAAACAACTCTTAACAGCAAAAAAAGCAAATTCCTGAGTCCCACCCTATATTTGCCAACTCACTCTCTGGGGTTGCTTCCCTCATTTGCATTTTTAAGGAGCACTGCAGTTGCTTTTGATGTATGAAATGTATAGGTCTCCTCTGGGTACTATAAGAGAGACAGATGAGATAAAAGCCCTGCCCTTAATGAGCTTATGGTCTGCTAGGGAAGATAACACATAGAAATAATGCACAGTGAAAATTAAGACCATAAAAGTAGAAACAGCTACTTCCAGACAACTGAAGTCAGAGAATCTTCTAGAGCTATTTTTGTTGTTGTTGTTTAGTACACAGTGTGGGTGATTCTTGATTCATTCAGCACACGTAAAGGCCTGCAGCTCACTTTTCATTTCGGTTACCAGCTTACTGGATAGCTTCTTAAATTTCCATACTTTTTAGAGATGCAGGCAAAATTTTCATATTATTAAAGGCTCCTCCACCTAAACATAGGGACAGCTTTGCTTTCCATAAACTACCAAGCATACTGGACACTCATGGTATTTCTGATTTTATTTTTGTAACAGGAGATTGCTAACATTTACAAGACACAGGACTGTCTCCACTGAGCGCTGCCCCTTCCGTGTGACTACGCCCAGATAGCGTATCCCAAGTGTTTGTGCGTGTTCAACTCTTTTCACTAAAAAAAAAAAAAAAAAAAATTCACTGTTCCCCTTTATCGTGGTCAGTTTATTGTCCAACTCCGAACAATGGAAGGAGAAGAAAACTAACATTTATTAACCACGGTGCACCAGGCACTGTGCCACCAAACTTTAGGGAGGTTGAGTAAATGAGCCAGGCCACACAGCTGCTAAGGCCAGGAGAATGGAGCATCTAGACAGTCGATGAGGTGGTGGCTTTTGTCAGCAAGCGTCTTGTTAATTTATTGACAAACATTTGCGTTCCCGCTGCATTGGCCCTAGAAGGATGCAGATGCGAACACAGTGGCAGATCTTGGGAAGTGTTTGATCTAATAAGAAATCAGATTTACACAGATAACCAACAGAGGTGAATGAAGGGCACTAACATTTGTGCTCACTTGGCTATGCTGTCGTTCTTGGGAATTCCAGTGGCAGAATCTGCATTCTGGTAAGGAGAATGTGGAAACTCTCAAGGGCTGTGTTTGATACGTTCTACCTGGATACCTGAGAACCAACAGGATTTTTTCATAAGGAAGGTCTAAGCAGTGCTGCAGTGCAAATGGCAAAGAGGAGTAGGATGGGAATTTCTGTTTCTAAGAGTATAAAGCTAGGCCTTGCTATTCTAGGATATCTCTTCAGTTATTTTAAACAAAAAAGTATGATCTATGCCATCACATGCAGACACCCACGTACATATATATAAATATACATATAGAAAGACTAGGAAGTGTGACTGACGTCGTGTTTTTTCAAATTTTACAGAAGGACATTTTGTTCTGTAATCAGAAAGAAAAGTGACTTAGAAAAAAGCCAAATAACCTACAGGTTTACTTGATGAATCACCTATAAATTCCTCCAGAATACCTAATCAAACATTATGTGGAGACTATTCATTGTATGCGCTACCAAAATAATTTTCTCTCTTTGGGAGAACTCTGTTTCTTCATTTTCTGTTTATATAAAATTATTTTAATTTAAAAATTATCTTAGAGTACTTGAGGTGTATATTTAGATGTTTTTAAGAAAGAGTTGTGATTTTCATTCAGTAGCAATATTTTCACTCCCCCGTACTTTTTCATAATGTTGATATTAAGCTCTTAAAATGATTGATCAAGGAAGAAAGATAAATGAGCATCAGTTTTCACTTGGTATTGTGAAATACTTGAATATTTGTGAGGCCAGCATTATATTTTAATTACAATGCAGTCAATCCCCTATAGTAAGTATTTTACAGTGAGACTTTTTTCCATTTTGTTTTTCAAAGAAGATACTAATTTTAGAAGACAAAATGTTTCTGAAAACATTTTTTCCCCTTGATACTCTTTGACTTTAAAAATGAATGACATTAAAATAAATGTCAGTTTCAAGGACCAACTTGTTTGAATCTCAGTTTGGAATACATTTTCATTTCAGTTATAAAATCTTTAAAGGTGACTTTAACATAAAAATTCTGATACAACTAAATAACTTTTCTGTCAAAAACAGCTATTTCCCTGATGCCACTGTTAATTTCCTTATCTGGAGCCAACACAAATTAGAATTAGAACTTGAGTTTGATTTTAGTTGTTCATTTTATGATATGAAGAATTAATGGAATTTTTTTCTTGCTATTTCGAAATACCAGAAAGGAACCAGAGTCCGGCTGCGACTATTAGATCTTGAACTTACATCTAGGTTCCTGGGAGCGACAACAGATACAACCATCCTAGAGGCTGATGCAATTCTGTTAGGACTCCAGGAGAGTAAAGACTCAAAATCAAAAGAGGAACGTCGTGAAAAGTAAATGAACTTTGCTGAGTGCATTCACTCCTTTTATGTTGAATGCAGATATTCAAGAACACAATTAGACAATTATGAATAAATGATTAGAAAAAGACATAGTAAATGAAAGCTATAATTATAGCTCTTAATTGTTAAAATTTTCTTTAGCTGTATCTCCCCTCCCCCATTTTTATGCCCATTCTTTCCTTTGATTGGAATAGCATAAACTGTACTGAGAAATTCTGTCATTCAATAAATATGTTTTGAGTGTTCACTCTGTGTATGCCACTGTTCTAAATACAAAAGAAACAGTGGTAAACAAATCAGATGAAATCGCTTGCCTATTAGGGCTTACCTTTGGCTGGGGAAATTGACAAGTAAGTAAAATAAATAGTATGTTAGATGGTGATGAGTGCTAAGGACAAAAATACAGCAGAAGGGGCAGAGGATCTGAATAGACATTTTTCCAAAAAAGACATACAGATGGCCAGGAGTTACATGAGAAGGTGCTTTGCATCAGGGAAATGAGTCAAACCACGAGATCCCACCTCACACCTGTTAGAATGGCTGCCATCAGAAGGCAAGAAGTAACAAGGGTTGGTGAGAAGGTGGAATTTTAAAAGGGAATCCTGGTGCACGAGCTATTGGAATGTCAATTGTTGCAGCCACAATGGAAAACATTATGGAGGTTCCTCAAAAAATGAAAAATAGAATTATCACATGATACAACAATTCCACTTTGGGTATTTGCAAAGAAAATGAAAGCATTAACTCAAAAATATATGCACCCCTGTGTTCATTGCAGTATTACTTACAATAGCTGAACGTACAGAAGCAACTTAAGTGTCCACCCATGGAAGAATGGATAAAGAAATGATTTTCTCTGCAGGAAACCCAGGTTTGACCCTTGGGTCAGGAAGATCCCGTGAAGAAAGAAATGGCTACCTAGTCCAGTATTCTTATATGGAGAACTCCATGGACAGAGGAGCCTGCCAGGCTACAGTCCACAGGGTCACAAAGAGTCGGACACAGCTGAGCCACTAACACTTTCAAGTGTCCAATACATGAATGGTTAAAAAAACTGTGATATGCATGCACACACAGGTATCATATATATAATGGAATATTATTCAGACATTAAAAAATAAGGAAATCTCGCCATTTTTGACAACATGGATTGACCTTGAAGGCACTGTGTAATGTGAAATGTCAGAGAATGATGAAACTGTATGATCTCACTTATATGTGGAATCTGAGAAAAAGAGCTTATGGATATAAAGAATGTATTGGTAGTTGAGGGCAAGAGTTGATGGTGGTAACAGTGGGCAAAATGAATGAAAGCGGTTAAAAAGTACAAACTTTCAGGTATAAGATACATTAGCCATGGGGTTGTAATGTACAGCATGGTGACTATAATTACTAATACTGTATCATATATTTGAAAGTTGCTAAGTTTAGTGTCAACAACTCAATGGACACAAATTTGAGCAAACTCCAGGAAATGTTCCATGTCCAGTTCTAACTTGCTTCCTGACCTGCATACAGGTTTCTCAAGAGGCAGGTCAGGTGGTCTGGTATTCCCATCTCTTTCAGAATTTTCTACAGTTTATTGTGGAGCACACAGTCAAAGGCTTTGGCATAGTCAATAAAGCAGAAATAGATGTTTTTCTGGAACTCTCTTTTTCGACGATCCAGCAGATGTTGGCAATTTGATCTCTGGTTTCTCTGCCTTTTCTAAAACCAGCTGGAACATCTGGAATTCACCGTTCACGTATTGCTGAAGCCTGGCTTGGAGAATTTTGAGCATTACTTTACTAGCGTGTGAGATAAGTGCAATTGTGCAGTAGTTTGAGCATTCTTTGGCATTGATGTTCTTTGGGATTGGAATGAAAACTGCTTTTCCAGTCCTGTGACCACTGCTGAGTTTTCCAAATTTGCTGGCATATTGAGTGCAGCACTTTCATAGCATCATCTTTCAGGATTTGAAATAGCTCCACTGGAATTCCATCACTTCCACTAGCTTTGTTCATAGTGATGCTTCCTAAGGCCCACTTGACTTCACATTCCAAGATGTCTGTCTCTAGGTGAGTGATCACACCATCATGGTTATATGGGTCATGAAGATCTTTTTTGTATAGTTCTTCTGTGTATTCTTACCACCTCTTCTTAATATCTTCTGCTTCTGTTAGATCTATATAATTTCTGTCCTTTATTGAGCCCATCTGCATGAAATGTTCCCTTGGTATCTCTAATTTTCTTGAAGAGTTCTCTAGTCTTTCCCATTCTATTGTTTTTCCTCTATATCTTTGCACTTACCACTGAGGAAGGCTTTTTTATCTCTCCTTGCATTCTTTGGAACTCTGCATTCAAATGGGTATATTTTTCCTTTTCTCTTTTGCCTTTCACTTCTTTTCTCAGCTATTTGTAAGATCTCCTTAGACAACCATTTTGTTTTTTTCCATTTCTTTCTCTTGGAAATGGTCATGATCCCTGCCTCCTATACAATGTCATGAACCTCTATCCATAGTTCTTCAGACTCTTTATCAGATCTAATCCTTTCAATCTATTTGTCACTTCCACTGTATAATCATAAGGGATTTGACCATACCTGAATGGTCTATATATAAGTATATAGTTTTCAACCTGCAATTGAATGAGTCCATTACTTGAACAATGTGGGGCAAGCAGGAGAACTATGCTATCCCATAAGAAATAATGGGCTGATTCAAGATAAGCTGGTTCATTGTGCAGCATCTTCACAAACTCCTTTCTTGCACCCCTTCAGGTGTTTGATGAAATCTGTAACCACCCTCCACGTTTTGACAAAAAGTACCGGACTCTGTATTTTCTGATTTGCCCTTTTCCACACAAATGTTCTTTCTATTTCCATGATGTTTCAAACAACTAGGAAAGACTTTGAAATCATTTAGGCTAGGAATTTAAAACATCCATCAGCACAGAAACCCTTATTCAAATAAAATTTTATTTGGTATGAAAGGTTGGATTGTTTATCTTGCTTCTTCCCTTCAATGTAGTAATATTGTACATACATACTCTCAACATGGTCTGTGAAGTATACTTTCCTACCCCTTGATTTTGGACTTGGGCATATGACTTTGTTAGGCCAATGGTATCTTAATGGCAGTGAGCAGAGGCTGAGGCATGCCTTAATGTTTGGCCTTGCTCTGTGGCACAGACCCTCAGCGTAGAGCCACGCCTAATGGACCCACATTAGGGTCAAGCCTGAAACAGAACCATCCCAGACTTGTAGACCAGTGAGTGAAGTGAAAGCTTACAAGCCACTGACATTTTTGTGGTTCTTTGTTAACATACAGAAATTAGTACCTGAAAGTGACACTGGTCCTGGGATTGGTGGGCAGCAGAAAAAAGTTAATGAGGGACTGAAAAAATAGCAGCCTGTGTTAAATAGTAGCAAAACATTTGTTAAAACTGTCACCTAAGGTAACTTAGAAGATAGAAAAATTACCTAATTAACAGAGACATTTGGGCAAAAAAAAATTTGAAGCAAAATGTTGAAAGCATAAGTTGCACTTAATAAGGTACTAAAATGAATTCAGGGACAATTTTATCAAAGGTGTAGGCATTAAAACAGCTCATACAAAAGTAAAATCCACAGTGTTGACATGATCCCAGGGTAAAGACCAAATCTAGAATGTAACTAAAACATTTTGAAACAACTTTTTGAAAGGACCAAAATATGTCTAGTAGATTCTTTCAGATGAACAGAAGAACTCAGAAATCTTAAGGACAAAGTGTCATAGAAGCCTGACTGTGCCCAAAGTGAGGTAATTAAGCTTAGAGACATAAAGGCTTATCTAAAAAAAAAAAAAGTGGCAAATGATGTTATTGGAATCAAATAAGTAGAAAGCCCATAAAGTTTTGGGAAGACACATTTTGACAAAAGTTCTTCCAGTCTAGATGAAACTGTTCAAGATATAAAAAGACTTCATGGAGCTGAACTCCTACAGCAAGAAAGGGGTCTTTAAAAAATGGCTTAGCTGGTATGTTTTTATGTGCTTGTGTTCCTATCACAAGATAGCAAGGAGCATGATGGAACAGAAAGGACCTCAGAGAACCCAGGAACAACGGAGAAAAATGGACTTGAGAGCTACTTCTGTGATGCAGAATAGGGGTCTAATCAAGGAACACCTCTTAACTTAAGATAAAGGGGCTTGACTGGTTAACAATAGGGAGTCTGTAACACCTAGTGGGATTACTGTGGTTCAGCGGTTGCTGTGTGCCCTCTATTTTTTTACCTTTTTGAGTTGTATTTATTATTGTCATCATGCTCCAGCATTGCACATTAGGTGTTAAGTAACAGACTATCCCCAAATTTAGCAGTTTAAAATGACACACATGCATTATCTCACAGTTTCTGTGGATCAGGTCTCCAGGCACAACTTAACTGGTTCCTCTGATTCTGAGTTGTCGCAACCCTTCATTCAAGTTGTCAGCTGGAGTTCGGGATGTGACTAGAGAAGGACCCCCTCCCAAACTCCCTTACAAAGTTGGCAGGATTCAGTTCCCTGGGAGTTTCTATACTGAAGACTTCAACTCCCTGGTGGCTGTTGAGTAGAGGTCACCCTCAGAGCATCTTTCATGTGGCACTTTGCTTCAACAAAGTCATCAAGAAAGACACTGCTGGCAAGATGAAGGTCACTATTTTATGTGACCTAGTCACAACTGTGGGATCCCCTTACCATTGCCATATTCTATTGGTGAGAAACAGGTTACTAAAAGGAAGAAGATAGCTCAAGGCCATGAATGCCAAGAAGTAGGCACCACTGGGGTCATCTTAGAGGCTTCCTGCCTCAGGTATGTGGAAGACAGATAATTTTCTATTCGGTGTATAGGTATCTGGGTTGAGAGTAGTGGAGTCTGGACTGATGCAAATCATAGGATCCTGATCTTTTGACAAATACCATAATTAGATGAGGCTTAGGGAGAGGGTGATCATTGGATGGGAGTGAATAAGTTTTTCGTGTGAGTGAGATGTGAATAGTTGGATCCAAGAGGACAACCAAAATAGGTTGAATTTTTTCACTCCATTTCTTCTTCTGTAGTAGAACCCCTGCTTATAGTCTCATGATGTATGGGGTATACAACCCTTGCTGTTGGGGAACTCATTGTTTCCATAGTTGATATAACCTAAATATATGAGTAAGTTCAGGAAACATTTATATGAATCTATGAATGGTAAATCCAGATTTGAGTAATAAAGGAAACCAGGGAGTTTGAAATGAATCCCAAAACTTCTGAGGCCAACATTAATGCAATACTACGAGACTTTGAAACCACAGGCTGGTTAGACCATCGGGTTGACCCAGTATTGCATGTCTTATATTTATATCATTTGGTTTTTAAAAATAAATACTAATTTTAGTATAAATTCCTAAGGGAAACTTGTAGTTTATTTGAAATGACTGTAACTTTCCCCCCTATGTTTCTTTTAAATGAATTACAAAGAACTCAGAAATGCTGTAAGCCAAAGGATATAGGAAACCCTTATGAATGAATGTGTGTTCTTTTATGTTCTCACACCTGCATTCTCTGTGTAGGAAATGGAAAACAGGATTTTGAACACAGCGTCTTAGCCTCCAGGTAAGAAATTGCATGGGACCTTGAAATCATCCTGTGGACAGATGAAATCTTTAGAAACCAAAAATGTGGCTCAGATTACTAGCATTTGCTTTACAAAATTGCCTGCTTGAAAAAACAGTCCAACTTTTTTTTTTTTTTTTACCATATAAGTCTCAAATCATTATGGTTTGGGAAAAATGCACATGAGACTGTGATAGCAATAATTACTTCAAATGAATAAAAGAAAGCAAGACACTGTGTTGTTTTTCCAAGCAACATTTAAATACAGCATCTTTCATTTTTAGATGCAGTAAATACCACAGAAGCCAGTAGATAAAAATGATGTCCTAACTCCCAAAACCAGACCAAAGGAGTAGGAATTCATTAAGGCAGGCAGCTGAGACAAGGATTGTGGGAAAACCCTGCAAGTCTCTTGGTGGGAAATAGTGGTACCTCTGAGTTATGTTCCAGCATGACTATCTTTTAGATATATTTAGTGATGACCAATACACTAGTAAATTTCCATAAAAACACATAGGATAGGTGATAATTTAAGGTAATCCCATGCCTATAATTTTGTTTTTAAAAAAATTCTGGTCCATTAGTCATTTCTATCTTTGTTAACACCTTTCCCTTCCCACTCAGCCTCTGGTGCAGGTGTTAAAATTTGAAATGACTAATGGAAGAGAAAACATCCTGGAAAATCTACCAAGTGTATATTATAATCAGCCTCCACATATTCTAACTTAAATGTTCCTTGATTGGTGTGGAGCAGAACTAGAAAAAACAGAAAAGGCACGATTCCACAAAGAGCAAGAAGAAGAGTGATTATAAAGTGAGATCCTCTGGTAAACCACAAATGAAGGTCTTACTTCACAGTGACTACCTTCTAAATAATTCTCTAAGCCTAGGAAGTCATCCATCATGGTTATTTACGGCATGGACTGGATGACCACTTGAGAAGAGGCTGTAATGTTTAGGGAAGACTCTGCAAAGTTTCCACAGTTATTCAGGCAAACAGACTCAGAACTCACCTGTAACAAAGAACTTGAGCTCATTAGACGAGGCTTGCTTATCCTTATAAGACCCGAGGGTATGTTTGGGCTTACATCCCTACCTTCCTGTCTCAAGACAGCAGCTTCTGCTTTCATCCAGGTGGTCCTTCACACAGCACCTCAAGTGTATCTAGACAGCTCCAAGTCAAAGCCCAGAAAAAAGAGGCTCTTAGAAAATTAGGTGTCTTCTCTCCCCTATGTAAGGACTGCTTGTCAGGTTTATTTCCCATTCCCAGAAGTATGTCCCTTCCGCAGGGCCTGGACAGGATTTGCATATTGGGGTAAAACACTGTAGTCTTCACATCTGTTGCAGCAAGATGTTTAGAGGCATGTTCTCCAAACCTCAGGGCTCACCTGTGGGGACCTAGCTCCACTTTCCACCACAGTCTCTGTGCAGTGGTAATGGGGAAGACCAGATCTGGCTCCGTACTGGATCTCCTTCTCTTACTTTAACCTTTGTATCTATTGCTTTTGCTGGTAAAGAATCTGCCTGCAATGCCAGAGACCCAGGTTCAATCCCTGGGTTGGAAAGATTCCCTGGAGAAGGAAATGGCAACCCACTCCAGTATTCTTGCCTGGAGGAATCCCATGGACAGAGGAGCCTGGCAGGCTACAGTCCATGGGGTCGCAAAGAGTCAGACATGACTGAGGGACTAACACACAAAACAAGTTACTCACCAAAGGGATGTTGCCTATATATAGCTTGAAGTACACATAACGGTTCATCTCTGGGAGTTCTGCCTCCCATGCCTGAGTGTTAAGTTAAATACCCCTTTTTAGCTCACAGAAAACATCCTGACCTGGCCAACCTGTAAATGGCTGCAAGAAATTAACACATCCCTTCCAGAGTCTTGGCCGGAACCAGAAAATATTCGCAACAATTTACTGCCTTTTTTGCTTTACCTCCTTACCACCCTTTCTTTGTTCCATGAAAGAAACTAGCACCCAAACCAGGGCAAGATGGAGACACTCGTCCACCATCATCTCAATCTGCTGGCTTTCTGAATAAAGTCACTCTTCCTTGCCCCAGCACCTCTTGACTTATTGGACTGTCGTGCGCTGAGCAGTACAGACCTGGTGGCCCAGTGAGCTCATACTAGCATTAGCAAAGGCGCCCAAACACCATAGGTTCTTCAAGTTGTTTTACTGCTTTCAGTGTTCTCCCTGTCATCTCTCATCATACGCATTCAACACAAAATGCTTTCCGCAGTAGAAGCCACATTTATACCTAAAAATAATTTTAGAGATATATGGAAAACATGTTTTTCTGACTAGCCATTTCTAATTATATGTTAACATGTGTGGTATTTATTAAAGAAAATTCTTTAAAATTTTTATTGATCCAAAATATGGTAAACTCCTGTTTAATCAGGAGTTGTCAGGTGCTTGGAAAAATGTAAATGTCTACACAACCAAATTTTGCCTGCTGCTGCTGCTGCTACTGTCGCTTCAGTCATGTCCAACTCTGTGTGACTGCATAGACAGCAGCCCACTAGGCTCCCCCATCCCTGGGATTCTCTAGGCAAGAACGGTGGAGTGGGTTGTCATTTCCTTCTACAATGAGTGAAAGGGAAAAGAGAAAGTGAAGTCGCTCAGTTGTGTCCGACTCTTTGCAACCCCATAGACTACAGCCCACCAGGCTCCCCCATCCCTGGGATTCTCCAGGCAAGAACACTGGAGTGGGTTGGCATTTCCTTCTCCAATGCATGAAAGTGAAAAGTGAAAGTGAAGTCGCTCGGTCGTGTCGACTCTTAGCGACCCCATGGACTGCAGCTCACCAGGCTCCTCCACCCACGGGATTTTCCAGGCAGGAGTACTGGAGTGGGGTGCCATTGCCTTCTCCGAAATCTTGCCTAAAAACCTCTAAAATGGATTACTCAGTCTTCTGCCCCACCTCCACCCCCAGACATTTCCTGCTTTTCAAAATAGAGAATACTGAACAGGATTTAAAGTTTCCCTTGATGACTCAGGCCACCATTATGGAAAGCAGTTTCATAATGATGTGATTTCCCAGGGATTATGAAGGTGAGTAGAGTTACCAGTTCCTACTGAGTGATCCAGGACCATTGCACTATTTGAAATTTTTAAACTTGTTACCTGTCACCTCCCTTGCTATTGCCTGATGCTTTTTACTTACTCCAGTGTACCTGTTTCTTCTCGTAATCCCCATGCTGCCCTTAATCTAACTTCGCGGGATTGTGGCTATACACTGAGTCTCAGTGCCTATCCTTCAGCTCTTCTGTTTGCTTCAAACATTTTTGTCCCTTCCTTCCTCTTCTGTCAGCTGTCAGTTTTGTTGATGTCAGTGTTCTTTTCTGTGTCTAATTTAAATGCTTGTTTTACACTAGTTTGGAAGAAGGTTGAGAGAAATTTTGTAAAATTGTAGAAATGTGCCACATTTTGTGATATCTATTTTTCTATTTGAAGCCTTTTAATCCATCCTTTTCAGGACCACCTCTCTGTTTTAGATGCCAAAAATTGCTATCAGTCTATCACTGAAATGAAAGGTTTTAGAAAAAAGAGAAAACAAATAAGAAAATAATTGATGAGATTTTAGATCAATTTTAAGAGTATTCCTGATACAATTTTCCAGGCCCGCAGCATCTAAGTAAATAAGTGATGAATGAATGGTTTGATTAATTATTTCTGTTTTGAACCCTATTAGTACTGTCCTTTGTAGATTTATCTCTTAGAGAGTTATTTACACTTTCTTAATAAATTGTACATATCTCCAAGATGGGGATTATGTTTTACTCATTTTCGTGTCTTCTGTTCTCAACACAGTATCAGACACAGAGGAGATATCCATCTGTATCTGTTTGATGGAATGATACAGTGTACACTGAATGGTCTCATTGTGTCATCACTGTAGCAAAACCTCTATCAACAGAGAAAGTTTAGATGGTCTCTGAACTCTGCCCCCCATGGTAGGAAGCAGACAGTTAGCAATGAGACTGGTACCAGTAATCTCCTGGCTTCCCTTCCACGTTGCTCTTCCCCACTCCCCACCTCCCCTCACTGCCACCCGTGCTTTCCGAGCCACCACTTGTTTTAGAGACTGAACAGAAGCTCTGAGAGGTGATGCTACATGAACAGATTTTATGTATCCATCTGAGTCTCCTTCATGTCTCCTAATAATTTTCTAGCAAAAACTGGTTGCTGGGCCTATATCTCCCACTTCAGCATTTTGCTGGCCTGCAGAGCAGGGACAGAGGCAGTGACTGTGTGTGTTACTTGACAGGACCTCTCATTAATTTCTGTTAACTGGGCTCTTTTACTTCTCTGTTGGCACAAACATTCGAGTAGTTACTATATTCATTGCGACCAAGGAAGAAGTTCTTGAGCCTAAAGAATGTGGAGAGTTTGAGGAGACAGGAGAGGAAGGCCTGAATTCCACTTTTTTGGGAGGGATCTTTCTGGTATGTTCATGAACTGCCCTCAGGTCTGGTGCTTCAGTGCCCACTGCTTTTCTGCCTCTTGGTACTTTTCCCTCCATCACTCAGAGGTGCTGTTTACCCAAGTGTTGACAAGCAGCCTTTTCCTCAAGGATGCTGGAAAGATGGTTCCACTGAAGCTAATCTTTTGACTCCCTGTTCAATGGCCCCCAAAGTGAACAAGAATGCCTCTTAATCAAGTTTGTCCTCACAAAGAGATAATCTCTGCTCTTTGGTTTGAGAACCACTCCTATGCCACCGTTCTCATAATTAACAATGGCTTGTTAAACTTTTCTCCATGTCTATACACAAAGCAACGTCACTCAGACATAGTGAGTAATTGCATGGTCTGCACAGTAAAACTTCCATCCATTCCATCTGTGTTTCTTCTAGCCCAAGTCCCACGGATTAAGCTGTGACATAGTAGGTGAAATATTTGTATATTTACCTAAAAATGTAAGCAGTGGGAGCTATGAAAGAGGCCCGGCTAGACTCACTTCTGACATCAGAGAGTCTTCTTACATATACCCTCATGGGCAAGGTCCAGAAATTTATTCATTCATTTATCTAGTAGAACTTCAGAACAGATATGTAGAACTGTTCTTTTTCTGTGTTCATCCCAAGTTGTAGTAAAAACAAAACAGCAACAACAATTAAAAAAACTTTTTTAAAGCCATTATCTAAACTTTTTTGGCATTAATGTCATCTATATGCTGGAAGTTCAGCTCTATGTATCTGATCCCCCAGGGATTAGATAAAGAGAGGGCACCCTGTTTTTGTGGACTTGAAAGTGACTTCAATTATAAGTATATAACTTCTAGATGGATATTCTGGCCTATTTGGCTTTAAAAAAATTGTTTTGATGTTGAATTGTTTGAGTTATTTATATATATATATATGTTAGATACTCACAAGTAAACTAAAAAATGGGAAGAAGACCTCAATAGACGTTTTTCCGAAGAGGAAATTCAGGTAGCCAACAGCCACATGAAAAGATGCTCAACCTCAGCAATCATCAGGGAAATGCAAATCAAAACCACAATAAGGTATCACCTTATACCTGTCAGAATGGCTATAATCAAAAAGCACACATATGACAAATGTTAGCAAGGATTGTGGAGAAAAGGGAACCCTCATACATTGGTGGTGGTAATGTACATTGGTGCAGCCACTGTGGATAACAGTTTGGAGGTTTCTCAAAAAGCTAGAGATAGAACTAGCATATGACCCAGCAATCCTACTCTGGTGTAGACATCCAAAAAAAAAATTAATTCAAGAAGATCCATGCACCTCAAAGTTTATAGCAGCATTGTCTTTACAATAGCCAAGATATGGAAGCCACCTAGGTGTGCAACAACAGATGAATGGATAAAGATGTGATTATATATGTCTGCAATGGAATACTACTCAGCCACTGCAGGAGTGGAATTTTGCCATTTGCAGCAACATGATGGACATGGAGGCATTAAGTTAAGTGAAAGAGGTCAGAAGAGACAAAGGCTATATGATATCTCTTATATGCAGAATCTAAAAAATACAGCAAACTAGTGGATATAAGAAGAAAGGAGCAGACTCAAAGATATAGAGAACTAGTGGTTACCAGTGAGGAGGGGGGAGGGGCAATACAAACGTGGGGGAGTGGGAGGTAGACTCTACTGGGTGTAAATAGACTCAAGGATATATTAGATAATGTGAGGGATATGGCCAATGTTTCGTAATAACTGTAAATGGAGAGTAACCTTTAAAAGTATATTAAAATTTTTTTTTAAAAATTAAAACATTTTTCCAGTGGAAAAACATTCAAACTTAATATTTCTGTCTCTGGTAAAGACAACACCTCCTCTTTGAATTTAAACCTATTACCCTTGTTATAGAGATATAGAAAGTACAAAAGGATACAATTTTCTATCTTAGATTTATTATCTCCATGTTTCTGATATTTTCTGGTCAATTTTTTATGATATGTCACCTCTGTGGTAGATAACTTACCAGTAACCTTCGATAAGTTCTTGTCTAAAAGGCACTGAAAAGTATTATCAGTTAAAAAAGGTTATTTTGTCACTGTATTTTTAGTGTATTGAGGTTACACTAAAAACCTCAATGATAGTATATTTTCCCTCTTCAAGTAGTTATCTCTTAAATACTAAAGGATTCATAAGTTGATTTGTGTCCCTCCTCATATAGCCTACTTTTATGTTCAGTTTTAGTCATTTAAATGTTAATTTTTTAGGATTTCTATCCTAAACTTCCAGGAGAAAATGAGCAATTTATCAAAATTACTACCTTGAATTCAGTCACTGCTAAGGAGGTCCAACCAGTCCATCCTTAAGGAGATCAGTCCTGGGTGTCCATTGGAAGGACTGATGCTAAAGCTGAAACTCCAATACTTTGGCCACCTCATGTGAAGAGTTGACTCATTGGAAAAGACCCTGATGCTGGGAGGGATTGGGGGCAGGAAGAGAAGGGGACAACAGAGGATGAGATGCTGGATGGCATCACCGACTTGATGGACATGAGTCTGAGTGAACTCCGGGAGTTGGTGATGGACAGGGAGGCCTGGCGTGCTGCGATTCATGGGGTCGCAAAGAGTCGGACACAACTGAGAAACTGAACTGAACTGAACTGAAGATTTAATTTATTCAATAGAAATTCTTCTTCTTGGCTCCTTTGGAACCTGAGTTATCTGGATATTTGTTTTTGTTGTTCAGTTGCTCAGTCATGTCCTACTCTTTGTGACCCCATGACTGCAGCACGCCAGGCTCCCCTGTCCTTCACTGTCTCCCAGAGTTTGCTCAAGCTCATGTCCATTGAACGATGATGCCATCCATCCATCTCATCCTCTGTTGTCCCCTTCTCCTTCTGCTCTCAGTCTTTCCCAGCATCAGGGTTTTTTCCAATGAGGTGGCTCTTAGTCTTGGAGCTTCAGCTTCAGCATCAGTCCTTCCAGTGAGTATTCAGGCTTGATTTCCTTTGGAATTGACTAGTTTGATCTCCTTGATCTGAATATATAAGCACCCAAATATCTCAGAACACTTGTCTCCAAGCTGACCCACTGTAACTAAGACCTCTCAGCCTCACATTGTGTAATCTCTGCCTGGAGAGGAAGCATCCAACCAACCTCTTCCTCCTCACCTCTCTTATATCACTTCCTGCCTCCTCATCATTCAAGCCTCAGATGGTCTGGCTTAATTAGACTTCTGGGTAAGCAAGACTCACCTAGGGCATTTCTGTGGTAGTAAGTGCTTAAAAGAAACAGCAGCAGCAGCAAACAATAACATATTTTCCAAGTAGATAATATATTTTCAAATTTTCTCATGGCTTGTTGGATTCCTTTCCAGTTTTTCCTGGTCTTTTCACTTTGGTTTGTGCATGTTTTAATATTCTCAAAATAGCTTATCTTGTCTTTGATTTTGTAGAGAACCCAGAAGGAGAATGGCGTCTTTCTGAAAAGCCAAATAACTCTGTCATATTGTAACAAACAGAACCTTTACTTGGGAGCAAAGTATCGCATAGTCAAATGCTCTCCAGATGCTTGCTCTGCCACCAGAGTGCGAGCAGATATTTTTCAGTCTGTATTCACCTCTTCAAAATGCAGCCCTTTAAAACACACACATGGGCACACACACTTACAAAAGCCTTAAGAGATTCTTATCTCTAACTTTGGACAATTAGTAGTGTTTTCTCCCTGTTTAGGAAGACTGAGGGGTAAGAACCTGGCCTGTCCCCCTGGAAGCTTGGCCAGTTGTCTGGACTTCATGGAAATCCACCTGGACTGTGCGGTGGAGGTCCCTATTCCTGGGAGTACTTCTGCTCCCTAGAGGATTTCAGTGAGGAGTACTCAACAAAGAGAAACAAGTGGAAAAGCTTAAACATCTCAATGAGCAGAATCCAGTATGAGGAATACCTCTGACAGTGTCTGAGTTTTCTACATCCTCAGAACAAGAGCATGACGCTTGTACTTTCCAGGGGTTCCCTGAAAGATAGCGTGGCCATCACAGTTCCCCTGGCACTACCGTGGAGACTGGGCTACAAGGGTGAGCTGAGCTGGTACAGCCCTGGCCTCCCCGAGCCTCATTTCAGTGAGGAAACAGACAGGGTACACATATTCTCAAAAATAAATATATGAGCAGAAATTTGATAAGTTCCATAAAGAAAAAGCTGTTTACATGAAACTATAACTGCGTGACTTGGTTTAGATTGAAGAACCTCAGTAAGGAAATATGTGAATCCAGTATGAGGAATACCTCTGACAGTGTCTGAGTTTTCTACATCCTCAGAACAAGAGCATGACGCTTGTACTTTCCAGGGGTTCCCTGAAAGATAGCGTGGCCATCACAGTTCCCCTGGCACTACCGTGGAGACTGGGCTACAAGGGTGAGCTGAGCTGGTACAGCCCTGGCCTCCCCGAGCCTCATTTCAGTGAGGAAACAGACAGGGTACACATATTCTCAAAAATAAATATATGAGCAGAAATTTGATAAGTTCCATAAAGAAAAAGCTGTTTACATGAAACTATAACTGGGTGACTTGGTTTATATTGAAGAACCTCAGTAAGGAAATATGGGGGAACCTGGGGGCAGGTACACGTATGAAGACCTGGAATTGTGGAAGAGCTTGGCCAGATGCAGACTGAAGAAACATCAGTGGGCAGAAGTGCCAGGATTATCATGGGGAGAGTATTTTTTCAGGAGAAAATCAATAATGGTGGTTTTACAAAACTGACAACTTTGAAACTGTTTCTTTGAAGATGAAGAAAAATGTTAAATTTTAACTAATGCAGTAAAATTGTGACTTGATTGTTGAAATTGTTTAGTTGCTAAGTTGTGTCTGACTCTTTTACAACCCCATGGACTGTAGCCCACCAGGCTCCTCTGTTCATGGGATTTCCCAGGCAAGAATACTGGAATAGATTGCCATTTCTTTCTTCAGGGCATCTGACCCAGGGATCCACCCCATGTCTTCTGCACTGGCAGGTGTGTTCTTTACTCCTGAGCCACCAGGGAAGCCCACTTGGTTAGGGGTGATCCAAAAATATTTGTGTGAGCTGTATTTATCAAGGATTAGTTTCAACCGTATGTAAGAGAAAAGCCAACGATAGTGGCTAAAGCTACAAGAGAGGTTTCTTGTTCTTAGTGACTGGTTGTTTGGTGGTTCAAGGTATCTGTGATTCTTGGTCTTTTCCTCATGGCTACAAGGTAGCTGCTTACTCTCCAGCTCGAGTCACTATCTCAATTTTCCAGGCAGTAACAGTGACTTGTGTATCAGGAAAGCAAAACTTCAGACAGAGTTCATCAGCAGACTCCACATAAATTTTATTGGTCAAAACAGTGGCACATGACCACTCCACTTTGCCAGAGAAGATGAGAAACTTTCTAAAGCTAAGTATGAAAGTTAGGTTTAGGTTCTGTAATTAGGAAAAGGGGAAAGATGGGTGTTGGATGGACAATTAGTTGTGTTTGCAACTTAGAGTTTTTAAGCCTACTCTGTAGGTAGAAATGCTTTTTTCACACCCATGCAAAATTTGTCACATGTATTTCAATGACTCCCAACAATCTGAAAGAGTCTGTTGCAGCATTAACTGGACTTCAACCAAAATGAATCTTCTTTGATGAATTATTCAATTAACATTAGTGTTTTAACACAAATTTGCTTCCCCTTTTAGAGTTGTGTTTTGCCGTGTTCCCTAAAACTCAAGCATCAGATCAGCTTTGCTCCCTGTTATAAGCAGGCAGTCTCATATTGGCTTCTGTAGCCTGTTTGCTATAGGTTCGGAGTGAAAGAAAACCAAGAAATAAACTTTCTGAGGTGGTTTAATCAATCCAAGATGCATGCCATTTTCAGATCATCTGTTGCATTTGTATTTTAGAACTCTATAGCTTAGCTCTGCCCATCAGTATTTTCTGAAATCTTTGTTTAATTTGAACGTCCTTCTGGGTTGAACTGGAGGAGCCCAGGAAATGATCCAATCTGAGTGATGGAAGATTCCAAAAGGTATCTGGACACTGCGACTTTTATCTTCATGGTCTCATGTTGTTATTCAGCTACGGTTGGGGTAGACAGTTCTGTGTAGGTTTTGGTTTATCTTGTGCTGCCAGTGTCCCTTCAGCGCATAGTCACATGTGGTAACCAGCCTAAGGGATGACCCTTGATTATCTCAACCTTCTGGTATTCCTGCTCTTGCATAGTCCTTCCCCATACTGTATCAGGATTGGTCTGTGTGGCCAACAGCATAGATACTACTGGCTAGGTCATGTTGCTTGCTAAGTTGCTTCAGTCGTGTCCGACTCTGTGCGACCCCATAGACGGCAGCCCACGAGGCTCCCCTGTCCCTGGGATTCTCCAGGCAAGAACACTGGAGTGGTTTGCCATTTCCTTCTCCAATGCATGAAAGTGAAAAGTGAAAGGGAAGTCACTGAGTCTTGTCTGACTCTTAGTAACCCCATGGACTGTGGCCCACCAGGCTCCTCTGTCCATGGGACTTTCCAGGCAAGAGTGCTGGAGTGGGGTGCCATTGCCTTCTCCAAACATATACACACTGCTGCTGCTAAGTCGCTTCAGTCGTGTCCGACTCTGTGCAACCCCACAGATGGTAGCCCACCAGGCTTCCCCATCCCTGGGATTCTCCAGGCAAGAACACTGGAGTGGGGTGCCATTTCCTACTCCAATGCATGAAAATGAGAAGTGAAAGTGAAGTCGCTCAGTCGTGTCTGACTCTTAGCGACCCCATGGACTGCAGCCTACCAGGCTCCTCCGCCCATGGGATTTTCCAGGCAAGAGTACTGGAGTGAGGTGCCATTGCCTTTTCCAGGCTAGTGACTCTGTGCGACCCCATAGACGGCAGCCCACGAGGCTCCCCTGTCCCTGGGATTCTCCAGGCAAGAACACTGGAGTGGTTTGCCATTTCCTTCTCCAATGCATGAAAGTGAAAAGTGAAAGGGAAGTCACTGAGTCTTGTCTGACTCTTAGTGACCCCATGGACTGTGGCCCACCAGGCTCCTCTGTCCATGGGACTTTCCAGGCAAGAGTACTGGAGTGGGGTGCCATTGCCTTCTCCAAACATATACACACTGCTGCTGCTAAGTCGCTTCAGTCAGGTCCGACTCTGTGCAACCCCACAGATGGTAGCCCACCAGGCTTCCCCATCCCTGGGATTCTCCAGGCAAGAACACTGGAGTGGGGTGCCATTTCCTACTCCAATGCATGAAAATGAGAAGTGAAAGTGAAGTCGCTCAGTCGTGTCTGACTCTTAGCGACCCCATGGACTGCAGCCTACCAGGCTCCTCCGCCCATGGGATTTTCCAGGCAAGAGTACTGGAGTGAGGTGCCATTGCCTTTTCCAGGCTAGGTCATAGAAGACATCATAGCTTCTGCCTTACTGTCTGTCTTGGAACTTTCATCCTGGGACAAGTTAGCTGCCATGCTGCAAGGACATTCAAGCAGCCTTATGGAGAGACCCAGTGATGACTAAATAAGGCCTTCTGCCAACAGCCAGTAAGGAACTGCCACCAGCAGTGTAAGTGAGCCATCTTGGAAGCAGATCCCCCCAGCCCTTATTAAGCCTTCTGTTGACAGAAGCCTGGGTCAACCTCTTGACTGCAGCATCCTGAGTGACCCTGAGCTAGAATTGCTCAGCTACTTCTATATGCCTGACTCACAGAAACTATGAAATAATAATTGCTTGTGATTTAAAGCTACCAACTTTGAAGGTTATCGATCAGGCAGCAGTAGCTAGTATACCACATGTTTTTGCTTTCTACCCTGGAGAACCACAGATCTGATGACTGTTGGCTTGGCCCAAGCATTCGCATAGATCAAGAAGTTAACACTCCTAATGGTGATCTTTGACTGATGGGATGCGAACTAATGCACCTACTTCCTGTCTTTCAAGAGGCCGATTCTGGAAGGCATTAAGTGGGTTCTTGGGTGGTCTCTGGACAGAATAAAGCCCTTGTTTCCATAGTCGTGTGTTCTCTTTGTTTCCTTCCTTTCTGTCTCTTACTCTCTGTCTCTTCCTTCCCAATATCACCTCCCAAATTATCTATTTGCATACAAGCTCTGGTGTCAAGCTTTTCCTCCAGGGAAACCCAAGCTGAGACCAGGAGTGTGTGAAAAATACCACCTGCCCCCAGGGCTGTTCTAAATGAAAACATGCACTTTTGACTCAGTGGATGAGAGCAGCTGCCTAGCCTCATTTGTGTGGACAATACAAATAAAAAGCTTATTTCATTGGAGGGCTTCTTTAGCCATATAATGATAAACTCTTGTTTCTTTTTCTTGACTTAAAAAAAAAAATTGAGCATTTTAGACGATGTCAGCTTTGAAAATTTCCAAATTAGATGTTTATATGTCAAGGGCCCTTACAACCCCTTTGACTTGGCATTAATGAGGAATTAAATAACTCCTGAAGCAAAAAAAAAAAAAAAAAGTACATTGTACATATTGCATTCCTCAGTCCTCAAAAAAAGAGAACTCATTCTCAATAGGCATCATTGCCAAGTTCAGGCACAGTTAAGTTGCTTAGGAATTTGGTGTCCACAAAGGGAGTGCCCTCATCCTGCCAGCCTACACGGTGGTCTGCTAGAAAAGTACTTTCCTAAGGATAAAGAATTCGCACTTCTTTCACTATAGGGCAGGGAGTATCTTTCTTAATCTCTGTCCACATACAGTCATTCTATGTGTGGCATGTTTTGGGGTAATGGTGAAAGGAGTTCTTTCACCTGATCTCATTTTTTTAAAGCCAAAACCATTTCGTATTGCGGTATAGCCAATTAACCATGTTGTGATAATTTCAGGTGAACAGTGAAGGGGCTCAGCCATACATACACATGTATCCGTTCTCCCCCAAACTTTCCTCACATCCAGCCTGGCACATAGCACTGAACAGAATTCCATGTGCTATACAATAGGTTTTTGTTGGTTAGTAACGTGGAAGCAGTTCTTCAATTTCACGCCAGCCATGGAGCTCCAAGGACAAAGGTGGATCTTTTAATGGATATTTTGGTCCATTTGTCTCTTTCCCATGAAAAGAACTGTTATCATGCACTAGAATTCCTTTTTCTTAACCAAAAGAATTCTCTTGCAGTAACCTAATTTTATGAACCTTCTGAAGTCTAAAAGACTAACCTTAAGTCCACTGTAATGGTCAAGTTCCTTCGACTTGGACACATCTTTACCAGTCTGAGAGATGGTCAACAAAAGGAGGACAGAGCTCGAGTCTAAGTCCTTTTTCAACTGATCCACATCGAGGCTTCTATAGCACCCATTTCCTTTTCATAGCTCCCATCCGCCTTACAATTCAAATTCACAGCTGTGAGGACCCTAACAACTATTCTAGTCTGTAAATTTGGGCTTCAACATGAAGATTACAGAATGAGAGAAAATCAAGTGGTAATGGAACAGAAACAGGGGCCACAATGGAGGATAATGGGTTTTGGAATTACAGGATCTGAAATCCTGGTGGAGGACTGAGAGATGTGGGTTCCATCCCTGGGTCGGGAAGATCCCCTGGAGGAGGGCATGGCAACCCATTCCAGTGTTCTTGCCTGGAGAATCCCATGGACAGAGGAGCCTGGTGAGCTACAGTCCACAAGGTCGCACAGAGTCAGACATGACTGGAGTGACTTAGCATGCATGCGTGCCCTAAGTGCCCGCTGCTGTGCTGAGTTAGGAAGGCGATGAAGGCACGGACCCTGCCCTCAAGGAGCTCAGCCCAGTGAGACACAGGACTCAGTTTTCCAAAGAATAAATGCAATTCTTAGTTGGCACCACTTTTGAAATTTTTCCAATGGGATGTTGGCAGACAAGAACAGTGGGTAAAGTCAGAGATCGATGTGATTATGACAGTGACCATGATACTAGTTCCAGACTCCTCTTTCCTGGTGGAATAACTACCAGACTATGTAATTGAAAGCTTTTTTGGAGAGTACCTGAAGAATGTTAAGTCTCCACCAATCTAAGTGTAGTAATAGCTTAAGTTCTCCAAGTCATTTTCCCTCACGACACAAAACCCTAGTTTCCCAGAACTTGCTTTCTCCTCTTCATCGCTCAGTGTTTTCATCATGACCCCCACCTTCATTTGCTCCTTCTGAGGGCAAGGCAGAGACGGCCGCCCTGGAGCTTGCCAGTGAACTGAGCCCCATTGAGAGCTGATCCTTTGACCACAGTATCAAAGCAGTCCAGCTGCAGATTAAGGAAACAGAAGGCTCTGAAGCTTTGGTTTAAGAGTCAGGTCATGGAGCTCTTTGAAGAGCTTGAGCTTTTGGAGGAAAAAAAAAACGGTGAGGCAAGTTGCAAATGCACATGCATCATATTTACATAAAAAGGAAGGAATATAAAATAAAGTGACAAACAGCAAGGTCACACTGTAGAGCATAAGGAACTATATGCAATATTCCATGGTGAGCCACAATGGAAGGAAACATGAAAAAAAAGAGTATATATGTATATATTTGTGTGTGTATGTACAACTGAATCACTTCGCTGTACAGACAAACTAAACAACATTGTAAATAAACTCTGCTTCAATAAAATTTTTTAAAAATAAAATTAAGTGACAGACATTTTAGCAAATATAACAGAGCATTCATATCTTATTGAGTGTTATTTCCTTCAATGCAAGTTACCATGGTAGACAAAATACTCATTTCAACTCTGTCGCTGTTGCTCAAAACAATTTCCTTTCAGAAGTGCCCATGAAGTTGGCAGAGGATTCTTTTGAATATGCTCAGTAGAAGGCATTTTTATCCTTTAAGAGAGGATTTACTTTTTTGTTAAAGAGTCAAAAGACATTTAGAGCCAAATGTGATGGAATAAAGCTAGCAATTAAGCTGGCTAATCTTGTTTGTCACTGTAAAACAACAGGGCTGATTTGGTACCTGAGCTTAAGCTAATTCTGAGGCAATTCCACAAAGCACCCTAAATGTATTTTTGTCATAAGTTTGTAGGGCTTCCATAACAAAATAATATAGACAGAGGAGCTTCAATACAAAAGCTTATTTTCTCACAGTTCTGGAGGCTAAAAGTCCAAGGCAAAGGTGCTGACAGGTTTAGTATCTCCCGAGGCCTCTCTTCCTGGCTTGTAGACTGTCATCTTCCTGCTATGTCCTCCTGTGGTCTTTCCTCTGTGTGTGAATCCCTGGTGTATCTATGTACATCCAAATTCTTGTTTCTTACAAAGACATTAGTCAGAATAGTTTAAAGCCCACCCTAACAGCTTTCTTTAACTTAATCAGCTCTTTGAAGGACCTATCTCCAAATACAGTCACATTCTGAGATATGTGGGATTAGTGTTTCAGCATTTGAATTCTGTATAGAAGAATTCAGCCCTTAACACAATTCAGCCATTAACAACAGTCATCACTGAGTAAGTGTATAGCTTTTCATGTGCTCTAATCTGAAAGAAAATGAAAGTCGCTCAGTTGTGTCTGACTCTTTGCAACCCCATGGACTATACAGTCCAAGGAATTCTCCAGGCCAGAATACTGGAGTCGGTAGCCTTTTTCTTCTCCAGGGGAACTTCCCAACCCAGAGATCGAACCCAGGTCTCCTGAATTGCAAGTGTATTCTTTACCAGCTGTGCCACATGGGAAGCCCAACAATACTGGAGTGGGTAGTCTATCCCTTCTCCAACAAATCTTCCCAATCCAGGAAACCAGGGTCTCCTGCATTGCAGGTGGATTCTTTACCAGCTGAACTATCAGGGAAGCCCCACTCTTACCTGAAAGACCATGTAATTTTTACATGTAAGTACTGGCATGCTTGTTAAAAACTAATTACTTCCATCTATAAATGAGTGGGTAAACAAAATATTGTATATACATAAAATAGAACATTATTCAGCCATTAAAAGGAATGAAATTCTGACACATGCTACAATGTGGACAAAACCTGAAATCATTATGCTAAGTGAAATAAACCAGATATGATTCCATTTCTATGAAATTTCCAGTCAAATACATAGAGACAGAGAATAGAAAGCATTTATCAGAGGCTGGGAGGAGGGGAGGTGGGGAGCTATTGCTTAATGGGTAGAGTTTCAGTTTGGGAGGATGAAGAAGTTGTGGAGATGGATGGTGGTGATGGATACACACAAGGCACTTAATGACACTGAACTACACTTAAACATAGTTAAAATGCTAAATTTTAATTAACTTCTGGGTCTTTCTTAAGCATCTTGTATCTTCTTGATCTGTGCCTCTATTCTTTATCCAAGATCTTGGATCATCTTTACTATCATCCTTGTAATTCTTTTTGGGTAGATAAGTTTTATGGTATTATATATATTTTCCCACAATAAAAAAAGTTTTAAAGTGATTACTCTGTAATTGTTGGTCAAGAAATAGAGCCTAAATTTTCCAGGAAATTAGGTTTAATATGGTCTGTCTAGAAGTAAAAGACAAATGTGTAAACCTAGGGGTGTAGCTAGCCTAGGAACTCAGGAAAGTTGAAAGACTATAATTTAGGATGTGTGTGTGTGTGTGTGTTCAACTGCTCAGTCAAGTCTGAGTCTTTGCGACCCCATGGACTGTAGCCCGTCAGGCTCCTCTGTCCATGGAATTATCCTGGCAAGAATACTAGAGTGGGTTGCCATTTCCTTTGCCAGGGGATTTTTCTGACCCAGGGATTGAACCTGCGTCTCCTGTATCACAGGTGGATTCTGTACTATTGCACCACCTAGGAAGCCCATAATTTAGGGTGCCATGCTTTGATTATTTCTGAGCAACAATTGTCTCAATCATGTATAATAATAGCAGTTCTGTAGCCTCTGTTTTCTGACTTAATAAGTAGTGCTATGAAGGTCCACATGAACCTTCCTGCCAAGAGTGGGCCATGTCTCAGCACTGGTGTGTGATACTTTTGCCCCTGCTCAGGACCTAATCTGGTTAAACCATAAAGCATATAAAATCTGGTTTACAATTCCCTTCCTTTCCTCTTTATCTGTCTGCTGAAATCTGATTTCCCCTTCCCACTGGACAGTAAAATGCCTTCAGTGGTTAAATTTTGAAGGCCTAATCCTCTTGCCATCAGTACTCATCTTACCCTCAGACTTGCCATCCAGGAAGCCAGGCATAAGCAACTAGAATTATCTTGACTTGCACCTCTTTCTGTTATAGCAAAGCTTCTAGTCATCTAATAATAGGTTTTCAAAGTGCCTGGAGATCGTGGAAAGAAACACTCTCCTACTATAAACTATATAGTGATTTGTGAAATGATGAAACTGTGGGAAAATATATTGATTCCATCTATCACTTAAGAGAAAAACAAGTTCACACTAAGATGTAAATGACTGAAGGGTTTACTAGCAGAAGGAGGCAATTCCTTAGGTCAGTGTTATAGCTATCATTTCTTGTCATCCTTGGCCATTCGGGGTCTCAGGGAACACTTTTTCTTTTCCAAGCATTGAGGTCAGAGGGGAATTTGATTAGAATGTGACAGCCATTAGTTCCTAGCTCTTTCCCACAATCAACCCAACCTGCAGAAAATGCCGTTAGAAAGCAAACAGGAAATCATTCCTTCTGTTGTCCTTATGCTCGGCTGAGATAAGCCTTCTCAGTCGGATTCTTCTTTCACATATGGAGAAATATAATCAATTTCCTGATCAATCTGGCCTCCCTGGATCTGTTTTTTTAAATAAATGAAAATTATACCAAAGCAGACTTGCCTGTGAGTGTCTAGGAGGCCCCGGCGGAGGCGTGGGTCAGCAGTGGCCTGCTGTAGTTGGGGGCATTGAGTGTAGCCGTGAGTGCATGAGACCTTTTGAAGGCGGTCACTATTATCTTCATTACCTCCACCATAGCTTGCTACTGCTAAGTTGCTTCAGTCGTGTCCGACTCTGTGCAACCCCATAGACAGCAGCCCACCAGGCTCCCCCAACCCTGGGATCCTCCAGGCAAGACTACTGGAGTGGGTTGCCATTTTCTTCTCCAACGCATGAAAGTGAAAAATGAAAGTGAAGTTGTTTAGTCATGTCTGACCCCTAGCAACCCTATGGACTGCAGCCCACCAGGCTCCTCTGTCCATGGGATTTTCCAGGCAAGAATACTGGTGTGGTTCCAGGTAAATAACAGGGAAGGAATGCAACCCCATCTATCAACAGAAAATTGGATTAAATTGAGCATGGCCCCGCCCATCAGAACAAGACCCAGTTTTTCCCTCAGTCTCTAACATCAGGAAGCGTCCATAAGCCTCTTATCCTTCTCCATCAGAGGGCAGACAGAATGAAAACTACAATCACAGAAAACTAACCAATCTGATCACTCAGTGAAACTATGAGCCATGTCATGTAGGGCCACCCAAGACAGATGGGTCATGGTGGAAAGTTCTGAAAAAACGTGGTCCACAGGAGAAGGGAATGGCAAACCATTTCAGTATTCCTGCCTGGAGAACTCCATGAACAGTATGAAAAGGCAAAAGAAGATGAACTGAAGATGAACTCCCCAGGTCGGTAGGTGCCCAATATCCTACTGGAGATCAGTGGAGAAATAACTTCAGAAAGAATGGAGATGGAGCCAAATCTAAAACAACACCCAGTTGTGGATGTGACTGGTGATAGAAGCAAGGTCCGATGCTGTAAAGAGCAATATTGCATAGGAACCTGGAATGTTAGGTCCCTGAATCGAGGCAAATTGGAAATGGTCAAACAGGAGATGGCAAGAGTGAACATCAACATTTTAGGAATCCGTGAACTAAAATGGACTGGAATGGGTGAATTTAACTCAGATAACCACTATATATACTACTATGGACAAGAATTCCTTAGAAGAAATGTGTTGTCATAGTCAACAAAAGAGTCTGAAATGCAGTACTTGGATGCAATCTCAAAAACGACAGAATGATCTGTTTGTCTCCAAGGCAAACCACTCAGTATCACAGTAATTCAAGCCTATGCCCCAACCAGTAATGCTGAAGAAGCTGAAGTTGAATGGTTCTATGAAGACCTACAAGACCTTCTAGAACTAACACCCCAAAAAGATGTCCTTTTCATTATAGGGGACTGGAATGCACAAGTAGGAAGTCAAGAAATACCTGGAGTAACAGGCAAATTTGGCCTTGGAGTACAGAATGAAGCAGGTAAAGGCTAATAGAGCTTTGCCAAGAGAACGCACTGGTCATAGCAAACACCCTCTTCCAACAACACAAGAGAAGATTCTACACATGGACATTACCAGATGGTCAACATGAAAATCAGATTGATTATATTCTTTGCAGCCAAAGATGAAGAAGCTCTATACAGTCAGCAAAAACAAGACTGGGAGCTGACTGTGGCTCAGATCATGAACTCCTTATTGCCAAATTCAGACTTAAATTGAAGAAAGTAGGGAAAGCCACTAGACCATTTAGGTATGACCTAAATCAAATCCCTTACAATAAAAGTGAGAAATACATTCAAGGAAAACAATAGAATGGGAAAGACTAGAGATCTCTTCAAGAAAATTAGAGATACCAAGGGAACATCTCATGCAAAGATGGGCTCAATAAAGCTCAATAAATGGTATGGACCTAACAGAAGCAGAAGATATTAAGAAGAGGTGGCAAGAATACACAGAAGAACTATACAAAAAAGATCTTCATGACCCAGATATCACTCACCTAGAACCAGACATCCTGGAATGTGAAGTCAAGTGGGCCTTAGAAAGCATCACTACAAGCAAAGCTAGTGGAGGTGATGGAATTCCACGTGAGCTGTTTCAAATCCTCAAAGATGATGCTGTGAAAGTGCTGCACTCAATATGCCAGCAAATTTGGAAAACTCAGCAGTGGCCACAGGACTAGAAAAGGTCAGTTTTCATTCTAATCCCAAAGAAAGGCAATGCCAAAGAAAGCTTAAACTACCACACAATTGCATTCATCTCACACGCTCAAAATTCTCCAAGCCAGGCTTCAATTGTACCTGAACTGTGAAGTTCCAGATGTTCAAGCTGGAAGAGGAAAAGGCAGAGGAACCAGAGATCAAATTGCCAACATCCACTGGATCATCGAAAAAGCAAGAGAGTTCCAGAAAAGCATCTATTTCTGCTTCATTGACTATGCCAAAGCCTTTGACTGTGTGGATCACAACAAACTGGAAAATTCTTAAAGAGATGGGAATACCAGACACCTGACCTGCCTCTTGAGAAATCTGTGTGCAGGTCAGGAAGCAACAGTTAGAACTGGACATGGAGCAACAGACTGGTCCCAAATTGAGAAAGGAGTACGTCAAGGCTGTATATTGTCACCCTGCTTGTTTAACTTATATGCAGAGTGCATCATGAAAAACACTGGGCTAGATGAAGCACAAGCTGGAATGAAGACTGCCGGGAGAAATATCAATAACTTCACATATGCAGATGACACCACCCTTATGGCAGAAAGTGAAGAACTAAAGAGCCTCTTGATGAAAGTGAAAGAGGAGAGTGAAAAAGTTGGCTTAAAACTCAACATTCAGAAAACGAAGATCATGGCATCTGGTCCCATCACTTCATGGCAAATACGTGGGGAAACAATGGAAACAGTGACACTTTATTTCTTGGGATCTAAAATCACTGCAGATGGTGACTGCAGCCATGAAATTAAAAGATTTGATCCTTGGAAGAAAAGCTAGACAGCATGTTAAAAAGCCAGAGACATTACTTTGCCAACAAAGGTCCGTCTAGTCAAGGCTATGGTTTTTCGAGTAGTCATGTATGGATGTGAGAGTTGGACTATAAAGAAAACTGAGCTCTGAAGCATTGCTGCTTTTGAACTGTGGTGTTGAAGAAGACTCTTGAGAGTCCCTTGGACTACAAGGAGATCCAACTAGCCCATTCTAAAGGAAATCAGCCCTGAATATTCATTGGAAGGACTGATGCTGAAGCTGAAACTCCAATACTTTGGCCACCTGATGTGAAGAACTGACTCATTGGAAAAGATCTTGATGCTGGGAAAGATTGAAGGTGGGAGGAGAAGGGGACAACAGAGGATGAGATAGTTGAATGGCATCACCAACTCGATGGACGTGAGTCTGAGTGAACTCTGGGAGTTGGTGATGGACAGGGAGTCCTGGTGAGCTTCAGTCCATGGGGTCACAAAGAGTCGGACACGACTGAGTGACTGAACTGCATGACATATTAGCCTGAACCCAAACTGCGCTATTTCTCTGTGGTCTAGTGGTTAAGAATCTCCCTTGCAATGCAGGGGACATGGGCTTTATCCCTGGTTTGGAAACCAAGATCCCACATTCTGTGGTGCGACAAGCCACCTTGGCACTTCTACTGAGCCCACCCACGCCCTCTGGAGCTGGCCTGCTATGAGTGGAGAGTAATTGAGCTGCAGGGAAACATCCCACATGATACAATGAAGACCTAATACACCCAAATAAATAAATAAATAGTAGAAAATAAAAGCAGTAATGCCCTATTAAAGAATGACTCTAGCTTTGTGAAAAAGTAAGTTTGTGTAAGTTGCTTCTAGCTACAAGAAAAAGTTTTGAAAACATGAGTCTCTATGATGCAGAGTGTATTTCCCTTTCCAGAAAAGAATCTAATTTTTGAAGTGTCAGAGGCATTGTTATACAACAATCCATACTGAAGAAGGTCTCCTGGTATCAGACCCTGAAGGTGGCTTTAAGCTATGCTTTATGGTATATGCAAATAATGAATATCAAGTCATATCTTCTAAAATGTAAAATGATTCTACAGCAGCAACAAGGGCATCACTTTTCTTCTCTCCTGTTTACTCCTACCCCTTTTCCATTAATATCAATGCATTAATGAATATCTAAGTATTTGTTGCTGTAGAAGGTATCACAGCATCCCCACCTCCGCCCGTGTTATTAAGATATATGTTCATACATCACTGTATAGGTTTAAGGTACATAATGTAATGTTTTGACTTAGATATGTCATGAAATGATCACCACAGGTTTAGTTAATATCCATCACCTCATATGGATACAATTTTAAAGAAAGAAGAAAATGAAAATGTTTTTCCTTGTGGTCAGAATTCAGGATCTACTTTCTTAACAATTTATGTATATATCATATAGCAGAGCTGTATGCTACAGCTCTGTTAGCTACCGAGATCATGTTGTAAACAAAATCCCTAGTACTTATTTATCTTACAACTGGAGGTTGGGTACCACAGGTTTGAGTTCTGAATCTGTGCTGAATCACTGGTGCTATGACCAAATTGTATCCCCTCCCCCAAATTTATAGCTGAAGCCCTAACCCCTAATGTGAGTACATCAGAGACAGGATCTTTACGAAGTTGTTATTTAGTCACTAAGTTGTGTCAGACTCTTTTGCGACTCTATGGATTGTAGCCTGCAAGGCTCCTCTGTTCATGGAATTCTCTAAGCAAGGATACTGGGGTGGGTTGTCATTTCCTTCTCCACGGTATCTTCCCAACCCAGGGACCAAACCCATGGTTGCATTGGCAGGTGGATTCTTTACTGCTGAGCCACCAGAGATGCCCCTTTAGGAAGTCTTATAAGGTTAAATGAAGTCCTAAGGGTGGGTGTTATGGGACTGTAGCCTTATAAGACAAGGAAGAGAAAGCCATTATGATAGAGTCAGTTAAACCTGATACTAACTACAGCTTGAATGAGTTTCTGAATCCCCGCCCACAAAACAGATGGTTGTGAGAGGTAAGGTAATAATAAATGGTGCACAGTAGGTACCAAGTAAATGGTGCTGCTCTGTTTCTGTTGGGAGGTGCAGAAATGGGTGTGGGCTTCCCGGATGGCTCAGCGGTAAATAATCTGCCTGCAAAGTGACAAACCCAGGTTCCATCCTTGGGTGGAGAAGATCCCCTGGAGAAGGGAATGGTAACCAACTCCAGTATTCTTGCCTGGAGAATTCCATGGACAGAGAAGCCTGGCAGGTTACAGTACATGTGGTCGCAAAGAGTCGCTCTCCTAGGTGGGAAGCAGCTGTTCCCTTAGGCCTGTTCCCGAGGCCTAACACCAGTTAGGAAGCCCAGACACCACAGGACAGTTAGTGGTGACCCCTCTAGCCCCTAAGAGTGAGTGATGCTGATAGGGGTAAGGACCTCCTGTCTTTCCCAAGAGCTCAAGCTCTCTCTCCTGAAGCAGAATGAAGGCTATGGTGAAAGAAGCCACATTTCAGTGGCTGCCGCAGAGAAGACTAAAAAAGGTTGGGCAATTTACTAATCCCTGAACAGGTAGAAGAAATTTAATCTAGGCAGGGCCGGCTTGGGTTGATCCAAATGCATTCCAGTTCTGACAGTTTCCAATGAAATGACTTTAGGAGGGCTAGCATCTAATCGAATTGAGTGACGAGTCCCCTTTGAGACATGCGTTAAATAAAAGGCAGAGGCTAATGCTTGACCAAAGTGAATCTGGTTATCTCTGGAAGGCTGGCCTAGACGACTGGGTCAAGTTCTCCCCAGGGTTTCCTCTTGGCCTCTAGGTTTCAGAGGAGTTGCACCAGGCTAAGAGGCTGCAGGGGCATCTTGGGGGGTGGAGGCAGGGAGCGATAGAGGACAGAAGCCAAGCAGGCGCCCCCGGGAGAGCCAGAGGCCGCCAGCCGCCGCGGGCAGCGCAGGGCTCGGGGCTGTGAAAGAGCAGCCCCGCTCTGCAGCCCCACACACGCGGGATCACCGGGGAACTGACGTTTCATTTACCGACTGAGCGACTCTGAAAAAGGCCCCTGTGCCCAATTACCGCGGCGCGCGGTCTGCTCGGCGGCGGGCTGAGCCGGGCGGGGGGCGGCGGAGGCCTTCCCGGGAGCCGCGGGGAGCGGGGTGCTGGTGTGAAAAGCCGGCGCCGCCAAGCCCATCGCCCCCGGCCGCCTGGGAATGCGCTGGCCCCGCCGAGGCCGCCAAAGGATGCCCATCTCCCTCCCGCCCCGCAGTTCAAGCTCCCATCATTTCTCAGGACCTTTCTCCTTCCCCTTTTCTCTTTCTTTTTTTTTAAAGGAATGTGCCAGTGGCATTTGCGAATAGGAAAAAAGAAAAAGAAGAACAAATGAGGCTTGGTTTCCAGTCTCTCCCGCCCCAGGATTGGGCTCGCACTAAAGGGTCCCCCGGGGCGACCGCCACTCCCCAGCGACCTCGCGGGGTCCGACCGGTTCCCCGCCAGCTCCTGACACCCGTGCCCAGATCGAGCTTGGTCGGAGCCAGTTTTCTGCAATTAGAGACAATATCTGAATCTCCAGCTTCACTGGTTTGTACTGAAAGATGTCGTGTTAATAAGGAAAAGCTGCATCCAGCAGTCCCTTTGGCACGTAGGCGGGAGGCACCCTAATCACCGGATCGGTTAACCTGTTTACAGACACCTGACAGGAAGGTGGCCTGGGGGAAGGGACGGGACAATGGCCTGCAAGTCAGGAGCCTTGGGTTCGGTTTCCAACCTCGCCGCAGGCTCGCGGAGCCTGGCTTCCTCCAGTGAGAGAGCCTGGATAAAGCCGCTTTGAGAAAGCTCCACTGAGGATTAGCGAGATCCTATCTGCCTAGAGCTCTGCGGTTCTTGAAGGAAAATGCGGTGTAAATACAACTTGCTGAGCTTCTTTTCATCAGCAGCATCCTTGTTGCTGTTAATCTTAACTTCCTTTCCTTTCAGTTTTGGCATCGTTACATAACCCCATGTGGAGATGCGTGTGCGTGCGTGCTTCTGTGTGTGTTTGGGAGGTGGAGTGCATCTGAGTTCAGAATAAACGTTAAGCCTTTAAAAACTAGTAAAACCAGGTATACAACAGGCTGAGAAACTCCTTAAGTTGACAGATGAAAGTAATGGCTCAGTTTCATCTCAGTGGGTCCCTATTAATACATTTTCCCCCTGTCTTTCTGTACTACATTAATTTTCAGAAGACTTCACTGAATGAATGATCAAGGGCATCAAAGTTAAAGGATTTTTTTTTTTCTTTTTGCTTGCTTGCTTCTCCATATCCAAATGGATAGGTCTATGTTTTAAAAATTGTAAGAGACATGAGCAGAATTTAATGTAAGAGATAATTAACTGCATTGAGTGAAGCATTCACCTGACATTACCTTACTCCTTGTGGACAAGAAGGACTTAACCTGTACTCTGTCCAATGCTAAGAGCTTGGTGTGGGGCTGGGAAAAATGAGACCTCTTGCTGTTAAGTTGCTTCAGTGGTGGTCGACTCTTTGCATCCCTATGGAATATAGCCCACTAGGCTCCTCTGTCTATAGGATTCTCCAGGCAAGAATACCAGAGTGAGTTGCTGTTTCCTCCTCCAGGGAATTTTCCTGAACCAGGGATGGAACCGAGTCTCTTATGTCTCTTACATAGGCAGGCGGGTTCTTAACACTAGTGTCACCTGGGAAGTCCCTTCTAGGAACAGTATTCCACTCAACCTGGGAGAGCTATGGCACGATGTTCAGTGACTAGCTTGCTTTCAGCTATCCTCCACTCCTGTAACCCGGTGTCCTCCCATCCACACCCTAAACCCTCCCATCAGTTTGCCTAGGGTAAAGCAGAAATTTCTGGACTAATAATGCTTTTATTGTATTTTCCTCTTGGGGTCTGTGGGTTTGGTGCTTTCAGTTAAAGAAAAAAAAAGATACAAACAAATAAATCTGTTAATCATAGATACTGCCACATTTCAAATAAAAATGTGTACTGGATTGGAGCAAGATATTAACAAGTAAACTACTAATATATATAAAATAAATTAGCTACAAGGATATATTGTACAGCATAGGGACTATAGCCAATATTTTATAATAATGGTAATGGAATATGACCTTTAAAAACTGTGAATCACTATGTACGCCTGAAACATAATACTGTAAATCAACTATACCTCAATTTTTTTTTAAAAAAAGAACCTTTTGTTCTAAAGATTTAGGCTGAAAGTGCTGTTCATTTTTCTGCAGTATTTTACCCTCCTAAAAATCCAAAAAATCAGCTCAATGCCTTTTATGTAACAGGTGGAATTATAGACACTTGACGAGAAATGCATATCTCCTTTTATTCTAGGATGTGTTCTTGAGAGGTCACATGATAAGCAGTTACTTTCATTTAAAGAAAGTCTAAATCATATGCAGCTCCGAGTTCCACATGGCAGAAACAGGAACCATGAAGCATCCTGTCCATTGACACAAGTGGTGAAGCCCTTCTGTGTATGAAAACTGATCATTTTGGGAAATCACTAAATATAGTATTGTCATAAACAGATATCAGTCTGACCATTGTGTTTGATTTACACATGAAACAAAACAAAATACCTTAACTGAAATTTCAGGTAAGTGCAAGTCCTATAGATTATTATGAGTTTGCTGAACTGTCAGAAAGGTTAAAGATGTAGTTTCTGTGTCTGGTTCTTACTCTCATGTTACTGGCCTTGCTTAAGTCACTTCACTGGTTAAAATAACGCTGGTGGTGATAAAGACTAAATGCTTTATGTTTTCTTATAAGGAAATGAATTCATTCAAGCAATTGACTCCTACCTGAACACAAAATTCTTATCAAATTAGAATGCACTTAAAAAAAAACCAAAGAAGATCACGCTAATGTGCTAAGTCACTTCAGTCGTGTCCGACTCTGTGCGACCCCATAGACGGCATCCCACCAGGCTCCCCCGTCCCTGGGATTCTCCAGGCAAGAACACTGGAGTGGGTTGCCATTTCCTTCTCCAATGCATGAAAGTGAAAAGTGAAAGTGAAGTCGCTCAGTCGTGTGGCGACCCTCAGCGACCCCATGGACAGCAGCCTTCCAGGCTCCTCCGTCCATGGGATTTTCCAGGCAAAAGCACTGGAGTGGGGTGCCATTGCCTTCTCCAAAAGAAGATCACACAAGAGGTTATATACCTTAATATTAGGACATTCCCACAGGCCTCCTCTCAGAGTCTATTTGCTTTATCTTTTTTTTTTTTAATATTTATTTATTTATCTAACTGTGCAGTGTGTTAGCTGGACATGCAGGATCTTTTATTTTTTTTTAACAGCTGTGCTGGGTCTTCGTTGTTTCCTGGGCTTTTCTCTAGTTGTGGTGAGCAGGGGCTGCTCTCGTCACAGTGTGCAGGCCTCTCATTGCAGCGGCTTCTCTTGCTGCAGAGCACAGGCTCCATAGTTGTAGCACACGGGCATGGTTGTTCCATGGCATGCAGGATCTTCCTGGATCGGGGCTCAAACCCTTGTCTCCAGCATTGACAGGCAGATTCTTTACCACTGAGCCACCAAAGAAATCCCTATTTGCTTTATCTTGAAGTACAATGCAATGTGGTGTTGGAGAAGACTCTTGAGAGTCACTTGGACTGCAAGGAGATCCAACCAGTCCACCCTAAAGGAAATCAGTCCTGAATATTCATGGATGGACTGATGCTGAAGCTGAAACTCCAGTACTTTGGCCACTTGGTATGAAGAGCTGACTTATTGGAAGAGACTCAGATGCTGGGAAAGATTGAAGGCAGGAGAAGGGGACGACAGAGGATGAGATGGTTGGATGGCATCACCGACTCAATGGACATGAGTAAACTCTGGGGGTTGGTGATGGACAGTAAGTCTGGACTGCAAGGAGATCCAACCAGTCCACCCTAAAGGAAATCAGTCCTGAATATTCATTGGATGGACTGATGCTGAAGCTGAAACTCCAGTACTTTGGCCACTTGGTATGAAGAGCTGACTTATTGGAAGAGACTCAGATGCTGGGAAAGATTGAAGGCAGGAGAAGGGGACGACAGAGGATGAGATGGTTGGATGGCATCACCGACTCAATGGACATGAGTAAACTCTGGGGGTTGGTGATGGACAGTAAGTCCTGGCGTGCTGCAGTTCATGGGGTCTCAAAGAGTTAGACATGACTGGGTGACTGAACTGAACTGAACTGAGGTGCAATGCAAATGGTATTGCACTTTTAATTCTCCATGCCACAATAGACAATTAGAATGGGGAAGATAAGATGTTGGCTGTAAGTGATAACCTGAAAGTTTAAAGCCTAAAAAAAGAAGTGATAAGTATTAATAATTTTAAAAACAAGTAGTCATCTGTAGCTTTTGTGACTGTGCCCAAGCTTTTCAACATAAACTATCTAGGGGTCATCAGTATACATCAATATTTGTTGTTGTTTTCAGTTGCTAAGTCGTGTCTGACTCTTCAACCCTGTGAATTGCAGCAAGCCAGGCTTTCCTGTCCTTCACTATCTCCTGGAGTTTGCTCAGATTATCCAACCGTCTCATCCTCTGTCACGCCCTTCTCCTTTTGCCTTCAATCTTTCCAGGTATCAGGGTCTTTTCCAATGAGTCAGCACTTTGCATTAGGTGGCCAAAGTTTTGGAGCTTCAGCTTCAGTATCAGTCCTTCCAATGAATATTCAAAGTTGATTTCCTTTAGATTGACTGGTTTGATTTCCTTGCTGTCCAAGGGACTCTCATATATACTCAATATAAGTGATGATAATTATGAACTTTAATCGTTAAGATCAAGTGAAACAATTCTTTTTTGCACTGTTTAGAAAACTGGGTATATAGAGAGTAATTTTATAAAGGTTTTTTATTGAAAATAGAAAGTTTCAGCACTTAAAGAATAAGCTTCAGTTGGTTGTGAAATATACAAGTAGAATTCCTTACTTCTCAAGAATGTTAGACAAATGAAGCATTGCAATAGGAAAAACTAACTACTCCTCCTGGGCAATCTTTTCCTTCCATACCATTTTCCCCCTTGATATTGTATCATTTCACTATAGTATACATGGATGTAAATTTAATTTTATGTTTTCTGTTTGTGTATCATGTTTTCTTTTTATTCTAATGACTCGTCTTTTTCTCCAGTTCTGGAAACTACTTAGCAGTTTTCTTCTTCCAAAAATTCTATTAGGCATGTCTTGAAACTTTTGAATAAATCCTTCATATGTGTCAATTTATTCATCCCTTTATATTTCCTTGCTGTATTGCCTGAAATTTCCCCAGTTCTAACTTCTAATTCAATTACAATTTCATTACATTTCTCTTTTAATCCACTTGTCTCTGAGTTTTAAAAATTACAATAACTATATTTTTATTTATAAAATTTCTAATTGCTCTTTTAAAAAAAACTTTCAGTTCTAGTTTTATATTCTTTTGTTTTTATATTCATAAGCTCCTGGTCTTATTTTATGATTATCATCTTCTCTTTAAAGATTTTTAACAACAAAGTAGTTTTCTGATTGTTCAAATATTTATCTTTTCTTGAATATAAAGTCACATTTGATTATAGTTTTTAATTATGCTTTGTGGTTAAAGTAGCTCTAACAATTCTTTACTTAAAAAAGGAAATATTTCCAATGTACATATAAGCACAGAGATGAGAACAAACACTTATTATTTCTACTCCAGAAAAAAATATAAAAATTTGTTATAAATATTTCAGATCATTTTAGAGTAATAATCATTATGTTGTTTTTCAGTTGCTCAGTCATGTCCAACTCTTTGCGACCCCATGGACTGCAGCCAACCAGGATTCCCTGTCCTTCACGATCTCCGGGAGCTTGCTCAAACTCATGACTCAAAGTCAATGATGACATCCAACCATCTCATCCTCTGGTGTCCCCTTCTCCTGCCTTCAGTCTTTCCCAGCATCAGAGTCTTTTCCAGTGAGTTAGCTCTTCACATCAGGTGGCCAAAGTATTGGAGCTTCAAGTTCAGCATCAGTCTTTCCAATGATATTCAGGACTGATTTCCTTTAGAACTGGCTGATTGGATCTCCTTGCTGTTTAAGGGACTCAAAAGTCTTCTCCAACACCACAGTTCAAAAGCATCAATTTTTCAGTGCTCAGCCTTCTTTATAGTCCAACTCTCACATCCATATGTGATTAATGGAAAAACATAGCTTTGCCTATATGAATACTGTTGACAAAGTAATGTCTCTGCTGTTTAATATGCCTTCTAGGTTTGTCATTGCTTTTCTTCCAAGGAGCAAGTGTCTTTTAATTTCATGGCTGTAGTCACAATCTGAAGTGATTTTGGAGCCCCCCCAAATTAAAGTCTCTCACTGTTTCCATTGTTTCCCATCTATTTGCTAGGAAATGATAGGACTGGATGCCATGATCTTCATATTTTGACTGCTGAGATTTAAGCCAATTTTTTCACTCTTTTCTTTGACCTTCATCAAGAGACTCTTTAGTTTCTCTTCAATTTTTGCCATAAGAGTGGTGTCATCTGCATATCTAAGGTTGTTGATATTTCTCCCAGCAATCTTGATTCCAGCTTGAGCTTCATCCAGTCCAGCATTTCTCATGATGTACTCTGTGTATAAGTTAAATAAGCAGAGTGACAATATGCAGCCTTGATATACTCCTTTTCCAATTTTGAACCAGTCCACTGTTCCATGTCCAGCTGTTACTAGTGCTTCTTGACCTGCATACAGGTTTCTCTGGAGGCAGGTAAGATGGTCTGGTATTCCCGTCTCTTGAAGAATTTTCCAGTTTGTTGTGATCCACACAGTCAAAGGCTTTGGCATAGTCAATGAAGCAGAAGTAGATGTTTTTCTGGAATTCTCTTGCTTTTTCTGTGATCCAATGGATGTTGGCAATTTGATCTCTGGTTCCTCTCCCTTTTCTAAATCCAGCTTGAACATCTGGAAGTTCATGGTTCAAGTACTGTTGAAGCCTGGCTTGGAGAATTTTGAGCATTACTTTACTAGCATGTGCTGCTGCTGCTGCTAAGTCATTTCAGTAATGTCTGACCTGTGCGACCCCATAGACAACAGCCCACCAGGCTCCCCCGTCCTTGGAATTCTCCAGGCAAGAACACTGGAGTGGGTTGCCATTTCCTTCTCCAATGCAGGAGAGTGAAAATTGAAAGTGAAGTCGCTCAGTCGTGTCTGACTCTTAGCAACCCCATGGACTGCAGCCCACCAGGCTCCTCCGTCCATGGGATTTTCCAGGCAAGAGTACTGAAGTGGGTTGTCACTGCCTTCTCCACTAGCATGTGAGATGAGTGCAATTGTGCAGTAGTTTGAGCATTCTTTGACGTTGCCTTTCTTTGGGATTGGAATGAAAACTGAACTTTTCTAGTCCTGTGGCCACTGCTGGGTTTTCCAAAAGTGCTGGCATATTGAGTGCAGCACTTTTAACAGCAGAATCTATTAGGATTTGAAATAGCTCAGCTGGAATTCCATCACCTCCACTAGCTTTGTTCATAGTGATGCTTCCTAAGGCCCACTTGACTTTACATTCCAGGATGTCTGGCTCTAGGTGAGTGATCACACCATCATGGTTATCTGGGTCATGAAGATCTTTTTTGTATAGTTCTTCTGTGTATTCTTGCCACCTCTTCTTAATATCTTCTGCTTCTGTTAGGTCCATACCAATTCTGTCCTTTATTGAGCCCATCTTTGCATGAAATGTTCCCTTGGCGTCTCGTTTTCTGGAGAAGATCTCTAGTTTTTACCATTCTACTGTTTTCCTCTATTTCTTTGCATTGTTCACTTACGAAAGCTCTTTCATCTCTGCTTGCTATCCTTTGAAACTCTGATTTCAGATGGGTATATCTTTCCTTTTCTTCTTTGCCTTTCACTTCTCTTTTCTCAGCTATTTGTAAGGCCTCCTTAGACAACCATTCTGCTTTTTTGCGTTTCTTTTTCTTGGGGATCATATTGATCACTGCCTCCTGTACAGTGTTATGAAACTCTTTCCATAGTTCTTCAGGCACTCTGTCTAGAAGTTCTAATCCCTTGAATTGATTTGACACTTCTATTGTATAACCGAAGGGATTTGATTTAGGTCATACCTGAATGGCCTGGTGATTTTCCCTAGTTTCTTCAATTTAAGTCTGAATTTGCAATAAGGAGTTCATGATCTGAGCCACAGTCAGCTCCCAGTCTTGTTTTTGCTGACTGTATAGAACTTCTCTATCTTCTGGTGTAAAGAATATAATCAATCTGATGTTGATATTGACCATCAATCTACAATAATTATTATAGATGCTTAAAACATATGTTTAATATATTATGAAAATATATGTTTTAGTTATCCTTTCTTTCTCTTGCCTTATAAAAGCAGGACACCTCTACCCTAAAGTTGTGGCTTGTATTACTTATCCATACTAATCCATATTTGTGCCCATATACTATGCAATTATATATTTATGATAATATTTATTTGATGTCTCAAAATCACAGCAAAATTATTTTTAAAATGCCCATTTTTAAATATTAGCCATTAAAAAAAATTTATGTATTTATTTATTTTGGTCACACTGAGCAGTATGTGGGATCTTTATTTCCTGACCAAGGATTGAACCTTGCCTCCTGCATTGGAAGTTCTGCACCTTAACCACTGGACCACCAGGAAATTCCCCTGATTAGCCATGTTTTTAAAATCTGTGTTGATACACATAGCACACATTTTTGTACATATCTCACCATGTACATGTTTGGAAACCTTTCACAAGAAGATTCTCATAGTAAACTAGCTGGATCATGGACTGGGCTCATCACCAACTTTGCTCAATAGTGCCACGTCACTATCAAGTTGTTGTACCAATTCATACTCACATCCACCAGCCATGTATGAAAATTTCCATTTCTTCATATTGTTATTGATAATTCTGTTGCTGATTTTACTTTTTAAATCAACTTTATTGAGAAACAATTTATATATAATCAGTTCAGTTCAGTCACTCAGTCGTGTCCGACTCTTTGCAACCCCGTGAATTGCAGCACGCCAGGCCTCCCTGTCCATCACCATCTCCCGGGGTTCACTCAGACTCACGTCCATTGAGTCGGTGTGCTATCCAGCCATCTCATCCTCTGTCATCCCCTTCTCCTCCTGCCCCCAATCCCTCCCAGCATCAGAGGATTTTCCAGTGAGTCAACTTTTAGCATGAGTTGACCAAAGTACTGGAGTTTCAGCTTCAACATCAGTCCTTCCAATGAACACCCAGGACTAATTTCCTGGTGATGCCATCCAGCCATCTCATACTCTGTCGTCCCCTTCTCCTGCTGCCCGCAATCCTCCCAGCATCAGAGCCTTTTCCAATGAGTCAACTCTTCGTGTGAGGTAGCCAAAGTACTGAAGTTTCAGCTTTAGCATCATTCCTTCCAAAGAACACTCAGGAATGATCTCCTTTAGAATGGACTGGTTGGATCTCCTTGCAGTCCAAGGGACTCTCAAGAGTCTTCTCCAACACCACAGTTCAAAAGCATCAGTTCTTCGATGCTCAGCTTTCTTCACAGTCCAACTCTCACATCCATATATGACCACTGGAAAAACCATAGCCTTGACTACACAGACCTTGTTGGCAAAGTAATGTCTCTGCTTTTGAAATCTATCTAGGTTGGTTATAACTTTCCTTCCAAGGAGTAAGCGTCTTTTCATTTCATGGCTGCAGTCACTATCTATAGTGATTTTGGAGCCCCCCAAAATAAAGTCTGGTGAAGAGGAACTAAAAAGCCTCTTGATGAAAGTGAAAGAGGAGAGTAAAAAAGTTAGTTTAAAGCTCAACATTCAGAAAACTAAGATCATGGTATCTGGTCCCATCACTTCATGGGAAATAGATGGAGAACAGTGGAAACAGGGAGGCCTGGTGTGCTGCACTTCACAGGGTCGCAAAGAATCATACACGACTGAGTGACTGAACTGAGCTGAAAATGAGGCGAATTCAGTTCTAATCATGTTTGCTGTTTTAAAGCAAATCCAGGGAAGCTGTTCAGAGGCAATACCAGGCAGTAGCAGCTTTTGAAAAGCATTTCCTCATTTTTGTCTCCTCATACTGGGGATGTCAGTATCCTGAGAGTAAATTCACGGAGAATGATGGGTGACATGAAGCAAATGAGCATCTTCCTGCTAACAGGAGTAGTCAGAAAAGGACCCATCACAGGCCAGAGCGTGCTGAGGTGTATCACACAGCTCTGGGACAGATGGTTCCATCCATACCTCCACTTGACTGACAGCCACTTAATCTTGGGTGAGTGACTCGTTACCTGGTAATGAAACCACTCACTCTGATGACTGAAGTCATTGCAACCCTGCAATCAGCCGGAGAAGTCATTCCTTGTGGGAATACAACAGGAGTCCTGGCACAAGGAAATATTCAGAGAGCGATAAAAGTGTTATTACCACAGAGTGAAACATTGTCTGTGTGGCTGGTGGTTCTACCCAGAGGTGCTTTCTACCAATTCTGTTTATCTGCCCCTAGTGCTGCACCCCTGTGATATATGCTGTCTCACCTTTTCATTGTATTCTGCTCTGAAGGAAGGGAGCATGCCTGTAAGATATCCAGGTAGAGAATAATCCCTACATCTGCATAGCACTTAATAGCTATTGAACTCTTTAATCTTCCATACAGCTCTGTACAGTAGTAGAGGGCATTATTATCACCTTAGTTGTAGAAGGAAACAAGAATCCAACAGAAAAGCTATGGAATCAATTCCTAAGTGTGAGTTTTCTGACCCCTAGCCCAGCATACTTCTCCCTCTATCATGACACATACACATGTCTGCTCCATCGTGTCCGACTCTTTGTGACCCCATGGACTGTAGCCAGTCAGGCTTCTCTTCCCATGGGATTTCCCAGGCAAGAATACTGGAGTGGGTTGCCATTTCCTACTCCAGAGGATCTTCCTGACCCAGAAATTGAACACTGATTCTTCTGCTTTCCATGATCTTTCAAGGAATCTGATAAACTGGTAATTGGTTGGTGGGCTTGTAGCACTCCTGGTCTCACCAACATAAGTGAGAAGTACCACGTTGCAGTTATTTAAGGGAAAATGGAAAAGCCCTCACACAGACTCTTACTGTAATCCACGCCTGTTCTTAAAATTATCACATTTTCTCCTTGGATTGAAATATCTACTATAGGTGTGTGGGAGCCGGAGAGGCAGTTGTGAGATATTTGACCAGTATCAGTTACTAATGAGTTAGTATTAGTATTAATTAAGCAGGTATTTATTGAACAGATGTAAGAAGAGAGACTGTGATAATAGCTATAACATGAGTACCGCCTATTAAGTATTTAATAGAGATCCATCTTTAACACATTGTTTCCTTTCATAACAACCTTCTGAGAAAATTTGGAATGAGGGACTGAGAATTAGAGATTAAATAATATTTTCAGCTAAAAAGTGGAAGAGCCAGGTTTGTAAGCCAGGTCTACCTTAGCTGTGACTTTGTGAACAAGACAGAATTTTGTACTCAAGTAGATTCAAGTGTACAAGGAATCCTGAGAAAGACCAAGACTTTGGAAAAATAGCAACTCCTGGAAGATGTGATGGGAGCTATAAGAGAAAGATGAGCAAATGTGCTTTGATATTTGAAAAGAAGGAAAAGTTTACCTGGCTGAAGGGGCTTCCTGGAGGAAGTGGCACCCGAGGTGGGTTCAGAAGGAAAAGGGGGACTATTGTTGTAGACAGGGAGGTTTGTCTGTAGCCCATTAATATGCTTAAATAGAAACATTCATGCTGTATTATCAGCAGAGAATAAATAACACAAGCAAATTCTGGCTCTTGGAGTTTTATTTGAAATTTGTTCTTGACCCGTGGGTCAAAACTCAGAGCTCTTCCTCTCTCTTAGAGTCAGTAACACACATTCTCTCTCTCTCACACACACACACATACAATCCTAGTGATTGTGTGAACTCATACACACATAATTAGTGTGGTTTTAATAATTATCTTTTTCAAAATGTCATTGTTCCCAGGAGAACTTAAAAGCAAAGTGACATCATGTCTGTCATTTAAAAGTAATTCCACAAAAAGTGCTATATATGTACATACATATATGATCTTGTTGTTCAGTCACCCAGTCATGTCTGACTCTTCGAGACCCCATGGACTGCAGTACACCAGCTTCCCTGTCATATATGTATATGTACATATATATGTAATATTATACATTATATATAGACCACTATTAAAGAAGAGTAGAGTAGATGGAGAATCCCATGGATGGAGGAGCTTGGTGGGCTGTAGTCCATGGGGTCGCTGAGAGTCGGACACGACTGAGCGACTTCACTTTCACTTCTCACTGTCATGCATTGGAGAAGGAAATGGCAACCCACTCCAGTGTTCTTGCCTGGAGAATCCCAGGGACGGGGGAGCCTGGTGGGCTGCCGTCTATGGGGTCGCACAGAGTCGGACACGACTGCAGTGACTTAGCAGCAGCAGAGTAGATGGGTGAATAGATGGATGGAGAGAGGGAAGGAGAGAGAGAGACAAGAAAATGTGGAACAGGTTAACAATTAGTAAAAGATAGGTTCTAAACGAAGAGTATGTAAGTATACACTATGTTATCATTTAACTTTTCTTTAAAATTTTCCATAAAAAAGAGAAAACATAAAAGGTAAAGAAATGGCAAAAGAAGTAAATAAAAATCACCCATAACCTACCCCACCCCCTCCATCAGACCTAGCCACATCAACACATCGTAACATTTGGGTGCATTTTTTTCCCAGCCTGTTGTTCTACGGCTATGGTTTTCATTTACATGATTTTGTCATCAAGTTGTTTGGACAGCTCTGTGACCTGCTGCTTTTCACTTAGCACTATGGCCCAAGCATTTTCTCACATCAGTGAAATCCCTCAATGGAAAAATCATTCTCCTGGATCAAGACTCACTAATCTGTCAATACTGTCCTCTCTGTTCCTGTCATAGGTAAGCTTCTTCAAGGGTACTCTCTCATGCCTCAACCTCCATTCACTCTTCCACCCACTTAAATCCAGCATCTTCATGGCAACTTCTTGGGCAAGGTAAAACACCGCTAAGCCCGGTTGACACATTTCAGTTCTTGTCTTACTGTCTTCTCATCTTTCTTTCTTGAGGTTTCCTGTCTCCTTTCTTGAGGTTTCACCACTCTGCCCTGTTGCCTTTCCTGTGTTAGTGGATCCTTCTCAGAAACGTCACATGCCTCTCCTCCTTCCCATTTCTTAAACACTGGTATTCCTCAGTGCCCTGTCCTTGATCTGAGGTTCTCCTCCCTCTGACATTCTCCCTGGGCAAGAGGTCTTACTGACTCACATGGTTTTAACTTCCACCTAGGGACTTCCCTAGTGGTCCAGTGGTTAAGAATCTGCCTTCCAATGCAGGGACTTGGGTTTGATCCCTGGTTCAGGGAGCTAAGGTCCCACATGCCCCAGGGCAACTAAGCCTGCAGGCTGCAACTAGAGAAGCCAGGTCATTGCAACTACTGATCCTGCATTCTCTAGAGCCTGTGCTCCACAAGAGAAGCTCATGTGCCACAACTAGAGAAAGTCTGCACGCCGCAACAAGACCCAGCAACAGGCAAAAGTAAAAATTAATTAATAAAAATTAAACTATTCTTGTTAAACAAAAATTTCCACCTATATTCTGACAACTTTAAATTCTTCCTCTTTATCTCTGAACTCTCACTTGTACTTCAGTCTCTGAATCTCATGGCTGACTGAGAAATCTGCAATTTCCATAGTCATCTTAAATGCAACATTCATTTGATTCTAATTAGTGGACACTAAATCTCATTTGAAACCTTAGCTGCAAGGATGTTTCAGAAGGAAGGTTTTCGACTTTACAATGTCTGCAGTAGAGGAGGGCACTCTAGAAGAAGGTTGGAAAAGATCTTAAATGCCATGCTACTATATTCATAAAACCTGCAGTTTCTGGAAAGTCATTGTATTATTTATCTATTGCCTGCATAGCAAATTATCCCCAAACTAGCAGCTCAAAGCAACAGACATTATTTTCATAGTTTCTCAGGGTCAGGAATTCGGGAATGGCTTGGCCAAATGGTTCTGCTTAAGCATTTCTGACAAGATAGCTGTCAAGATGTTAGTTGGTGTTGCAGTCATCCAAAATCTTGACCAGGTCCAGAAGATACACTTCCAGAATGGCTCATTCCCATGGTGGTTTGCAGGAGCCTCAGTTCCAGCTAATTTTAGCAGAAGGCCTCTATTCCTTACTATGTGGGCCTCTCCCTAGAGCTGCTTGATTGTCCTTGCAACATGGTAGCTTGCTTCCCTCCCCACCCCACAGAGCAAGTATTCCAAGAGAACCAGGAGGAGGCCACAGACATTTTAAGAGCTAGTCTTGGAGATCCACACTGTGAATTCTGTCAAACTCTATTTGACAGACTGGCATGCTGCAGTCCATCGGGTCACAAAGAGTCGGACACAACCGACCAACTGAACAACAGCAACTATTTGTTAGAAGCAAGTCACAACAACAGATCCATTCTCAAGGTGAGGGAAGTTTGTTTCCATCTTTTGAAGAGAGGAATATCACAGAATTTGTGGATACATTTTAAAACTACCATGGTTATCTTTTTTTTTTTTTTAACCATGGTTATCTTATACATCAAGAGTTGACAGGGCAGGAGGGTTGTCAAGATGGAAATAATGCCAGAACAAAGCTGATCCAGTAAGAGCTGAACTTTTGGGGTATGAGATATATATAATGGATCTAGGTCAGCCTCACTATTATGTATCTCCAGCACCTAGTATGACATAAATACATCTGATCCACCAGGGAAGCCCAAACCGTAATATAAAAACAGCCATTCAGTAGCCAGTCAACTTGCATTGGGTTCTAACTTGTTTCTTTAACGAGACAACTTATTTCAAAACAGTCCACAAAACCCAAACATCATGGAAAGTCAGTTTGAAACCCTCACGTATCTGTTGTTCAGGGTTTGTAATCAGGAAATAGAAGCTACAGTGAAAAGCAGGTCAATAGCCCCATGTGTTGTAGATATTATTAAGATAACCATTGCTTTTAGAGCAGCAGAAAATGTGCTCACCCTCTCAGCTCAGCAAACTCAGATGGGAGAAAAGGTGACTGTTACTGTTCTTTCTTTTTCACCAGCCTGAATCGCTAGCTATTTTTGAAAAGTTGCTTCCTGTCTAGCAAGATGCAGTTAATGACAGAGCAGCATGTTTCTCACTCATCAATCTAACTAGCAGGTCTAAACCAGCGCAGCACTTTTGAACGTGTCGTTGGAGAAAGAAAATGGAGTGTCAGATTGGTCATCTTTGAAAGGTTTTCTTGAATCACATGGCTGGTTTTCTGAAGAGTGAAAAACAAGCCTCAGGGTGACAACACCCCATTGCTCAGGCAAGGATTTCTGAGAAATCCACCGAACTCCCCTTTAAAATATTGGTTTTGGGCATCTAATCTTGCAACTTGCCTCAAGGTTTTGTTTGGAAGACACTGGATTGGACATGCTGTTATAGCAAAATGTTTTTTTCAACCTAGAAAACTTAGCTTATAGTTAAATAAAGTCAATTTTCAGCAATTGATTTATTTTTCAGCAGACATGTGTCGAGCTCTTATTAGAAACTTGTTGGTATGCTAAGTCTTGGGAATTCAGGGTGAATCAGAAAAGTAGTTCCTGCCTCCATGGTGTTGAAGTCCAGCTTTTTATTCCTGACTGAAAACTCAGTGTCAGAATCAAGTAAAGCATGACCCTTTGATCTCTACTTAGTCTTGCCTAGAAGTGGAAGGTGACTTGATTTGACAGGTCTTTTGGAAAGAAAACAGAAGGACCTATCATCTGACACCGTTTCAGACTTTTTGCTGCTCTGTTTTCAAAGTCATAAACAAGTTCTATAAAACTGTGACTGCGTGTGCCTCTTTAAGTGAGTGGGGCTCTGCCACAAGGCCTGGTGACATCAGTAAAGGCAGGAAACATCTCTCTGGGGGCACCCTTCCCTGCTCAGTCAGGTGGGCACCACAGGCAACACTGTGAACTTTCTATGTCCAAAAATTAGTTAGTTTTTCATGCTGCAAGTAACAGGAACCCAAACACACTGCTCTCCTCAAGAGCAGCACATAGTCTGTCCTGCGTGTGTGTTCAGTCGTGTCTGGCTCTTTGCGACCCCATGGTCTGTAGTCTACCAGGCTCCTCTGTCCATGGGATTTTCCAGGCAAGAATACTGGAGTGGGTAGCCATTCCCTTCTCCAGGGGATCTTCTTGCCCAGGGATCAAACCTGTGTCTCCTGCGTCTCCCGCTTTGCAGGCAGATTGTTTACCTCTAAGCCATCAGGGAAGCCCCGGTATATGGCACATCGGTCATATTAATGAACTAATATTGATAAATTGTTAAGTTAGATCTATATTTTACTTAGATTCTCTTATTTTTACCTAATATTGTTTGCCTGTTCCTGGATCCCATTAATACAGTTCCTGGATACTATATCACAATTAGTTTTCCTTTCTTCTTAGGCTATTCTTGGTTATGGCAGTTTCTCAGACCTTCCTTGGTCTCCCTCTCCTTTGCTAAGTGGTTTAAAATCAAGTATTGCCTTTATTGAATCAATGTGTCCAACTCACAGTAGGAGTTAAAGAAATTACTTTTTGGATGGTTGAATTAATAAAAGTTGACTTTTATAGTCTCTGTTCATTTAATGATTTTAGGAATTTTCCCTTTAGGAGGATTTATATTTTTAAACCAGAATTTGATTTAAACCAGACAGGATGATGCTCTATGCATGAAATTACAGGTTCAGTTGGGAAAGGGGGTGGTAATGAGATTGTGGTAGGAAGAATTTGGCTATTGATGACTTCAAGGCACATCTGAATTCATGTTATAGAAGCAGGCTTATGTCAAGTCCCATGTCATGAATAGAACTTTGATATAATGGAGGATTGGATTCAGAAGATAGCCACTGTGTGGGATGTTTAGGAGGGAACATTACTGGTCAAGGAAATAACCACCATAGCTAATCTGCTGCTTTCTGTAAAAGGAAATTTGGAAAAGGAAACTGGGGCTACAGTAGGTGATAGGAACGTGAATGTGAAGTTGCTCAGTCGTGTCCGACTCTTTGTGACCCCATGGACTGTAGCCTACCAGGCTCCTCTGTCCATGGGATTTTCCAGGCAAGAGTACTGGAGTGGATTGTCATTTCCTTCTCCAAGGGATCTTCCCAACCCAGGGATCGAACCCGGGTCTCCTGCATCATAGACAGACACTTTACCGTCTGAGCCACCAGGGAAGTAGGTGATATTTATTTTATTATTCATTTTGTATTTTCATAGCCCCTGAAGGTGGGATGATAACTCAACCCTCCCATTAATAAACAAAATGTATTTATTTATAATTTATAATTCTAATAATCTATTTATTATTTATAAATAAAATATATTAATTAATATATATATAAACAAAATGATAATGAATAATAAGTAAATTTTATATATATATATATATATTTTTTTTTTAAGCTGAATTTAGGGCTTCCCTCATAGCTCAGTTGGTAAAGAATCCACCTGCAACGCAGGAGACCCCAGTTTGACTCCTGGGACAGGAAGATCCGCTGGAGAAGGGATAGGCTACCCACTCTGGTATTCCTGGGCTTCCCTTGTGGCTCTGCTGGTAAACAATCCACCTGCAATGTGGGAGACCTGGGTTTGATCCCTGGGTTGGGAAGATCCCCTGAAGGAGGGAAAGGCTACCCACTCCAGTATTCTGGCCTGGAGAATTCCATGGACTATAGTCCATGGAGTCCCAAAGAGTTGGACAGGACTAAGCAACTTTCACTTTCACAGTTAACAAATCAATGTTTAGCCCTTTATAGTTTGCTAATAGTCAGCTGTGAACTTTAGCCCTGGAACATTTAAGACCAGGATTATTCTAGCAAATTCTGGCTCTTTCATGGTTTTATGCTGTAGATAGCCTCATCCTCTGGTACTGGAGGGATATAGTAACAGGCAGTTCCTAAAACTGACAGAGATAGTGAGTGAAGCTCTGGAAATTAATTGTATGCTATTTGCTGCCCTAAGGCAGTTAGTGGTTAGTCTTGGCCAAGGGTAGGATTTTTTGAGTCCTCTTTCAAGGAAGCTTAGTTTGGAAAAATAGGAGGCTGTCAATAGCTTCCTCCCTCCACATAAAGGCATGCCATCCCGTGGGGCTTTGTCTCCGGCTTGGACCAAACTTGAGTACATCTGTGCAGCAGACAAGCCCTGTGTTCCACATCCTGGTGATTCTTTCCCTACCTCTCCCCTTGTTGCCAATTCTGAGCCTCTCTTTTTTAATGAAAGGGCTATCATGCTAAGATCCTTATACCCTCTTGTTTACCTCTTATAGTACACTCTCTGGAAAGGGCCTGCCAAACCTGTTTGTGTATCAGGATGTAAATATCTGAAAATATTCAATCTTTGTCAAGGAATGGACTTTTAATTGTAAAATTTCAGGCACTAGATGTCTGTGAGCAGGGAGTGGAGGGTGGATACAGTTTTTAGTAGGATACCTTCCATCCCAGTGCTCCTGAACTGTGGCTGGAACTACCCAGCACCTACCTGATGTATGGCCAGAGCTGGGAACTCGGGTCAGGGTCAGCACCTGCTCAGATGTACTGAGTTGGAGAAAGCCTCTCCTTTCCTAAACTAGATTCTTCTAGGTTTGATAGAGAAATCTTGCAATTGTTTTGGCATATTATTGAGGAAGACAACCACTTGCCTCCTGCTCTGTATTTTATGTGCATGTGTTCAATCCAATAAACATTTCCTGAGCACGTACTTCTTCCAGGTAATGTGTGATGCTCTGAGCTAAGTAAGTTAGTACTGAATTCCCAGTCTGGGAAGCCTAAAAAAGGATAAGTTGTTCTTCCAGAAGGCCCATTAGGGAGTGTATTCTTTTCTTGTGACAAAATGACCTGTGAAGGATAGAGTGAGGCTTTGGAACTGAGGGGTGAATCCTGCCGGGAAGGATTGCTTCAAAAGCAACTGGAAGTTCCACAGTGCCTTGCAGGATTTGACAAGAAAAGATGAAGGAAAGGAAAATCATTCCCAATGGTAAGACGAGTCATGAGGTACATGATCAGGTTAGGCTGTAGCCTGAGGAGCACCAAGGACAAAGGAAGGAAGATAATGGAGATAGCATCCTGCGGCCAGGGAAGATTCAACATTCAACTCAGCACTGTTTACCAGCAATGTGACCTTGGATAGTTTACATATCTCTTCTGTGCCTCATTTTCTCATCTGTAAAATGGGGATAATAGCAGGAGCTAACTTGGAGGCTTGATGTCAGCATATGGAATCTACAAGATGGTCCTGATGAACCTATTTGCAGGGCAGCAATGGAGATGCAGACACAGAGAACAAGAGAACAGACTTGTGGACATAGCAGGGGAAGGAGAAAGTGGGATGAATCCAGAACGTATCATGGAAACGTATACATTACCATATGTAAAATAGGTAGCAAAATAGGTGAGAATTGGCTGTGTAGACCAGGGACAGGGAGCTCAACCCAGTGTTCTGTGACAACTTAGAAGGAGATAGGGACAAGATGTGAGGGGGGGGTTCAGGAGGGAGGGGATTTATGTATACGTGTGGCTGATTGGTCTTGATGTGTGGCAGAGGCCAACACAAAATTATAGAGCCATTGTTCTCCAATAATTGTATTTTGTTCTATACTTCTCCAAAAAAAGAGACATACCCAGGATACATGCTTGGAAAAATCCATGACACACAGCAACAGCTCAAGATGTTGTTGTACAGTTAAGATAATACTAGATATTATACCAAATAAACCCCCAAATTTCAGTGCTTGACACAATAGAGGTTGATTTTTCATTCATGTAATTTCATTCATTTCATTAGTCCTATAGGGATGGTCCTCTTCTCAGAAGTTCTTCAATTCAGTGACTCACCGTTCATAAGCCCTTGGCATTTAGTCAGCAGATGGGGGTGGGAAAAACACAATTCCTCTTAACCTATACCCAGGCCTGAAAGTGACACATATCACATGGTGAGAACATGTCCCATGGCCCTACCTAGCTGGCAGCTACTTCCCAGAACAGTTTTTAACTCATGGGGTTGGGTGGGAGAGTGTGTGGATTTTGGTGTTGAGTTAGATGCCTCTGCCTCAGTTAGGAATATGAAAAGGAAGAAAAAGAGGAGGACGCTGTGGACTGATCATAAGCATTGTGGCTCTGGACTGAGAATCTAGATTTTGCCCAAAGACGTAATAGTTGTTAGGTGGGGCAGCAGTGATACCCTCCTCCCCCACTTAGGCACCCATAGCTCAGTGTCCCTTGTTTTCCTTTCTGGGAGTCTGACACTTCGCTGGCCCACAGAGCTAGCTAGTGGTCATCTCATTTTCCCTGTCATCGCTGAAATGAAGTGGGCGATGGGATTTATAGCCTATATAAGGCTTTTGAGTTGGTTTATTAGAGTGAGTTCATGCAGAGGGTTAGCCAAATAGCCTTCCAAGTTGAAAAATAATAACACTATAGCTTTATCTCTGCTTTTATCTGAGAAGCCACAAAGCACTTTGCAAAGCCTGACAGCATCCCCCTGAGGTGACTAATATTATAGCTATTTTAACAGGGAGATTTTATCTCTGTTACAAGATAGTATAAAGCCGCTCTGAAAACACCCTGGCCAAGGTTGAAAATTCTATTCAGGAAACAGAGGCGATTGGATACCAGCTCTGTTTTCCCTTCTCCCCATTAGGTTCTATGTAGAGGTCTATATTTTATCATTATGATGATTTTCTTGTCAGTATCTCCGGTACATTTCTCTCTACAGGAGACTACTGGGGCCATTGAAGCCCTTTCAGACATTTTAGCAGAAAACATTTCCCTTAGGAAGCTGACATTTCCTCCCCAGAGTAGTGATACTATTAAATTCAGAAGAGTGAGAAGAGACTCTTCTCTCTTAATTAGGCTCACACATGAATTTATGCTAAAGTTATCAGGGGAAGTTTGCTTTCCAAAGTATCTTCGTAGATGATCATTTGGAAAAATCAGAATTTTGGCTCATTTAAACATGCTCTCCCTAGCATCTCTCTCATTTTTACTTTTATTAATAAGAGTTACAAATTTCCTTTAGAATCCGTGAATTGCCACTCTCATCAAGAGTAAATTTAGAGTGGAGGAAATTGTTTCTTTTATCCATTAAGTGAGTGTTCAGTCACGAAGTCATGTCTGACTCTTTGTGACCTCATGGACTGCAGCATACCAGGCTTCCCTGTCCTTCACTATCTCCAGGAGTTTGCTCAGATTCATGTCCATTGAGTTGGTGATGTTATCTAACTCTCTCATCCTCTGCCTCCCCCTTCTTCTTTTGCCTTCAATCTTTCCCACATCAGGGTATTTTCCAATGAGTCAGCTCTTCACATCAGGTGGCCAAAGTATTGGAGCTTCAGCTTCAGCATTAGTCCTTCCAAGGAATATTCAGGGTTGATTTCCTTTAGGATTGACTGATTTGATCTCCTTGCCATTCAAGGGACTCTCAAGAGTCTTCTCCAGCACCACAAGTACAAAACCTTTATTCTGTTGTCATAGTTTTATTCCCTTAGACTCTGAGATGGGTATTTGTGTCAAGATATTTATAGGAGAGTACTGTCATTAATCACCTTTATGAGGGGGCGAAGGAAGTAGGATTGGGAAGAGGGAGGAGTTGAGCTGTGAAGCAGTTGTAACAAGGCCTCAGCTGGGAACTCTAGAACTAGAAAGATCTATCAAAGTTGTCCGGAATTGAGATAAGAGGGCATTATCAGCCATTGAATATGAGCCACCTGTGGGAGGTCATATAACTTTGAGGAAAGGAAGCTTCTTCAGCCAAGAGCACTTCCTGGGAGGGATGCTGCTGTGTGCCACCAGTGGCCAACATTCCTGGTGCCTGAGGAAATGGGTGTCTTGATCCTGAAGGGCATCCCAAGCCAGACGCCTCAGCAATGGCTATAGTTCACCACTTGATTGCTCAGATCTACTGTTTTCAAATATTAAGTTCCCTCTGTTTGGAAACAGGTCATCCAGAATTCTAGTTAGCCTCTTTCCAAGGGAAGCTTATAAAAAGAAGGCTAGAAGATGAGCCTCAGTCCCTTCACAGTTGCTGGTGTCAGGGTCACATTGATACTCATCATTTCTTTCCTTTACTACCCACCATTCAAGCTAAGTTAGCACTTTGCAGGTCCAAGTGGCTTATTTTATGAGACAACCCAGATTCTCATCCTTTAGGGGTCTGAACCCCCGATTCCTGTCCTTCGTGGTCTGTGGCTGCTATGTTTAATATTAAAAACTGGGTAGGAAAGTACCAAGAGACACCCCAGTAGACACCTGATCAGAAGCAATTACTCCCTCTCTGCTGGCCAGGACCTGTGGACTGATGAGTCTAGAGTTATGAAGATGGAGAACACAGTTTTCCCAAGTAGGTCACTGGGAGTGATCACAATGGGGCCACTCCTACCTCTGTGGTTCCTGATCTAGGTAGCAGATAGTGTTTGAAAGGTGTCATCCTAAACTGATACCTCAATAAGTCTTCCAAAGGTCAGCTGAGTCCAGCAGCTTATGGCTTGTGCTGTAAGTGATAGGAGCTCTAGCTCCCATGCTCATATACCCACTGCTGTACCTTCTTTGTTCCCAAGTGGGTTCCTTGGTTCAATGTGATACTAGGTGTGATTCCATATTGGTGGGACAGACACTCTATAGGAAGAGATCCTATGGGTAGAGAAAGCAAATCTAAATATAGAATATGGGTCAGTTCCAGTCAAGATCAGTCACTATCACTTTTAAATAGAAGAGGTTCAGTGTAATCAACTTGTCTGTAAGTAGATGTTTGGTCTTCTCAGGGGATGGGGCCATACGGAGAATCAAAGGTCTTTGGTACTAACAGATGCAATGTTTGATAGCAGTGGAAGCTAGATAAGGCTTGGTGCAAGGAACCCCATGCTGTTAGGCCCCTTTGTACGCTCCCTTCCTGTCGTCATGGCTACCTTGTTCATATGGCCATTGGCCAAAACTGATGGGGTCCAGTGACGGAGGCTGTCACCATGTGCTCTAGCAGTTCTGTCCACTTAGTTGTCAGAAGGTATCAGTGTCCAGGGTCCTCAAAATATCTCAGTATTTCCCTTTCTTCAGTGTATTACCTAAGTAAATGGTCATAGATCCCTTTTGGGAAGACCTGAGTTAATATTGATTGCTATAAATACTTGCTATGGCATTTGGTCATTATTATTTAATGATTACTTTTCCAGGATCTATCAAACATCTGATGTATTTGCACCTGCCAGTACACTCCCCTCCTCTGGTATCTCTATTTCATCATTGCTTAAAAGGTGTAACAACTGCACTGTTAAAATAAGCCAGGGTTAGTCCATTCTGCCCCTCTGAGTAGTGATAGAAGCACTTTGCAGATAGCTAGCAGATGACCTCTCCCCAGAATTCCATCTTATAGTCTCCTTTGTTGGGTCACAGTGGCAGCAATAAACACAAAGTAATGACAATAAGGATAATAATAGTGTAAGCACTTTCAGTTCAGTTCAGTCGCTCAGTCGTGTCCAACTCTTTGCAACCCCATGTATCGCACATGCCAGGCCTCCCTGTCCATCACCAACTCCCGGAGTTCACTCAGACTCATGTCCATCGAGTCAGTGATGCCATCCAGCCATCTCATCCTCTGTCATCCCCTTCTCCTCCTGTCCCCAATCCCGCCCAGCATCAGAGTCTTTTCCAATGAGTCAACTCTTCGCATGAGGTAGCCAAAGTTTTGGAGTTTCAGCTTCAGCATTAGTCCTTCCAATGAACACCCAGAACTGATCTCCTTCAGAATGGACTGGTGGGATCTCCTTGCAGTCCAAGGGACTCTCAAGAGTCTTCTCCAACACCACAGTTCAAAAGCATCAATTCTTCTGCGCTCAGCTTTCTTCACAGTCCAACTCTCACATCCATACATGACCACAGGAAAAACCATAGCCTTGAGTAGATGGACCTTTGTTGGCAAAGTAATGTCTCTGCTTTTGAATATGCTATCTAGGTTGGTCATAACTTCCCTTCCAAGGAGTAAGTGTCTTTTAATTTCACAGCTGCAGTCACCATCTGCAGTGATTTTGGAGCCCCCCAAAATAAAGTCTGCCACTGTTTCCACTGTTTCCCCATCTATTTCCCATGAAGTGATTGGACCAGATGCCATAATCTTAATTTTCTGAATGTTGAGCTTTACAAAATGCTTATTCTGTGCCAGGCACTTTTCTAATTTCTTCTCACATATTAATGCATTTACCTCACAAATAACTCTCTGCGATTATCAGTGATATAATTCTAAAGGGTAGAAAGATAAGTAACTCTCTCAAATTAGCACAGGTGAATAAGTGATTTGAATCCAAGCCTAATTTCAGAGCCCATGCTCATAATTGGTACATTATTCTGCTTAATTGCCAGTAAATGGTGGTTATTATTTTTCTTATATCTTCTAACAAGTCTTTGACATACAGTAATGTTATAAGAAATGGCTTTGTTGGAATTTACATTTAGAGCTAGTTTTTTTAAAATTAATTTTTATTTTTTAGTTTGTTTTGCTTTACAATACTGTATTCATTTTGCTATACATTGACATGAATCAGCCACGAGTGTACATGAACTCCCAATCCCGACCCCTACTTCCCTCCTCCCACCCCACACCATCTCTCTGGATTATCCCTGTGCATCAGTCCCAAGCATCCTGCATAGAGCTACTTTTTGATGGATGGGGCCCATTTTAAAATGAGATATTCTTTCCTTGGGCTTCCCTGGTGGCTCAGTGGTAAGGAATCCACCTGTAATGCAGGAAACCCATGTTCAATCCTTGGAGAAGGAAATGACTACCCACTCCAGTTTTCTTGCCTGGGAACCTGGTAGTCTATAGTTCATGGGGTCTCAAAGAGTTGGACAGGACTGAGCAACTAACACTCATATTCATCCTTTCTTTAGGAATGTGATTCTCAAAATTGTCTGTGTATTAAAATTACCTGGGTAAATTTTAAAACTTGTAACCCTCAGGCCACATGCCAAAACAGTTCAGTCAGCATCTCTGGGGGCTAGACCAGACATGAGTTTTTTGGAAGGTCTCCAGATGATTATAATATGCAGTTGTATTTGCAAACTGCTGCCCTAGGTTCCATCTGCCTCTCTGTCTCCCAGCAAGGCTCTGCACTTGAGTTTCTTCCCTTTGCAGTGTCTTTCCCGGGGAGCACATTCATTGTCCATGCTTGTGATGGTTCATGTCTCTTTTTAGGATCCCAGACTCACTCCTGCACCATACCTATGCAATAGGCACAATTTTTAATTCCCATTTTTCAGAGGAAATCAAGGCTCTGTGAAACCAAGTAGCGTACTTACCCAGAGTCACTTAGATAGGAAGTTGTGGAGCTAGGATCCAAACCCAGATCTGATTCTAGAGTCCATATGATTGGCCTTATATTATGCCACTACTTACTGGACATATCCATCCATTTCTTGATTCTTATGTGCCAAGCTAAACCTTTTAACTTCCCCCACCTCCAGCCTCTCCCATGCCCCACCTTCTGAAAAAGACAACACATGTCTGTTCTCCTGTATTCTTTGTCTTCATTAAGGCAGCTACAATTTGATTTGTCTCTGATGCCCCCATTTCTTCTGTTACTTGTATATAAGTGACCTATTAGAATGATGGGTGGAAATTGGAAACTGAGCTGTAGAGACTGATTGGAGTGGGGAGTGTGGGTGTGGGAAGTCCGGTCAGATCTGGAGTTGTGAGGGATAGGTTAGTATTAAAGTCCAGTACATTGTCAGCTCTGGTCCACTGACCTCCGTAGAATCTCCCACATCCAGCATTTCTCCATGGCTGCCACCATTGCCCTGGTTCAAACCACTGTTCCCTCTGTCTCTTCTAAATGATTTTCCTTGTTCCCTAACTGTTCTCTCCCAGTTCCAGTCCTCCTTAGATCCAGATAAAGCCCAACTGAAACACAGGTCTGATCATGGCATCTGAGTCCACCTTGGATCCACTGATGAGAAATACATTCTCAAATGTGAGAATTATTTTCATAGACATCATAAAAAATTTAGAAAATCATGTCACTTGATCCAACAGATTTTCTCCTGAAGAAATAGAAACTATACCAGTAACTATCTTAATTATATGTTATAGGCTATAGGATCCAGAACGCAAGGCACAAACTCAGTTGCCTACAGGGGCCAGGCAGGGAATATAGATAAATATGGAGATAGGGAGGCAGGATGCCAAGGCAAACTGAGGTGTTTTCCTTGTGCAGAGAGTAGCTGCTGTCAACTGAGCACATCATTACCTTGGGTGCTCTGGGCCCAGGGAGGCCAGCTCTTCCCAGTTTTCTCCAGAAGCCAGAACTTTCAATTTAATATCACATCTCCTGATTTTTAAATGGTAGGAACTAAGTCAGAATTTTTACTCTCATAGTATATGCTCACAAACAAATCATACCAGGACTGATATGGTCTGTGGCCTCCAGTTTGCAACCAGTGGACTAGGGAAGGTTGTTTTCTCCTCTGTGTACTCCGACTCTCTGGTTGAATTGTAAATATTCTAGGGCCTTGAATTTTAAAAGTAGGGCCTGTAAATCCTAATGAAAAGTGCTCTCCAGCAATCTCTGAAATGAGCTTTATCCTGTTAAACAAAGAATCTGTGGCAGAAATGGAGACATTCCTTCAATGGTTATAGGGTAACTAGATGGACTGTGAAATTTTAATCAAGCGGAAAAGCATGTGTACTTCACTGAACCAACAATTCCTCACAGAGGCAAGTTTCTCTTAATTCTAAACAATTGGAAAAGGGAAAGGAGAAAATAATGAGCTGTACCATTCCTGAGCATCTAGTATATACAAAGCATGCTGAGAAGGATAGCAAATATGGTATTAACTCTTCCTATGACCTAGAAATGTGGCTGGGTGAGCACTTACTGCCCCTTAACACATTCTCCATAAAATAAGTTGATATGATGATGTTAAAGGAATGATGAGAAGCTATTAGCTTTGCCATTGAGATATTAGTGATTAGACTATGAGATGTATGGAAAAAGGTAATCATGGGTAAAGTTTTCTTTTTTTCTTGAAAAAAAAAATGAGAGTTCAAAGAAATGAAGTAACACAATGGAGATGAAATGGCTAGTGAAGGGATAAACCCAGGACTCAAACACAATTCTATATTAATGATAAAATCTGTATTCTTTCCATTGTACTCCACCATTTTTCTACTTTTAATGAAAAGAGTTGGAAAGTTGGGTGATGCTGATCTGAAATCAATGATCTGAATAATATTAAAAGTGGGAAACCATGGAATCTTAGAGGCATAATTCTCAGGTACTTTCTACTACCTTTTAAAACAGAGTAGAACAGAATTACCTACAACACAGAAGTGGAGTTATGTAATTAACCTCCAATTAAAATAAATAAATTTATATTAAAAAAACATAAAACATAAAAAGTAAAAAAAAGAAAATACACTTTAGTTACCATGGGGCAACAGAGGTGTGAAACATGGGAAGATTGGGATTGACACATATACACTACTATATATAAAATAGTTAACTAACAGGGAGGCCTGAGGTGCTGTGATTCATGGGGTTGCAAAGAGTCGGACATGACTGAGCGACTGAACTGAACTGAACTGAACTGAATAAGGACCTACTGTATAGCACAGGGAACTCTACTCAATATTCTGTGATGACCTATATGGGAGAAGAATCTTAAAAGGAGCAAATATATGTATATGCATAACTGATTCACTTTTCTGTACACCTAAAACTGACACAACATTGTAAGTCAACTATACTCCAATAAAAATTTAAATGATAATAAAAAATGAAACAGAGTAAAGCAAATAAGGCAGTCATCCAAGAACTCTCACTTTGGTGAGCAGATAAACCAATGAAAATGTATCTTCTGGAAACTCAAGTAGACCACCCTCTGCAGCCTCCCTTGCAGACTGGACAATGATTTTGAACAATGGCGTTTGGACTGAAGAAAAGTGTACCATTTCTGGGCCCCAGAACTGAAAAATGTGTCCATGGTCCTTGCATGCTGTTTCTCCCTTTATGTGAACTAGATATAGGTATGGCAACCAGGACCTGGAACTGATGGCAGAGCCTCAGGGTACAAAGAACAGAGGACACTGAACTATCTCATGAAAGGAAGCCACTCACTACCCGGAACACAGGCCTATATATGTTGAGTAGAGTTCCCTGTGCTATATATAGGTCCTTATTAGTTGTCTATTTTATGTATAGTATTGTATATGTGTCAATCCCAATCTTCAAATTTATCCCTTTCCCTTTGCCCCCTGGTAACTAACTATAAGTTGTGCAGGAGTTCCTTTGCGAACATTTTTTTTTTCACAATTGATACTACTCTAATATACAAATTAGTACTGTGAAGTGAGCATTGCCATATGCAAACCTAAAATATGTGGTTCTAAATTTGCAGTCAGCGAGTTAGGAAAATAGATATTTCAGGCTGAAAAGTTGGAAACTCAGTGGCAGGACATTTGGTAATGGTTTTCTTGCTTCATTAGACAAGATGTTAAAGCCAAAATTGGCTAGTTTGAGATAAAAAATGGGAGATGATATAGAGAATCCAGAAATTCGGGGCTTCACTGGGCTTGAAAAGCCAGCTGCTTCTGAATTTAAACAATAAAATATAGACTCAAAAAGTGTTGGAAGATAAAAGCTCACATAACTTTTGCGACTAATCAGAGGGAGTCCCAGTTTGTGATTTTCCCTTCTCCTGGATGTTTGCCTGCATTTCTCTGGCACAGAAGGAGGATTAGATCCTTTAATAAATATTCATTTAGAATAGTCCAAGAAATATGGAATTCCCATCATTGTTTCTGGATTTAGATGTCTAAACTCCCCTCCATTGTTGTGGTAGATTTAACTGTTGTGCATTTAGACAGTGTAGTAGGCAGAATAATGGTCCTTAAGTTTCCCATATCTTAATCTCTGGAACCTGCAGATATGTTATCTTATATGCAAAAGGGACCTAACACTTATGATTATGTGAAGGGCCTTGAGATCAGGAGATTATCTAGGTTGGCCTTAACTATAATAACAAGGGCACTTAAAAGAACCATAGAAGATGTGATGATCAAAGCACAGAGAGTCACAGGATTAGAAAAGGTACTACATTGTTGGCTTTGATGTTGGAGGAAGAGGCCATGAGCCAAGGAATGCAGGCAGCCTCTACAAACTGGAAAAGGCAAGGAACCTGACTCTCTGCTAGTATCTGCCGAAGGAACCAGCTCTGCAACACCATGCCTTCAGCCTAGTGAGACCCACTTTATACTTATGATCTCCAGACCTGAAAACAGTAAAAATGTATGTTGGTTTAAGCCAGCATATTTGTGGCAGTTTGTTACGGCAGCAATAGGGACAGATGGTTAAGCTGAAGATCATAGGTGTGGCAAGAAGAGAGCTTTTCTCTGTCTTGATTAAATAGGTTCTGAAGACATAAGCTGAACATTCATCAGGAGCTGAATGGAGGGACCAGGGCCTTCGGAGATGGCGAAAGCTTTAAGCAGTCACGAGGGGAGCAGTCTGGATCCTTCATGCTCGGTCACAATGGTCTATAGTTAGAGTACACATCTCTTCCAGACAGAGAGTAAGATCCTCAAAGTAGTTCAGTTACAACTGAGAGAAAAGTTCACGAAGACCCAGAACAGCAACATAGTGCAGGGGCTAAGAGTACATAGGCTTCAGGTTTTTCTGGAGTCAAACTACTTCCTAAGTTGTGTGACGACTTCCTAAGAGGATATTTAGCCTCTTCACACCTTAGTTTTCTAAAAAAAGAGTAACAACTGTAGTCGTTTTGTAGAACTGTTGTGAGAGATAAATCATGTAAAGCACTTAAAATAGTGGCTGGCACATAGTAAGTGCTCAAGGAGTGTAAGCAGGTACAACTGCTTACTACCTAGAGGGTAAATGAATAGCCCTGAGACTCAGCCGGTCATTGGCACAGCCGGGCCCTGTCTCCAGATGTCCTTGGTTTAGGGATTTTCCTACTAGAAGACAGAGTGATCTCCTGAAATAGCTGGGAGAGGAGATGCAGTTAACCTCCTAGTGGTATGATGGGGCCATGGCATCAGAGGTAGTGGAGTGATTTGGGTTAGTCTGCTCCCTGGATTTCTTCATGAATCAGTAAGTGTTGTTTGTTTGCAACCAGAGAAGCTGCTTGGGCTGATTGAATTGAAAGAGAGCTAACTGGAAGGCTTGGTGGTGGTGGGGCTCTCAGAATTGATGGGGAGACTGAAGATCTGGGAAGCAGGTCCTCCAGCTGAAGGGCCAGTTTGTCCTGGTCTCTTGCTGAAGACTGAGTGTCCTATAAGAGAACATCTGATTCATTGCACTCTAGCCTCATGCCCTTTCTTTGGCTCTACTGGGGGAACAGGAAAAGGATCTGGCCTCTGACCTTCCCATCACAGCAAGACTCTACTACACCTTTACTGACTTCTCAAAAGCCTCATGGACAGATAAAGAAAGAAAGCTAGAGTTGGGGATCCTATCTAGTCTGAGTTGAGTAAAGAGCAGTGTGCTGGTGAGAGAGGTGGTTAAAGAAAAAGTGTAAGAAGCTCTGTGTTCTGATGAGACACTGCCACGGTTTAATGACAATTTCAGAAAGATAAGAAAGAAGTGAAGGTACGTCCCTGGTGGTCAGTGGCTGAGACTCTGTGCTCCCAATTCAGGGGAGTGAAGTTCAATCCCTGGTTGGGGAACTGGATCCCACATGAGGCAACTAAGAGTTTGCATGCCACACAACTAAGTCTAAGCACAGCCAAATAAATAAAAATAAATATTTTTTTAAAACAAAGAGTGAAGAAGGAAGTGAATTAAATAAAAGCTAAGAGAAGTTCATCAGTAATCATAAGGAGGCCTTAAAACTTACCTAGCTAGGGTATGAAGTGAGAGAAGTATGGAACATATGTTTTTGTAAAAGAAAAGGCACTAGTATAGAAACTGACATGTAATTGGCTGATTACATTTGTGTGAGGGCCTGTGCTTATTATGTATATATGCACAGAGAAGTTAATATTATTACCTAATTTAATAATTTTACATTCGATAGACACTACTCTGTGATTCCTTTGGAAAGTGAAGATCTGAATTTTTTATAGTAGTATGACTTAAAAAAATCCAATCAAAAGTATTTTATGTACAATTGAGCATGTCAGAAGGAGAAGACTGAGATTTAGAAAAAAATTATTATTTAAAGATGATTCTCTGATATATTTAATGCTGGTGCATTTATGTAAGAATTTCTAGAAGTGTTCTTCATGAAGGCATGCATGTGGAACAGCATTGTTTCAAATGGAATAGAAGACCAGGTCTGCTGAGAATTAATGGTATACAATGCCATTATTAAAAACAAAACTCTTGACTGTGATTCTTCATCTAATTTTTCACTCTTCTTCATGAGTGAGTGAGTTAATTATGGTCTAGTTTAGAAAGCAGAAACTCTCTGATCCTTGTCCTTATGGAGCTTACAGTTCAGTTGAGTCACTTGGCAACTCTGTTTTTCCAGTGTAGATAATATGAGACCATGAAACCACTACACTGGAAGGTGGGAGATGTGGGTTCTTTCCCAGTCCCCTGTAATTAGAGTGTGACCTTGGGCAAGTCAGTTCACTTCTGAGATCCTACTCACTCATAGGTTGCCTGGAAAAGTATGTAAATTTTGCATGCAAGTTCATGTTCATGTTTTCCGGAAGAGAATGTCCATAGCTTCATTAGCCTCTTGATGATCCACTTGCAACTTGAAAGACTCTTTAAGATCCTAGTGGTTAAAAGTTATTCTCATCTATAATGGAATCAAGATTGCCAGGACAAATATCAATAACCTCACATATGCAGATGACACCACCCTTATGGCAGAAAGTGAAGAACTAATAGCCTCTTGATGAAAATGAAAGAGGAGAACGAAAAAGTTGCCTTAAAGCTCAACATTCAGAAAACTAACATCATGGCATCTGGTCCCATTACTTCTTGGCAAATAGATGGGGAAATAGTGTCAGACTTTATTTTGGGGGGCTCCAAAATCACTGCAGATAGTGACTGCAGCCGTGAAAATAAAAGAAGCTTACTCCTTGGAAGGAAAGCTATGACCAACCTAGACAGCATATTCAAAAGCAGAGACGTTACTTTGCCAACAAAGGTCTATCTAGTCAAGGCTATGGTTTTTCCAGTAGTCATGTATGGATGTGAGAGTTGGACTATAAAGAAAGCTGAGCACTGAAGAATTAATGCCTTTGAAGTGTGGTGTTGAAGAAGACTCTTGAGAGCCCCTTGGACTGCAAGGAGATCCAACCAGTCCATTCTAAAGGAGATCAGTCCTGGGTGTTCTTTGGAAGGACTGATGCTAAAGCTGAAACTCCAGTACTTTGGCCACCTCATGTGAAGAGTTGACTCATTGGAAAAGACTCTGATGCTGAGAGGGACTGAAGGCAGGAGGAGAAGGGGACGACCGAGGATGAGATGGCTGGATGGCATCACCAACTCAATGGACATGAGTTTGGGTGAACTCCAGGAGTTGGTAATGGACAGGGAGGCCTGGCGTGCTGCAGTTCATGGGTCACAAAGAATTGGACACGACTAAGCGACTGAACTGATCAACCCTAGTTCTCCTTCTGGAATGTTCCAAGACAAGAAGAGTTGTCAGTCTGAGGAAAGGCAAAATCATTAGATGGATCAACATCATTTTCTAAACATGAAAACTAAGCCAGGTGGTTTATGAAAACAGAAGGGAAATCAAAATATGAAGACACGATTGAACAGCAAGTTCCTGGATTTCTGTTCCCTGAGAGGATGAGATGGCTGGATGGCATCACCAACTCGATGGACATGAGTTTGGGTGAACTCCAGGAGTTGATAGTGGACAGGGAGGCCTGGCGTGCTGCAATTCATGGGGTCTGCAATTCATGCAGGATTTCTGTTCCCTGCATCTCCCTGTCTCCATTTCCCAAATGCCTTCTAAGGATCTCAGAATTCCCTCAGAGAACTTGGTTCTGTCCTGAAGCAGATAAGCATAAAGTGGTGGCCGTTCCTCTATGGTTCCTCTGGATGCTCTTGGTCTTCCCTTATACGCACTCCAACTGCCAGAGCAGAGTGGGATTTATGGCGGGAGCTAAGCAAATTGTAAATGCCAATCACCACGCTTGTTCTGGGCTGCGTAAGCAGCAGTCCTGCATAATGGTGCAGATTGCTGCCTGTGCCGTTTGGAAAAGGAGGGAGCCGTCTCCGTCAGCTTTCTTTTTAGCTCGATGATTACAGCTGAGCCCACAGACAAGTAAGACAGATTCTTTTTGATAAGGTACAATGGGTTTTTAATTGACTCTTACATTCCTAACTGCTTTTTGACCTATACATGCTGGCTGTTAGAGGAGCTAGCATTCTAGGAAATGTGTCGTTAATGAAATTCCTTTCTACTGGCTGTTTTTTTCACCCAGAAATTGACTAACTTCTGATAGCTTATGAAAACTTTTTCTTCTTTGTCTAATCTGTAAACTCCCAGTGTCACTGAGTGAGTTAAAAAGGAGACTGCTTCCTTTTCAGTGGTCATCTGTGACTTAATCACTCAGTTGTGTCCGATTCTTGTGACCCCATGGACTGTAGCCTGCTGGGCTCCTCTGATGGGTTTCTCCAGGCAAGAATACTGGAGTGGGTTGCCATTTCTTCCTCCAGGGGATCTTCCCAACCCAGGGATTGAACCCATGTCTCTTGCATCTCCTGCATTGACAAGCAGATTCTTTACCACTAGTGCCACAGGGAAAGCCTCATCTAACAGGATTGTGTACTGAAGGGGCTAAGGGCACTGGTTTGAGCAGGTCAGCAATAGTTAGGGAGGGTGTGGTCTGTGGAATGACTCTCCCCACTTTAGTGACAAGGAACTTGCAGCTCTGGGAAGCAAGGCTGCTTGTCAAGTTCACAGTGGTGATAAGGAATGGACATCCTGAGTTTTCTGGTTTTGTGTGCAATGCTTTTGTCACAGCATGGCCCCAAATGTCACTCTCAAACCCACTCATTTGCCTAGCAGTCTGTCCCATCTCCTCCTAAAAGGTTTGAAATGTTGCTTATCAGAAGTGACTTACACCCCAGACCCCAGAAGTTCCATCATGGTCTTTTCAAAGTGGCTGTTAAGTACAAGTTGTAGCTGAAGAGAGAAAGACAGTGTATATAGGGGATCCTGCATTCTTGTGAGTCTGTGCATGAAAGGAGCGCCATGCAGAAGGCAGAGTCTGAATCCTGACTAAGAAAGAAGGAGACATCTCTGAGCATGGGAGGACAGGACATCAAAACACCCCTAGGTGGGCATAAGAGGGTGGTCCTCCAGGAGTGTGAGAGCTCAGTCCCTGGGTGGGAGAGGATTCAGTCCTTTCATGTGTGTTAAGGGCAGTTTTCCATGGAGGTAGGAGGGCCACGATGGTGTGTGTGAAAGGGCTTTGTCCTCCTGAGGTGGGAGCACATGGTCCCCAGGAGGAAGAGGATTGAATTCTTGCATGTGTAGCAGGGTTGGTTTCTGCAACTGCCAGAGGGTCATGGCTCTGTGCGTGAGAGAGAACCAGGCCCCCGTGGGCATGGGAAGGCAGAGACCCAGGTATGAAAGACTGGGCCCTTTTGTGAGGGAGCACTGTAGTTACCTATGGTCACACACCAAACATGTTAAAACTTAGTGTCATAGAACTGTGACCCTTTTATGATCTCTCACAGCCCTGTGAGTCAGGAATCTGCACGGGACATGCCTGCATGGCTTCTGTCTGCATGCAGTGACCTCAGCTGGGGTGGCTCAGGTGACTGTGGATGGTAAGAATGGCTCACCTGGGGCCCTCTCAGCTCTGGCTCTCTTTCTCTGTTCCTCTAGGTCACATTGGCTGAGGCTGGAATGTGCAGAAGGGCTCCTTCACTCTCGGGTTTGGCATCTTGCTCAGGTGGCTGGCACAGCTGAAGCTGGCCAGTCATCTTTCCTAGTGGCTAGATTGGTCTTCTTATGGGATGGCTGGCTTCCCCACACTGCTAGAACTCCAAACGATAGGAGATGGAAGCTGTGTTTCTCATACAGAAAATGGCTCAGTGTTGCTTCTGTCACCTTCTATTGGCTGAAGCAGTCACAGAGCCTGCTCAGTTTCAAGGGGAGGGAACATACCATCTTCCAATGGTAAGTTCCAATGGGAGGAATGTCAGAAAATTTGTGGCCATCTTCAATCTGCTGTAATGATAGATTAGTCTCTGTGTGCCTAACAGAGCTGCATACTGCTTGCTAAGTTGCTACAGTCATGTCCGACTCTTTGTGATCCTATGGACTATAGTCCACCAGTATCCTCTGTCCATGGGATTCTCCAGGCAAGAATACTAGAGTGGGTTGCCATGCCTTCCTCCAGGGGATCTTCCCAACTCAAAGATGGAACCCACATCTCTATGTCTCCTGTATTGGCAGGCAGGTTTTTTACAACTAGCATCACCTGGGAAGCACTACAGGGCTGGGTCCTCGGGTATTTCAGGAGACAGGATGTGTGTGTGTGTGTGTGTGTGTGTGTGTGTGTGTGTGTGTGTGTGTAGGAAGGAATTCCTGCAGGGTGGACTCCAAAGAGAGGGAACCAGTGTGGCTGTGTGCTGGAGGTAGGAGAATCTGGCAGAACGGGGTTTCTGAATGGAAGTGAATGTTGTGCTTCTGCATTCAGAACATCGCTGGCTGCATTGTCACTTCCTGTGTTATTGGGTGATAAGCTGATGTTCTGAAGGGTGCAAAGCCAGGCAAGTCCTGCTGCAGGTCTTAGACTGATAAGTGCCAAGTGGCAGGTCACTCAACCAGCTGCCCTGGCCTCACAAGTTCATTTCCATGCTGACAAGTAGCAAACATTTTGACACCATGCAGTGTGTCTCTGTGAGGAGTTTGGCCAACTCTAAAGTTGGAACAGTCCTTAAGTCCCTCACCTCTGATACCAGGGGCCTCCCCAAACTACCCTCAGTTTTGGTAATTTGCCAGAAAGACTCATAGAATTCAGTGAATGCTGTTATGCTCATGGTTGTGGTTTAGTACAAGGAAAGCATACAGATTAAAAGCAATCAAGGGAAGAAGCACACAGAGCAGAGACAGGAAAGTGCCAGGCATGGAGCTTCCACGGTTCTCCTGCTGTGGAGTCAGGCCGTGTCATTTTCCTGGCACCAGTGTGTGACAGTACACACGCCGTATTGCCAACCAGGAAAGCTCATCCAAGCCATTGTGTTTGGTTTTTATTGGGACTCCCTTACAGTGGGATAATTGATTAATTTCTCATATGGTTGGTCTCAGTTTCCAAGTCCACTAATACTATATGACTCATATCCTCCACCCTAAATCACATTGATGTTTTTCTCAGAGTGGCCAGCCCCTACTCATATTCATGCTGTTAATAATCCAGCTAGCTCAAGGACCACAAGTGAACAAAGATTATGTCTCAGGAGCTGAGGACAGAGGCCAGACCTCTGTTACAGTAAGGTTAAATTATTTGCTACACAATCTCATGTAGAGAAGGCAAATAGCAGTGTGGACAGGTTCCCTCATGTGAACACTCTGAGTGGCATCCAAGAATTAGGATGACATGTTTCTTTACAGTATACAAATTCTGGCAACTGTAATGTTCCTGCTTCTAGACTATAAAGTATTTCAGAATTTCTTCTTCTTCCCCCCTGCAATGTTTTCTGTAGCCCCCTGCCACCACTCCCAGAACCATGGGTACCACCTTCCCTTTGCTAGGAGCATTAAAAGAATAAATAGGATGGGCACTGCTTCAGCTTCTCTCTGTCACAGATTTGCCTGTTTCCGTTATTTCCTATGTTCCTTCCTTCCCACTCCTATCCATGCCTCTGGATTCTTGATCTTCAGTCATTCCTGTTTTCAGTTTCAGTTTTCTACATCAGTGGAACATGCTCACACTTATCAACTCCTCTTCTAGCCACCATTTTCTGTATTTTGGTACCTTGCATTTTTAAACTGAACCATTTCTTACATTTCCTTTTTTTCTAACTCTCTCCACTGATAGAGTCATAATGACTGTAATGGGCATTTATGTGGTGCCATGTAGCTAACCCCTGGAGAAGGAAATGGTACCCCACTCCAGGTATCCTTGCCTGGAAAAATCCCATGGTCAGAGGAGCGTGGTGGACTACAGTCCATGGAGTTGCAAAGAGTTAGCTATGACTGAGCGGCTAAGTACACACACACGTGTGTAGTTAACCATACACTATTGCATACCATGGTGGGACCCCTTGTTTCCATGTAACTAGTAGCTGTTTCCCTTTCTTTAGGTAATAACACCCCAATTTTGCAGAGCAGTATCTTCCCCATTTGGGACTAACAATCTTGCTGAGACTGTCAGTCAGGATGCTCACCCTGTTCTTGCCAAGAGGTTGTTGTGTGATCCTGGCCAGTAAGGGACTCCCTCCCTAGAACAGAAATCTTAGCTGAGTAATACAAGATTCAAAGTGGATAACATCATTCACCCCTGTGAATGATGGAACAGGTGGACCCTTAGATTCACTACCTGCATCCTCTAACTCTGCCTTGGTTCATGACATTTACCAAGACCTAGTTCTTCAGCTTTTCTCCTCATTCTATGAGCTACCTGTATCCTGTTGATAAATTCTTCCTTTTCCTCTAAGTTAGCCTGGCAGTCTCTGCTGCTGGCAACCAAAGAACCCCAGTGAACCTTATTATTGACTTTTCATTAGTCTTATAAAGTACAGGGATGAGGAAAACTAATATCTACTGAATAAAATTTCTAGTTCAGCTAGTTTAAGTAATTTAAATTCACAAAGGTTATGCACTTTGTCAAAAGCCCCATATGTTTTTTTCACTTGCCGATTTCTTGAGACATCAGTACTTGCCGACTCTACTTTTAGTTCTTGAACCCTAGTAATTTGGTTTATATAACTTGCTTTCATCTAAGATCCCAAGATTCTAGTCAGTGGTCAACATCATAATAGAATTCTACTAAGCTCTGGAATTACTGTGCAGAGCCCCTGAGCCCGGCAGTCAATGTTCCACATGCGATAGTAGAAGAAGGACATTCATACATACAGTCTATTTATATTCCCTATTTTGTTACTCCTTTTGTCTTTCATGCCATAGACATAAAGTTAATTTCATAATTAATATTCTATGGTTTTCTTCATGTTTTAGAACCTTCTTTCAAAACCCAAGTGGTTACTGCATTCAACTGTGTATAGTCATGAAAAATCTGTAGATAAACACTTTATTGTTTTATTTTCCATCAATACTCCTTTCTTATTAATAAAATATGAAAGTTAAAAGTGATGTCATTTCAAAATGAAGAGCCATGGGGAAATTTAAGATACCATAAAATGATCAGAGAGTAAAATAAATGTCTGTATATTATTTTGAAAAAAAAAAATAGATGACTTTGAAAGTCACTTGACTGTTGCATTGATGAGTTTCACAGCAGTTGCCTCTCTAGTGTCATGGGGGCAAGCAGGCCTAAAGGAGTCCTATTCTCACTCAGGGAAGTTGTAAATAAGATTTCTGATCATTCATCAAAAGCTGATAAGAAGGAAAGTTTATCATTTGGGGAATATGGCAAACAAGGCTAAACAGTTGTTTTTGAAAAGATCTCTCTTTTTGGGAAAATTTGTGGCTGTTATTAAAAATCTCACTCCATCTGGTTGACATTGTGAGGGGGTAATAACTAACTTCATTCTGAACCTTTGGGCACTTGGAAATTGCTCCGATTTTTCCAGTATGCATCCCTAGCTGAACAAGCAGAAAAGCGAGTGCAGCCAGATCTTTTGATTTCATTTATACACATGTTAAGAAAGCAAATGTAGAATAGTTCCGAGGCAATTAGGGCTGTGGTGCAGAGCACCATTATTTTAAAACTTACCCTTTAGCACAGTTGTGACAAGATAATGAATGTGCATTTGCTAGTGTGGGAGTGGAGCAACTTAGAAGGGAGGAAAAATGAGTTCATTGAGTCTTCACGCACCATCAGGTCCTGAGACCTTTCAGTGTGAAAGGATTCTTTGTTAGTGCTTCCAGGAACTCCTCATAGATGATAGAAAGACTGTCAGACTATTCCTCTGGGAAAAGCCATCCCCAGAACAACTGTGCCCTGTGCAGCCCTTGTTTCCACCTCACCCACCCAGCTCGTCCTACTGATGCCTTCCACTTCCCGCCAGCATCAGAGGGACCGGGTCAGCAGTCAGCCGCCCCAGCTGATGAGCCTTCGGGCCACAAACTGT
>SJXQ01001036.1:102245-179981 GCA_006408695.1 Aepyceros melampus
AATGCGAAGCCTCTTTTTCTCTGCTTCTTGCATTCCTGATGTTTCTTAGCTTCCTTCTAAGGAACTTGTCCCCAGTGCAAAGTTATTGACCAATGGACTGGAAACTACTCTAGTCCTAATAATCCTCACTTTGCCAAGGGAAATTCTCTTTTCTCCAACTTCTTATTTGTGGAAGGTTCTTGAATTAACCCAAAATAGTCACTGTCAATAGTGGGCTGTGTGCTATGCTTAGTCGCTCAGTCATGACTGAAGCAACTTAGCAGCAGCAGCAGCAGCAGCATGTCTGAGTCTTTGTGACCCCATGAACTGTAGCCCTCCAGGCTCTTCTGTCCATGGGATTCTCTAAGCAAGACTGCTGGAATGGGTTGCCATGCCCTCCTCCAGGGGATCTTCCCAAATCAGGGATTGAACCCAGGTCTCCCACATTACAGGCAGATTCTTTACCATCTGAGCCACCAGGGAATCCCATTGTGGATGTGTTCAGTTCAGTTCAGTTCAATCGCTCAGTCGTGTCCAACTCTTTGTGACCCCATGAGCTGCAGCACGCCAGGCCTCCCTGTCCAACACCAACTCCCAGAGCCTACCCAAACTCATGTCCATTGAGTTGGTGATGCCATCCAACCATCTCATCCTCTATTGTCCCCTTCTCCTCCTGCCCTCAATCTTTACCAGCATCAGGGTCTTTTCAAATGAGTCAGCTCTTCACATCAGGTAGCCAAAGTATTGGAATTTCAGCTTCAACATCAGTCCTTTCAAAGAATATCCAGGACTGATTTCCTTTAGAACTGACTGGTTGGATCTCCTTGCAGTCAAGGGACTCTCAAGAGTCTTCTCCAACACCACAGTTCAAAAGCATCAGTTATTCGGTGCTCAGCTTTCTTTATAGTCCAACTTTCACATCCATACATGACCACTGGAAAAACCATAGCCTTGACTAGATGGACCTTTGTGGATGAAGTAATGTCCTGCTTTTTAATAGGCTAAAGGTTGGTCATAGGAGAAGGCAATGGCACCCTACTCCATACTCTTGCCTGGAAAATCACATGGACAGAGGAGCCTGGTAGACTGCAGGCCATGGGGTCGCTAAGAGTCGGACACGACTGAGCAAATTCACTTTCACTTTTTACTTTCATGCATTGGAGAAGGAAATGGCAACCCACTCCAGTGTTCTTGCCTGGAGAACCCCAGGGATGGCGGAGCCTGGTGGGCTGCCATCTATGGGGTCTCACAGAGTCAGACACGACTGAAGCGACTTAGCAGCAGCAGCAGCAGGTTGGTCATAACTTTCCTTCCAAGGAGTAAGTGTCTTTTAATTTAATGACTGCAGTCACCATCTGTAGTGATTTTGGAGCCCCAAAAAATAAAGTCTGACACTGTTTCCACTGTTTCCCCATCTATTTGCCATGAAGTAATGGGACCAGATGCCATGATCTTCGTTTTCTGAATGTTGAGCTTTAAGCCAATTTTTTCACTCTCCTCTTTCACTTTCATCAAGAGGCTCTTTTAGTTCTTCTTCACTTTCTGCCATAAGGGTGGAGTCATCTGCATATCTGAGGTTATTGATATTTGTCCTGGCAATCTTGGCTCCAGCTAATGCTTCGTCCAGCCCAGCGTTTGTCATGATGTACTCTGCATGTAAGTTAAATAGTGGTACACAAAAGTTATGTTCATGTCCTAACCCTAGGAACTTGAGAATGTGAACTTATTTGAAAAAAGAGTCTTTACTGATGTAATTTAAGATCTGGATCTCTTGACATGAGATCATTCTGAATTAGGGAGGGCACTAAGTCCAATGATAGATGTCCTTATAGATAGGAGGAAGAAGACAGAGAGAAGGCCATGTGAATGGTCTCAGGGAGCCGAGAGGTGCAGCAGATTGACTAGTAGTCAAACCTGGGCTGCAGTGGTGAGAGTGCCAAATCCTAACTGCTAGACCACAGGGCCAGCTATCTTGGAGAACCTCAGCCCTTGCTTCTTTGAAGAAAGAATTCTGCAAAGAGATGGAGGGTAGTGAAGCAAGTAAAGTGTTTATTCAAAGCAGAATTGTGTTAAAAGGACACATGAGTGAACTCAGAGAGAGTTGTGCTTTGGGGACGGTTTTCCAGATTCCATCTGGCCAATCATCTTGTTCATTGTCCTTATCTGGTCTGACTCAGGGCCCTCCTCAGTGCATCTGTGCATCTTTTAGCCAAGATGGATTCTGGTGGGAGGGCTTCAGGGAGGCTGGCAGGACATACTATGGGCTGCCACTCTCTCTTCCCTGACTCCTGAGGATCTTTTCTGCACATGTCTAGGAGGCCTCCTTGATCCCTAGAAAAATATGACCTCCTTATCTTTGTTCAAGGAAAGTCTGCTCCTACCCTTATTGTTAAATCAAAGTAATAAGAGACAAGTTCCAGGGGCTCAGGCTGGGGCCCAGCTGTCTCCAGCCTCATGAAGACAGAAAGACTGGATTTGTTACCAAACCAAGCTTGGCTCCACATGCAGTAAAGCCAGTCTATGGACACAGAATTGTGGGGAAGGAAACTGCAGCATTTGTTCTAGGCGCTATAATGCACAGGACAACTAATGTTCAAAAAGCCAAAACTCTCCAGTGGGTTTGAACAAACCACTTTTGAAGGCAAGGTGAGAGAGGAGGGGAGTCCCAGGGTGTGTGACCTGCTCATGCACAGTTCTCTGATTGGTTGATAGTTGAGATAATAGTGTGGTGTCACAGAGGTTAACATTGTCAGTCCTTATGCACTAGTAGTTCTGGGGGCTTTGTGTTCATAGGCATCAGGTGGTTAATTTCTTCTATTTGGTGTATGGTGGGAGTTCAGTTCAGTTCAGCCACTCAGTCATGTCCGATTCTTTGCGACCCCATGAATCGCAGCATGCCAGGCCTCCCTGCCCATCACCAACTCCCGGAGTTCACTCAAACTCATGTCCATCGGGTCAGTGAAACCATCCAGCCATCTCATCCTCTATCGTCCCCTTCTCCTCCTGCCCCCAATCCCTCCCAGCATCAGAGTCTTTTCCAATGAGTCAACTCTTCACATGAGGAGGCCAAAGTTTTGGAGTTTCAGCTTAGCATTAGTCCTTCCAAAGAAATCCCAGAGCTGATCTCCTTCAGAATGGACTGGTTCAATCTCCTTGCAGTCCAAGGGACTCTCAAGAATCTTCTCCAACACCACAGTTCAAAAGCATCAATTCTTCGGTGCTCAGCTTTCTTCACAGTCCAACTCTCACATCCATACATGACTACTGGAAAAACCATAGCCTTGACTAGATGGACCTTTGTTGGCAAAGTAATTTCTCTGTTTTTGAATATGCTATCTAGGTTGGTCTTAACTTTCCTTCCAAGGGGTAAGCGTCTTTCAATTTCATGGCTGCAATCACCATCTACAGTGATTTTGGAGCCCCTCAAAATAAAGTCTGATACTGTTTCCCCATGGTGGGAGTTAACATCTGTAAAATAACTCAGGGAACGGGCATCAGATATGGTTATCTAGATATTTCAGAGAGGAGCCAAAACAAAGGATATGGGAGAGGAATTTGTACCAGAAAGACCTCACAGAGTCCTGCTTGGATACAAAGTTACACAGATGCAAGCCAAGGAATGCCTAGTACCATCAGAAATTGGAAGTGGTAAGGAAAAATTCTCCCCTTGAGCCTTCAGGGAGAGTGTTACCCTGACAACACCTTGACTTTGGCCTCTGGTCTTCAGAATTGTGAAAGAATAAATTTCTGTTGTTTTAAGCCACCAAGTCTGTGATCGTTCATTACAGCAGCTCCAGGAAACTAATAAACTATCTTTGCTGTAGTCAGGGATGGACTTGGATGAAACTGCTCCATACTAACCTAGATTTGTACTATGAAAGCTAGAGGGATGGGGGGTGTCTTGGCAGTGACGATTAAACAAATCACAGATGTGAAGACATGAATTCCCACTCTGAGGATGAGAGTAAATCTACCTCCCTCCTTGGTAAGTTTATATTCTAGCTGCCTCAACATTAAAAAAAAAAAAAAGTTATGTTATTATATTGTGGGTCATCTTACCGGTAAAGACAGATACCAGGCACACCAAAATAAACTGACACAGCTAAGGAAAGTGAAGCCAGAGCTCAGGAGAAGGAGTAGCTGAGTGAGCTGGAGGGGCCATGGTCGTGAGAAAGCTGTGCCTGGCCAGGAGTGGGCCCGTGGGTGTGGTCTGCCCAGTGCAGACAGTGAGGGGCTCATAGGCTATGTGATGTGAAGTGAAGTGAAGTTGCTCAGTTGTGTCTGACTCTTTGCATCCCCATGGACTGTAGCCTACCAGGTTCCACCATCCATGGGATTTTCCAGGCAAGAATACTGGAGTGGGTTGCCATTTCCTTCTCCAGGAGATCTTCCCGACCCAGGGATTGAACCGGGGTCTCAGGCGTTGTAGGCAGACGCTTTACCGTCTGAGCCACCAGGGAAGTCTAATAGGCTATAGGGAACATAACAAAATAACAAAAGCCACTGAAAGTCAGTCTGCTCTTTGTTAACAATGTGGGCCAACAATTAGAAATGTTTTTGTCTGATAAAATGATTTTGTCTGTCTCCTCCTCAAAAATCTATCATTACTATGTTTTAAACAATTGCTGAAGTAGTTATGAGTTTTAATATTATATACATAAGGCTTAAAATGAGCATGTTTTTATTACTTAGACTTTATAATAAAGATTGTATTCTACATAGAAGTCTATGCTGTCAACCCCTGACAGGCAGAGTCAACTACACGTGGTTGTTTTGGGAGTCAGTGTCTAGGGTCAGGTATCGTTTGATGTTTCTTTGGGACCATTCATGTTTTCAGTACCTGGGACTACATATTCCTGTGTGTAAAGGGCTGATTCATGAAAATCAGGGATAGTTCATGGATTCTAAAGACCAAGAAATAATTGGAGTTACTTCAATTCTGTCACTTTGCAAATACTTTGAAATATTATTTGGGGCTGAGTTTTGAAACAGTGAAATAGAGTGCACATCACAAGATGTACTATTTTTCTATGGTAAATGCAAATTTTGTTTCATACATGAAGTATTTTACTGAATTTGAATATCTTTAAAATTGCAATGAATAATTTTTTAATATAAATTTATTTATTTTATTGGAGGTTAATTACTTTACAATATTGTATTGGTTTTGCCATACATCAACATGAATCCACCACAGGTATACACGTGTTCCCCATCCTGAACCCCCCTCCCTCCCCGTACCATCCCTCTGGGTTGTCCGAGTGCACCAGCCCCAAGCATCCAGTATCATGCATCGAACCTGGACTGACAATTTGTTTCATATGTGATATTATACATGTTTCAATGCCATTCCCCAAATCATCCCACCCTTTCCTTCTCTCACAGAGTCCAAAAGCCTGTTCTATACATCTGTGTCTCTTTTGCTATTATACAGAAAAACACCAATACTGTATACTAATGCGATGAATTATTTTAAAATTATTAATTGTTTAAGGAGTGAAGAACAGAGCAAGAAAACAGGATTGTTGCTGATCAGCGAATTTTTTTCTGAAAATAAATTTTATTATATTGGGTGGGGTATTAAAAATGATCCACCCTGGGTGTCAAATATGTGATTATGCCATTAGGAAAAGGAGTACGTCAAGGCTATATTTGTTACCCTGCTTATTTAGCTTATGCACAGAGTACATTATGCAAAATGCCGGGCTGGATGAAGCACAAGCTGGAGTCAAGATTGCTGGGAGAAATATCAATAACCTCAAATATGCAGATGAAACCACCCTTATGGCAGAAAGTGAAGAGGAACTAAAAAGCCTCTTGATGAAGTTGAAAGTGGAGAGTGAAAAAGCTGGCTTAAAACTCAACATTCAGAAAACTAAGATCATGACATTGGGTCCCATCACTTCATGGCAAATAGATGGGGAACCAATGGAAACAGTGACAGACTTTATTTTGGGGGGCTCCAAAATCACTGCAGATGGTGACTGCAGCCATGAAATTAAAAGATGCTTGCTCCTTGGCAGAAAAGCCATGACCAACCTAGACAGCATATTAAAAAGCAGAGATATTACTTTGCTGACAAAGGTCCATCTAGTCAAAGCTATGGTTTTTCCAATAGTCATGTGTGGGTGTAAGAGTTAGACCATAAAGAAACTGAGTGCTGAAGAATTGGTGAGTTTTAACTGTGTTGAAGAAGACTCTTGAGAGCCCTTTGGACAGAAAGGAGACCAAACCAGTCAATCCTAAAGGAAATCAGTCCTGAACATTCACTGGAAGGACTGATGCTGAAGCTCTAATACTTTGGCCACCTGATGTGAAGAGCTAACTCAATAGAAAAGACCCTGATGCTGGGAGGAATTGAAAGCAGGAGGAGAAGGGGTTGACAGAGGATGAGATGATTGGATGGCATCACCGACTCAATGGACATGAGTTTGAGCAAGCCCTGGGAGATGGTGAAGGACAGGGAAACCTGGTGTGCTGCAGTCTGTGGAGTCGGAAAGAGTCAGATACGACTGAGCAAATGAACAAAAATTGTGTAGATGAGGAAAAGCAGATGTAGAATTTGAGGAATGGTGGGTTTTAAGTTCATTCCTCCAAATTTAAATCTTTTGCTTGCAATAAAAAAAAAAAACAACTCTGTTCAATCTGAATACTATTTTATAAAAATTTTTTTAAAAATAAGGCTATTCAAATAATGAAGGTCACCATATGTCCTGGTTTTCCTAGGATACCTCTAGCTTAAGCCTATTGCCCAGTATTGGGCATTAAGCTCTCAGCAATAGAGCTCCTCCCTCCCACCCATCAGCGTGTCCCATTGATTATCCTTTAGATAAGGGGCAAGTTTTGCCCACACAGAACAGAGTTAAAAATCTGAAATGTTTTTAGTTTTAAATAAATGGACATTAAAGTCATTCTATTAGTAAGAATGGCAATTGACAACTTTATTGTCAGTTGTGAGTTACAAATATTGAATAATCAGCAAATAGTGAGGGAGTTAACGAATCTGTTTAAATGGCAATAAATTACAAGTCTTTTCACTGGTTGAGCAGGCCAATGAGAAGTTTAGAAGTAAAGCACTGTGGTGGATCATCAAGTTTCTATTTCTTTGCTTAACGGTTTTAGAAGGAATGCCAGAGTGGTGACACACAATTTAGACAGAAAAGAGACTGAGATTGGATTTGAAAACTGTCACAGCTAGAGTCGAATCCTACAGCATGGTAGTGAAGACAGTGGAAAGAGTTGAAGGAGGCAGAGAAGTTCTAGTGTTGAACTGTGTGGGTAAAGTCAGCTGAGATTCAGTAGAAGAGTGTATAAGTATAGAGAGAATAAATCAGATTTAAAATAAAAGCACAACCTGAATTAGATAGCAGGTAAGACTAAGATGCCCTGGAGTGCTAAATGGCAGTCCACTTCAGTATTCTTGCCTGGAAAATTTGATGGACGGAGGAGCCTGGTGGGCTACAGTCCATGGGGTCACAAAGAATTGGACACAACTGAGCGACTGAGCACAAAGCTAAGATGGCATACCCCAGTGTAGTCGTGCGTGAAACCCAGTGTAACCGTGCGTGTCCCCTCATGTTTCTTTGTCTTCATGCATACTCTTTCTTAGATTAGGAACAACCATTCCCATCTCACCCACTGAACAAATTCTCAGCTGTCTTTTGAAAGGCAGTGTGAAAAGTGAAAGTGTTAGTTCCTCAGTGGTGTCCAACTCTTTGCGACCCCCTGGACAGTAGCCTGCCAGGCTCATCTGTCCATGGAATTCTCCAGACAAGAATATTGGAATGGGTATCCATTCCCGTCTCCAGAGGATCTTTCAAACCTGCACTGTGGATAGATTCTTTACTGTCTGAGCCACCAGGGAAGCCCCAAAAGGCAATGTAGTATAGTGGTTTTAACCACTAACTTTGGAAGCAGAGAACTAGCATTATCACCTTCCAGCTGTGTAATCCTAGGCAAGTTAATATCTGTATTAACTTCCTCATCTTCCTCATCTGTAAAACGTGGGTCATGATAGTGCTTACCCTTTGGGGTTCTTGTGAAGATGAAGTGAATTACATGTTTAGTATTTAGAATGAAACTTGGCTCCTGAGAAGCACTATGTAAATGTTAACTGTTAATATTTAAAATTCAGCTCATGAAATTATTTCCTCTTGAGAGTACTTCCTGACTTCACCTCCAGGCAATCATAGGGAATCTCCCATTAGACACTGTAACTGCTTGTCCTATGCTATATACATTTATTTTACTTTCTAATTCAGTTTAAACACCTTCCACCAAATATTAGGTCTTATAACTTTTTACATCTCACTGCCTAGCAGAATTCTTCTTGGTACTTGTTACTCAATAAATATTTGTTGAATGAATCAAAGAATGAATGCTGGTGAGTCACCTCTCCAGGTCTTTGAAAGGGATTTCTTAGGGAGTTGAAAATTCATTTTAAAAATTTATTTATTTACTTTGATTGGAGGATAATTGCTTTGCAAATTTTGCCATATGCTAGTAAAGTAATGCTCAAAATTCTCCAATCCAGGCTTTAGCAATATGTGAACCGTGAACTTCCAGATGTTCAAGCTGGTTTTAGAAAAGGCAGAGGAACCAGAGATCAAATTGCCAACATCCACTGGATCATGGAAAAAGCAAGAGAGTTCCACAAAAACATCTATTTCTGCTTTATGGACTATGCAAAAGCCTTTGACTGTGTGGATCACAATAAACTGTGGAAATTTCTCAAAGAGATGGGAATACCAGATCACCTGACCTGCCTCAAGATCATGGCATCCAGTCCCATCACTTCATGGGAAATAGATGAGGGAACAGTGGAAACAGTGTCAGATTTTATTTTTCTGGGCTCCAAAATCACTGCAGATGGTGATTGCAGCCATGAAATTAAAAGACGCTTACTCCTTGGAAGAAAAGTTATGACCAATCTAGATAGCATCTTCAAAACCAGAGATATTACTTTGCCGACTAAGGTCCGTCTAGTCAAGGCTATGGTTTTTCCAATAGTCATATATGGATGTGAGAGTTGGACTGTGAAGAAGGCTGAGTGCCGAAGAATTGATGCGTTTGAACTGTGGTGTTGGAGAAGACTCTTGAGAGTCCCTTGGACTGCAAGGAGATCCAACCAGTCCATTCTGAAGGAGATCAGCCCTGGGATCTCTTTGGAGGGAATGATGCTGAAGCTGAAACTCCAGTACTTTGGCCACCTCATGCAAAAGTTGACTCATTGGAAAAGACTCTGATGCTGGGAAGGATTGGGGGCAGGAGGAGAAGGGGACGACCGAGGATGAGATGGCTGGATGGCATCACTGACTCCATGGGCGTGGGTCTGGGTGAACTCTGGGAGTTGATGATGGACAAGGAGGCCTGGCGTGCTGCAATTCATGGGGTCGCAAAGAGTTGGACACGACTGAGCGACTGAACTGAACTGAATATGAATCGGCCATAGATATACATGTGTCCCTTCCATCCTGACCCCCACATCCCACTTCCTTCCCTACTTTATCCCTCCAGGTTGTCGCAGAGCACTGGCTTGGGTGTCCTGCTTCATACAGTAAACTTGCGCTGACTTTTGGTAATGTATGTGTCAATGCTATTCTCTCAAATCACCCCACCCTCTTCTCCCAGTGTGTCCAAAAGTCTATTCTTTATGTCTATGTCTCCTCTGCTGCCCTGCACATAGAATCATTGGTATTATCTTTCTAGATTCCATATATGTGTGTTAATATAGGGTATTTATCTTTCTCTTTCTTATTTACTTCACTCTGTATAATAGGCTCTAGCTTCATCAACCTCATTAGAACTGAGTTCCTTTTTATAGCTGAGTAATATTCCGTTATGTATATGTACCACAATTTCCTTATCCACTCATCTACCAATGGACATCTAGGTTGCTTCCATGTGGGAGATTTCTTAGGGAGTCATAGTGTTTTAGGGAGAAGCTAAGCCTACTTTAGTGGCAGAAGGCTCTGGAAAGAATTTACCCTTCAATTACTGAAATCTGCACTTGCCCACAACATACAATTAGACCAAAGGAATAAACTTTGCTGTTGCCACAGAGAGTCTCCCACCTATGAAAGCCAGTTTTCAGTTCTGATCTTGATTACGTGTAAGCTTGTTTTTTGCAAACTCCTAACTTGGTTTCTGTGACCCCCATTTCCTCTTTCTATTTCACTAGCTTGGGATGTTCCATCTATTCTGTGGGCTTCTCTTCTTCAACTCATTCTTTAAATGTTTGTTTCTTAAGAGCCATTTTTGTTCTTTAATTCTCACTTGACATACTTTTCTTGGGGAAACCCTTCCTTCCTATTTGTTGTTGTTGTTTATTCACTCAGTCTTGTCCAACTCTTTGCAATCCCATGGATTGCAGCACACCAGGCTCCCCTGTCCTTCACTATCTCCTGGAGTTTGCTCAAACTCATGTTCATTGAGTTGGTGATGGCATTTAACCATCTAATCCTCCTGCCCATGTTCTTTCCCAGAACGAGGGTCTTTGCCAGTGAGTTGGTTCTTTGAATCAGGGGGCCAAAGTATTAGAGCTTCAGCATTAGTCCATACAATGAATATGAAAGATCGATTCCCTTTAGAATCTCCTTGCAGTCCAAGGGACTCTCAAGAGTCTTTTCCAACACCACAGTTCAAAAGCATCAATTCTTTGGCACTCAGCCTTCTTTATGGTCCAACTCTCACATCCATATAAGATTACTGGAAAAACCATAGATTTGTCTATATGGACCTTTGTCAACAAAGTGATGTCCGTGCTTTTTAATATGCTGTCTTGGTTTGTTGTAGCTTTTATTTTTCTTTCCTATTACTACCTGTTGATTCCTAAATGTCTGTCTTTATCCTTGACTGTTCCTTGAGTTGCTGACCTGCCTTCTGGGCATATCTATCTAGACCTTAAACTCAGCATGACCAGAACACAGCATTGGACTTATGATCACCTCTCTCCCCACCTGAGCCTATCATTTTACTCTCTTATTAATGACACTAGTTAATGGAGTAAAAAAAACTTGGGAATTATTATAGTCAACTCTCTCTCCTTGATTTAATCTGGGGCTGATGATAGCTGTTCGGCCTCCTGGAGTTCTCTTATCTGCATCCCACATTCCCTGGATCCTCACTGCCATTGACCTAGTTCACTCCTCAACATACTTTGCTTGAACTATTTCAAAATCTTCCTATTAGGATTTTCACAGGATTCACTGGTTCTGCATGCTTCTTAAGCTTAGTTTCTTGGCTTGATGTTTTTGATCAAATGGTGTTTCAAATTCAAGCCTCTCACTTATGTAGCACAGGTTTTAGGTCCTCATCTGTCAGTGATGTCTCAATTTCACCATGTGGCCAAGGGCAGGCTGCTGGCAGTGATCTCCCCTCACTCATTCACATACACCAAACCTTCTTTCTGGCTCCCAGCCCATAGATGAGACCCTTTTCACCTTATCAGCAGGCCCTGTGCATTCACAAACATAAAAACCTGCCTGCGAGGCAGGCACTAACCCAGTTTCTCTGGGAGCACCAGTTTCAACTCTGGCCTATAGCTTTGGCTATTGTTTCCCTCTTTGTTTCTGGTAACTGAAGCTTTTCCTTTCTTAGTTTTGAGCTTGGCTATGAACCTACAATTTTTTAAAAAAAAAGTCTGTTTAGCAGATCCATGTGTTTGGAGTCAGAGGAGGTATTGCTATCCCTTTTCAGCCTGCCACACTGAAGGGAAGTCGGCTGTTAAAAAAATAATTTCAAAAGAAGTTAAAATAGCCCTCATTCCAATCTCCAAATGAACATGTTAATGATTTTATTTAATTCATTAATGAGAAAACCAGCAAAGTTGAAAAACACTCATTATAGAACAGGAATATTGAAATATGTATGTGCAAATGAAATGGAGGTAAACTTGGCTTCTATAGTGCAGAGAGGTCAACTAAACCTCTCCTGGACAGGACAGAGTCTGCAGGTGGGAGTTATTTTGCATTGTTGTCAGTTATCTACAATTTACAGAGTTGTGAAGTACTTCAGAGGCAGTGAACAGCTAGAGCAGATAAACTAGATGGTGTGCTGGATTGGACAATGTGTAGTTTCCCACTGAAGCCCAAGTTCCCCCTACAGTTAGCTGTAATTATTTGTCTTGTGTTTCAGCTTTCTCTCAGGAATAGGGGTTGGGTTCAAGTCACACATCCAGATTCTAGAACATCTTACATTTCTTAGAAATAACTCACTGACTACAGGTGGAATGAATAAATGTGTTTCATATAGATTCTGAAGGATTTTCTCCCTTCCGTTAAAGAGGAGAGATTTTGAGAGAGAGCGAAAAAAATACACACATATATATTTATGTCATATATGTGACTCAGAAAAGGAACTGGGAAGCTTCTGTCCTCCGCCCCACTCTCTTTCTCCATGTGCATGTCTGAGGAAAGAATACTGGAGTGGGTTGCCATGACCTCCTCTAGGAGATCTTCCTGACTCAGGGATCAAACCTGCATCTCTTATGTCTCCTGCATTTGCAGGCAGGTTCTTTACCACTAGCACCACCGGGGAAGCCCCTGCTTGCTCCGTGAGTTCAGGCATTCATGGGCACCTTTGCTGCACAGGTGTCCTTTGACAGCAATGCATCACATTGTTATGAGTGAACATCAAATAAAAGATCCTTCTTTTTCAGTTGTCAACCAGGTGTAATTTAAGGCACTTTTGCCAAAGTATCTTCCTATTAATAAATAATGCTAGTTCTCCTCCTTTAATACATGTAAAGAAAATTTCTAATTACTTTCTTTTCAGATGCCTCTGCATCTGAATTGCTTAATGGCTGCTGCCCATTAGGTCCTGCCTTATCATGGGGATTTTAGGGGCCTTGCCAGCAATACCATCAGTCAGGTAATTTGCATGAATAGTTCTTTAATAAACATCCAGCCCCCTAATCACTGTTCCCTGCAGGATCCTCATTAGTCAGTAACCTAATTCAAGCTTGAAAGATTTCCATTATGGTGCCCTTTGTTTCCTGCCCATTGCCTAATTTTCTGTTCAGCAGGACATTTTTTCTGCAGTCCATGACTTGTTTCTTGACTGACATATATGAATTTTTTTTCCCTCAAAATAAATGAGTGCATACATGCGCTCAGTCCATTTCCCATAATGGTTCATTCATTTAAGCAATACAATAAAATATCAGAGGGGTGTTATCCAAACAGCCCCTAAAGTTATCTTTAAACCAAAATAAAGTGACTTGGAAAAAATAGCAGTCAGTAACTTGACTGTGAGTATATGTGAAGGTAAACAGACAATCCAGATAGCAATATCAATTTAATCATTGATTAATAGTTACCGTTTTACCAGTTTAAGAACTTGATTATCTCTCCCTTTTTTGCCTAACAAATTTGGGTTGAAATAGTTATCTAAATTGGATTAGATAGATCCCTTATTAGAAAAGTTTGGAATATTTCAAAACTCTAAAATCTCACAGAGAATGCTAAGCCAGTCATTTTCATCCCTGACTGCATTTAACCATCACCTAGAAGGTTTGAAAACGTATCAGTGAACTGTTTCCATTCATAGATACTCAGTTTTAATTGGTTGAGATGAGGCTTGGGAATAGGCAATTTTCAAAAACTCCCCAGGCAATTCTTTACATGTATATATAATTTTATTTATTTACTTTTGGCTGTGCTGGGTCTTCGTTGCTGTGTGGGCTTCTCTCATTCTGGGGACAGGGGGTTACTCTTTAGTTGCCTAGTTGCCATGCACAGGCTTTTCACTGCGGTGGCTTCCCTTGTTTTGGAGCACAGACTCCATACACAAACTTCAGTAGTCGAGGCTCACTGACTCTAGAGCACAGACTCAATAGCTGTGGCCTGCAGGCTTAGTTGTCCCAGGCATGTGGGATCTTCCCGGATTAGGGATCAAATCTGTGTCTCTTGCATCGGCAGGCAGATTATTTACCCCTGAGTCACCAGGGAAACCCCCTTCTTTAGGTAATTCTAATATCCAACCAAGGTTGAAAACCTCTAGAAATTTTGCTCAGTGGAACTCCCGTAAATAACACTAAATTGTGCTTTCTCTATTGTTGGATGATTGAGTTGTTATCTAGATTTCAAGGTGGTCCTTCAAGACACTTTTCTTTAGAAAAATAAAATATCTTTTGTGTTTGCTGAGCATTTATGACATGCTTGGCTGAATTGCATCTGGTGGCTTAAAAGTTTGTGAGATGTATAATTTCTGTCATGTAAGAATCCGGAGCATGAATTCTCTCTCAATCTCTGTTACTTAGAAAGAGTGATCTTGAATTTGTGTATTGTACTAAAAGCAGGTTCAACTTTCTGGCTTCCAGTGAATTGAGGAGAGTAACTTTTAACCCAAGATACTGTCCTTTCTGGACACATTCTGTCCTTGCTACAGGAATGCTTAATTCCCACTGTCCTCTTGTCTTCTCTTTTGTCTGCCTGTCCCAAATCACAGCCTCTTACCTTAATTCCTCCATTTACTTGTCCAGCTCCTTTTGCTTTTCAGACTCTAGCTGAGGGATTTCCTTCCTCAAGTAGCCTTTCTTAACTGCCCCTTCACCCTAGGTTCTGCATCCCCCTAAATACTTCCAGAGCCTATGTGTTGAAGCATGAACCCTCAGCCACACTGACCTCTTTTCTTACTTGAATCTCCTGCTAGAAAACTCGGATGACAAGGGCTGTGCTCTCTTTCCTAGAGCAGCTTTGGTGGTGGTCACTGTTCCAAGCACTTTATACAATCAATACATGTAAGTGTTAAAAATTACCCTATGTGGTAGTTTTTGCTATTATTACCATTTTAAACACGATGAAGCAAAAAGGTTAATTAACTTGAATATTTCAGTTCATATAGCTAGCAAGAAGAGTTACTGGGATTTGAACCCAGGTAATCTGTCTCTGGATTCTGAGTTCTTAATGAATGGCTGAATAAACAAGTGTAGTTGTACTAGTAGAGAGTTACAGATGCCGAGAGGCACCATGAGTGTGGCTTTCACTTAGGTGTGCTCTCAGTGAGTATGCTGAATTATTGAGATAGTAATAATCACATTTCCCCAAAGAGAAATTGTGTGTATGTGTGTGTGTATGTGTGTGTGAGAAAGAGAGTGGGGAGGTGAGATGGAGAGAAAGATAACATTATCAGAAGTTTAAATACACAAGATGCAAGATTATGACAAGTCAGTCAATGGGATGACTCAGGAGTTGTCAGAAATGTAAATATGCAATACTGTGTTATAAGCTTTTGAATCAGCTTGTCTTTGTCTTTTGTATAAGAAGAGAGGACAAGTAGTGTCAGAATCTACCTGTGGCTTAACTGGACCACTTGAAAATCCCTAGGTGACCTGGCATGGGCAAAAGGATTGAGAGTTTAAAGTCTCAGAACTGTTTATATTGTCAGTGGGGTAAATAAAAAAGTAGGCATTATTTTCTATTTCAAACTTTCTTTCAGAGTTGTATGGATTGCAACTTTTTATTAGTTTTACACTGCTGTTGTAATGAATAATTGTAAACTTAGTGGCTTAAACAACACAAATTTATTATCTTGTCTACATGATGGTCAGAAGTCTGAAATAAGTGGGTTTTACTGAGCTACAGTCAAGTGTACAGAAGCCTGTGTTCCTTCTAGAGGCTCTCAAGGAGAACCTGCCCCTTCCTTCTAGAGACTCTCAGTGTTCCTTGGCTCCTAGCCCCTTCCTCAATCTTCAATGCCAGCAGCAGAGCATCATCAAATCCCTGTTCTCACTCTGACTCTATTTCCATCCTATAGGATGCATGTGATTACATTAGCCCATCTGTATAATTGGTCTTCCCAGGTGGTTCAGTGGTAAAGAATCCGCCTGCTAATGCAAGAGATGTAGGAGACTCGGATTTGATCCCTGGCTTGGGAAGATCCCCGAGAGGAAGAAATGGCAATGCACTCCAATATTCTTGCCTGGAAAATTCCATGGACAGAGGGACTTGGCAGGTCCATGGGTCACAAACAGTCAGGCACTACTGAGTAACTGAGCAAGCACATACCTGGATAATTTTCAATAATCCCCCCATCTCAAGACTCTTAATCACATCTGTACTGTCCCTTTTGCTGCATAAGGGAACACAGATTCCAGGAACATCATTCAGGGTGGGGACCATTATTCTGTCTATAACGACTATGAATGATATCTAAGAAAAGCATGAGTAGCCAAAGGACACTGGTTGAGGACATTGTAGAAAATAAATCCAAAGACTCAGATTTTTTTTATTCAAACTTAGAATGTGAAAAGAAACTACTTTTAAAAAGAATTATGTTGCAGGAAGGATGGAGGGAAGTCTTCCCAGTTAGAAGCTTGGGACTATCCTATCTCAGTTCAGTACATATCAAAGTTACTGGCCTTCTATACATGAACTAGACTAGGACCCCACATCCTCTGACCTGTAGTTAAAAAAGAGGACCACCTCTAGATGTATAAGAGAGACAAGACTATCTGGTGCTTAACAGAGGAGGCAAAGGTAAATTTTGTAGTCATCAATGAGCAAACTTCAAAAAGGTTATTTGAGAAAGAGAAAGAGTCAACTCCAGATCTTTCAAAAGGATCACAAGGTTTTTCCAATAAAGCATTAAGGGTCTCTCCTTTGCTAGAGACTTTTTTTTTTTTTTCCCTAACTGTACTAGCTTGTATCCCTGACATAATGGAATGGCTGATCTCATCAGGACATACACATAGGCTTGCTCATATTTCTATATATGAGAAGTGACTTTTGGTCTAAGCTAAAACAACTTCTTTATAACTTCCAGTTCACATACAAGTCTGCAATATTCTCCAGTGGTTGGTCCCATGGGATGAGGCCCTGGATGAGTGAAAGTGGAAGCCTAGTTAAATGGGATGCTTTCCTCTGCACTCAGGATTATCTCTGGAGCAATTTGACGGGTTTCTCTCTGCCCTTTATGTTTTTTGAAATTTTTCTCTGTTGAGGCATGAATAAATCCTAATGGACAAGCAGTGAGTCTACAGCAGGTCTGTTTCATTCTGTGTATGTCTCAGATTTCCATGACATGTGCTCCCCGATATTTCCTTTTTCACTCTCACATTAGACTTTGAGAGGCAGCCTTTGTAGCAGATTAAAAATGGGAGAAGTTTATGGGATTGAAGTCAATGCATAGTTCTCTATGGTCTCTGTTTTGGTCTGAATTTTGCAACCCTCCTCCCTTGAAACAATTCCTGTACTGACGTCCTAAGGCCCTAGGTGACTGTGTTTGGAGATAGGGCCTTTAAAGAGGTATGCGGGCCTGCTAAATCACTTCAATCATGTCTGACTCTTTGTAACCCTGTGGACTACTGTGGACTGTAGCCCGCCAGGCTTCTCTGTCCATGGGATTCTCCAGGCAAGAATACTGGAGAATCAGAGAGCTTTTCTTGTATCTGCTTATCTCAGCTGCTTTCAGCTCAATTATTAAAATGTCAAAGTGGCATATTTGGGGGTGATGTTCCCTTCTTCAGGGGATCATCCTGACCAGGGATTGAAACCACAGCTCTTATGTCTCCTGCTTTAGTAGTTAGGTTCTTTACCACTAGCACCACCTGGGAACCCCTTTAACGACATAATTGAGGTTAAGTGAGGTCATTAGCGTGGAGGCTGTAATCCAATAGGACTAGTGTCCTTATAAAAGGAGAAAGAAACACTAGGGAAGTATATACATAGAGAAAGTACATGTGAGGACATAGCAAGAGGAGATGTCTCAGGAGAAATCAACCCTGTTGGGACCTTGATCTTGAACTTCCAGCCTCCAGAACTGTGAGAAAATAAATTTTTGTTGGTTGAACTGCCCAGTCTACAGTATTTTGCTTTGAGAGTCCCAGAAAACAAATACACTCTCTTATTTCTAGTCTTGAAACAGCTGAACTGGAAACACTTCAGGTAGTATCAAAGGGTGGCTACTCCATTGGCCTGGGTCCCAATCTCAGCACAACAAAGACACAGCAGCTCAACAGTGGATCTGTGATGAATATGGAACTCAGGCGAACACTTTAACTCTGGGGGTTTAGAACACTAGATTTGGGGCTGCGTATCCTGGCTGCTGACTATGGCGGTTGTTATTTTCATCTTCAATACTGGAAAATAAAGTTGATAGTTTAGGTGACTTACCCAAGTGCTTCTGTGTCCTGAACTAAAGCTTCCATTTCTGTCCTAGACTCCTTCCCTAGCAGTTGTCATTTACATGTTTGGTTTGTAGGGGAGGGAAACAAATCTTTTTCCTCTGCTTCTTTTACATTCTCAGACTTGGGTGCCTTTATTAGATTGACAAAAGACAGAGTAACTAATGAGAGAATATCAAACAGAAGCTGATTAATATATGCATTACGTAGACATGTGGGAGCACTCAGCAATGAGTAACTCAAAGGAGTGCTTGGAACTTGGGTTTCATAGCATCTTAAACACAAGAGAGGAAGGAACTTTGAGTTTCTAAGGCAGCAAACTGTGAAAGTAGTAAATGTATGATGGGACTAGTGACAGATAAGTGCTAGTTTCAGCAAGATGTGTTATGTAGATTCCTCTGGTGGTCTCTGCACTGATAAAGGTCCAGAAGTGTCTCTGGAGATTAACGCCTGTCCTTCCTGGTGAGCAGGGGAGGGGAGGGACCTTTATAAATTTATGTCTTGCTTTAAGGCAAGTAGGAAAGGTCAGAGAGCTTTTCTTGTATCTGCTTCATCTCAGCTGCTTTCAGCTCAATAATTAAAATGTCAAAGAGGCATATTTAGGATAGCATATTGTGCTACCCTTCAATTTCTTTCAGAATTTGAAAGACCTAATGATATAAAGGAAAAATCTGTTATGGAGAGGATAACAGTCAGGTTGCCAACATTTGAAAGGTTATTTAGAATAATCCAGCAGAGAGCAGGTAAATTAGGAAGTCAGAAACAACAACACCTGGGTTTTGTTTTTGTATCTTTCAAATTTCAAACAGAATGTGACATTATTTATAGTCTTGAAGTGAGAACATGTCTGAATTCAAATGCCCACCCTTCTGTATAATCTTAGACAAGTACTTAACCTTTCAGAGTGTTAGCATCTTCCTCTTTAAAATGATGATGATTGAAATAGTGTCATAGGCTTGTGGGGGAGAATTTGGTTGTGTCATAAATGTAAGTTTCCTGATATAGGATAGATGCTCCATTAGCTTCCAGACACCTTCTCCAGTACCACAGATGCTTAACAAGAGACCTTCAAGAATTACGTAATGCTTTTCTGAAAAGTTGTTCTTAAAATTGTATCTCAGCCCTAGAATTCTGAATGAAAAAGCCTGAAGGTGATTGTGTTTGAGAGTTTTCCTACAGAAAGTGAAGTGATTATAAATTGCAAAAAGTTTTTCTAAGTAGAGACAAACACTGGGGCTTTAAAAGGCACAGACTTCTTCTCACAGACTTCATGGAGATATGAATATAGAATGCATGTCAACTTTCTATTTGGTCCGATTCTTCCAAATGACAAAAAACCCTGCTGTCTCAGTCCCTTAAGCCAGACCACAGTCGCTATTGAGAGAAGTTTCTCCTCTATTCATTCTTTCCAATCTGGTGGGCTTATCCTAGATCCAGCCTCTTTGCCAGGGAGATGACAGAGCCCAAGAAAGAATTGAAAATAAAGAAAGAAACAATTTTAGAATTGAACATGAAACTAGAAGACACATGAGTGAATACGTACACAGTCCCATAAGAGAAAGAAAAAAGTGAAAAAGAGAAAAATGCTTAAAATCCAAAAGAAATGGAAGAGGAAAAAAAAGATTTAAGAGAATATGACAGATACTTAGGACATGCAAGAAAGGTCCAACATACTCAATCCCTAAAGAAGAAAATAAAATCAAGGAAACCAAATAACAGAATTATAACTCATCAGGAAATTTTGTTGAAATAATTATTTGTAACTATATATTGATAGAGAATCCTGTGTACCCAAACCTATCAATCCATAATGTCAAATACCAAGATATATTCTAGTGAACTTTTTCAACTAAAAAGAAAAAGGAAAATAGCCATTGAATATCTAGGCAGGAAGAACATGTGATTTACAAGGGAAAAAAGTTAGATTACCTTTAGATTTTTCATTAGATCCAAAGAAAATGGAGTAACATATTTAAGAGATTCAAGTAAAATAAAAAAGTATGCCAAAGAGTTTATGTATTTGAAAGAAATTTTCCAAGTGTAAAAGACTCTGTAGGGGATGAAAAAGCCTTTTCTCTACCTCCAAGTTAGTTAGCTGGGGCTTGGAATAAACTGATAACAGGTAGATTAACAGGAAAAAAATGACCATTACTATAAACAACATTTATTAATTTTAATATGACATACACAGGGGTATCACAAGAGAAGGTAAATACTCTGAAAGCAGTGAGCTTTGAGAGTTTCTATAGCATCATAATAGGGGAAGGGGAGGGGATTGATTTTTAGGGAGGATGAATGGACCCTTAGAAAACTGGCTGGGAGAGGTCGTCTGCGATCAGTTGTGTGTGGTGTGGGCCTTGCATCTGCTCTCCCGTGATGGTCAATAAACCTCCCAGGGAAGGGATTTGTGACAATCAGCTTCCTTTTGGAGGATCTGTCTTTAAGCAGATAAGAGGAGTTCAGAGAAAGCCTGTCCCTACTTTTGCTATTTTCCAACTTCCTTCAGCTCAAAATAATCAATGTAACAAGCAGCACATTTTGGTGTGGCATGAGCTAAACTTCTTCAGTACAAACTCTTACAGACGTATAAGAATGTAGGGAATTTTGTTTCTAAGAGGAATTTACTAGAGAAAAAATTTCAGAGAACCAAACTGATTAGAGAGATGCAAGCTGAGGGCATGGTGGTCTTTATTAAACATAAACTCACTGAATAATTAAGATTAAGATCAGGATCAAAAAAGAGAGATGTTATATATAGTATACAATGGCCACAGGCAACAATGTAGATATAATAAAGCTATTTAAAGAAGTGAAGGATCAAAATGAAGATGACATATGTAAAAATCTAATTATTTTTGGTAATTGTAGTGAGTGGTAGTGGTATTAGTAATATTACATTTGTAAGTTCTTCTGTGTATAATGTTATTATGGAGTGAGTAATTATGCAAGATTCTAATTCTATTATCTCCTATGTCCTTGAGACCAGGACTTCAGTGTGAGAGATGGAAATAGAGATATTTATGAAAGAGGTTAAGTTAAAACTCTGCAGTCCTGAAATTGAATTGGAAATCTCAGTAGGAGCCCGTGAGGTATTTTATTATATATCCTATCTCAGTCTACTGAAAAGTCCTTGAAATAATGACCAGTGCAGTGATAATGAGCATTCCTACTGCCCAGATGATGATATTAAAATACCATTTCCACTAAAAAAACCCAGTGCTTCTAGAAGAAATGGCTGATTCCTGGTTTGTGGCAGGAAATATATAAGTCTGGATTATTTTGTCAGAGCAAACAGCTAGGAAGCTATCAGAGATTACAGGGCTGTATCAGAAGGACATAGGAGCCAGTTTGAAGGGGATCTCAATGCTCCAAAATGGAACAATTTGCGTTTTAATAATAAGAAACACAACAAAAATTAAAATATGTAATATTTAATAATAAGGAAAAAACAAATTTAAGTTCGTGAATTCCTAGTGAGGTTAGAAAAATAATTGGCCACATTTGCAGGATGACAGAGAACCACTTCATCTTGAAAACTGTTAAAATAATCAAAATTTACCCTGCCTCTCCTATATCAATCTACTAGTGGGTAAGCAAATAGTAAGTAAGGGAAAGTTTTTTATAAAATTATTTTATATATTAAATACAGTAAAATCATTTAATTAGCACACAGTCATTTTGCAACTCACTCCCCAAAATTAATGGGTGTAGACTAAGCAGGCACTAGGGTCTTACCAGATGGCTCAGTGATAAAGAATCCTCCTGCCAACGCTAGAGATGGAGGAGATGTGGGTTCAGTCCCTGAGTGCGGAGAAGGAAATGACAACCTACTTCAGTATTCTTGCCTGGAAAGTCCTATGGACAGAGGAGCCTGGTGGGCTACAGTCCATGGAGTCACAGAGTCAGACATGACTGAGCAGCTGAGCAGACGAAGCACTAAGCTTTAGTGGTTACTATCATCAGAGATGCATCAGACCATGATGAACCTCCTGATGAGAGGAAACACAACCACCCACCTACATGCCTACAGGACCAAACTAAAATCTGATGATGCCTCCGGATCCAACTGTATGCACAAATTCATCATGAACATATAAACCAGTAAGATCCAGACTAGGAAACTCTGTAATTCAACTTGCCTGAGTTTTCCAACAAACATACTTTTAGAAAAAGAAAGAGATAAAGGGAGAATCTGTAAATTAAAAAAAAAAATCAAGTACATATCAAAAAAGTTTTAATGGGAAAAACAAAGTATTGGCAAGGATGCAGAGAAATAAGCTAACTCCTGTACCTCTGGTGGGAATGTAAAATAGCACAGTCACTCTGGACAACAGTTTCAACAGTTTCTTCTAAAATTAAAAATGCACCAATCATATGACCCGAAATTGCATTCTTTGGCATTTATCCTAGAGAAGTAAAAAGTTATGTTTATACAGACATCTATATATGAATGTGCATAACAGCTTTATTCATGATAGTCAGAAATTAGAAACAATCTAAACGTTCTTCAATGGATGACTGGTTAAACAAACTGTGATATGTCCATACTGTGGAATATTACTCAACAATAAAATGGAACAATACAGTAAAGAATCTACCTGCAGTGTGGGAGACATGGGTTTGATCCCTGGGTTGGGAAGATCCCCAGCAGGAGGACATGGCTACCCACTCCAATATTCTTGCCTAGAGAATCCCATGGGCAGAGGAGCCTTGGTGGGCTGTAGTCTATGGTGTTGCAAAGAGTTGAACGTGACTTAGCAACTAAGCCCAGCACAGCATTCAACAATAAAATGGAACAATACTATTAATATACACCACAACATGAATAGACCTCAAGGATATTATGTTATGTGATAAATACTCTCTGAAAGTTACACAACTTATGGATGCATTCAGGAATATTCTGGGAAGAAATTATGGAAATGGAAAACAGATTACTAGTTGGCAGGAGCAGGATTGGGAAGAGGAAGAGGTGGCTGTGGCTAAAAAGGGGCACATAAGGGAGGCTTGTGCTGATTAACAGGTATCCTGATTGTGGAGGTCACTGCACAAAGCTACAGGTGTGCTCAATACTGCACAGTACTATAAACACAGACACACATAAATGAGTGAATATAAAATTGATTAAATTTGATCAGTTCTGTGAATTGTATCAATGTCAATTTCACAGTGCTCCTAGTGCGCAATAGTTATTCAAGATGCTAATATTGGTGGAGGGGAGGGAGAGTGAAGGGTGCATGAAACCACATTGTAAATTGTTTGTAATTCCCTGAGAATCTATAATTATTTCTCAAAAAGTTTTAAAAATAGGCAAAGTTAGACAGTGGTTAAGTCTGTACAACTGGATGAGAAAACTATTGCAAAATGAGAGGAAGTGGCTTCTGTGTAAGTTGTGGTGAAAGTGTTCTGGAGGGAGTGAGGAGGGAGTTGTAATCAGAATGGACATGTGAAGGGGTTTCTGACATGTTTCATGAAGTTCTGTTTCTTAGGAGATAGTGATAGAAATATGCATAATAATAATTGACCAACTTGACCTTTTTTGTGCAAGTGTTGTGTCTTGTGGTATACATGTTCATACTTGTGTACATTCCCTGGATGTGCTTTTGTTTGTGGAGCAGAGGAAGAGGTGAACAGGGACCATTTAAGCACACACAGTAGATTGCATTCAGCTGATACTAGACAGCTGCTGAAATCGGAAGGCTTAATGAGCTGGTGTAACAGTCTTAGGTTTATGTCTTTGCATTAACAGGGAAAACCTCCAAATGATCCAGGTTTAAGTAATCAGATGCATTCTGAATGGTTAAAATTAGATTATTTTGGTAGCAATGAATGTAGACAATACCATGCTTCACCTTGAGAATGCATGTTTTTTAAGATATCAGGAAATCCATAGTTTTGGCTGTGGTGAATTATAACAATGAATTTGCAATTATCATAAATTATTAAGCCACCACAAAATTGCAGCTAATTGGATTCCAAGGCCTATTAAAGCTTATAACCACTTACATTGATATTTTCAAGACCTAACAGAGTGAGAATCTTTATTATTTTTTGTGTAGGATCAGGGTGGAGGTGGAATAGCATGACTATTTTCCTTAATGTGGATGTCCCAGAATGCATTTGCCCCACTCACCCTGCATCTGGGTAAATACTGGGGTGTATTATAATGGCCTTTAAATGTGACATTGTAGATTCATTCATCTAAGGCTGTCTCCCTGCCTTAGCTCTTCAAAGCTGCTTGATGGTAGAGAATGACCAGGCCCAGAGTGGACTCTAAACAGATGCTAGATGGATGGAGCCTATTGTGTGCATCAAGTTTTTCTTGAGGATTGTGGCTGAGAGCATTCTTCAGAGAAGATTCTGCCAGATTTTCATATAGCAAAGGAGAAACATTTACCTGAAGACTATGGGGTGTAAATTTTTTGCAAAGAAGGATTGCGTTTTCAGAAGAGCTTTCTGTTATTGGTGGGGACATGGAAGTTACAGAGCAGGTGTGCATGAAATCATTGGAGAATTCAGAACGAAATCCTCAATTTGAAGATTTTACAGCTATTGAGAGTGACTATTTCATATTGAATAGGGAGGGCTAAGTGATAGTCAGTAAGGCAATTTCACATGAAGAGAGAGACGAGAGATGAGCGATCTAGTCACCAGGCTGGGGATGGGAGCTTCAGGGAGCTGCTCAGGGAAGTTAATATCACTCATGGGTTTAGTAATCCAGACGCCATTCCACATTGTGTTCCAATCATTTATTTATTTTTTTAATTAATTTTTATTTTTTTAGTTTGTTTTGCTTTACAATACTGTATTCGTTTTGCTACACATCGACATGGATCAGCCACGAGTGTACATGAACTCCCAATCCCGACCTCCACCTCCCCCCTCCCGCCACACACCCTCTCTCTGGATTATCCCCATGCATCAGTCCCAAGCATCCAGCATCCTGCATCAGTTATAATGAGGTGGATGACGCTGGAGCCGATTATACAGAGTGAAGTAAGCCAGAAAGAAAAACACCAATACAGTATATTTACACATATATATGGAATTTAGAATGATGGTAATGATAAACCTGTACGCAAGACAGCAAAAGAGACACAGATGTATAGAATGGCCTTTTGGACTCTGTGGGACAGGGAGAGGGTGGGATGGGTTGGCAGAGTGGCAGTGTAACATGTGTGATATCGTGAGTGAAACCAATCATTTATTTTTATTTTCTTCTTATTTATCTGTTTTTATTTTTTTGTTCCAATAATTTCTTATTCTCTCTTCTCTTTTCTTCTTCGTCTTCCACCTTTAGATAACCACTCATTTTTTGCCCCCATGTATTCCCTCTTGGTTTTTAGATAACAATGTCACTATGTCTTGAGTACATAGAGATTGCATGTCTAAAAGATGTAATAGTAATTTTAATAAAATGAGATCAACTGAAGTTTAATATCCTCTTGGGATGTTGGTGTTCTTTCTGAACATTCTGCTATAGCTGTTGAAGGAAACATCAGTTCCAACATACCTCAGTTCAGAATAAATTACTTCTTATCAAGTTGTTCAGCTACTTGTTATGAAGCAATCTGGGCAATCACTAAAATCATGAAACGTAATGAGGAATTTTCATGTATAAGCAGAATAAAGTCATCCCATTGGGAATTTCTTTGGTTTTTGAAAAGTGATGTCCTGTTTATTTGCCCTTCAGCATGGGTTTCTCTGCTCAAGAAAATTAACACTTAATTTAGAATGGATAATCCATACAAGGAAGCATTATTATTCAGTATGATCTGCCTTTGGTGTTACTAGATGTATGTGATACTCAATTATTAATAGGTTATAATGTGCAAGGATTAATTAGGCATTCTTGTTTGTGATGATGTCATGGCTGATCGTGTGACAAGGCAGATTCAGATACACTGTCTTCTGTTCTCTTGTCTGCCTGCCTGCCTCATCTCTGCCTCCCTGAAGACAGTTCAGTTCAGTTCAGTTGCTCAGTCATGTCTGACTCTTTGCGACCCCATGAATTGCAGTACGCCAGGCCTCCCTGTCCATCACCAACTCCCGGAGTTCACTCAGACTCACGTCCATTGAGTCCATGATGCCATCCAGCCATCTCATCCTCGGTCGTCCCCTTCTCCTCCAGCCCCCAATCCCTCCCAGCATCAGGGTCTTTTCCAATGAGTCAACTCTTCGCATAAGGTGGCCAAAGTACTGGAGCTTCAGTTTTAGCATCATTCCTTCCAAAGAAATCCCAGGGTTGATCTCCTTCAGAATGGACTGGTTGGATCTCCTTGCAGTCCAAGGGACTCTCAAGAGTCTTCTCCAACACCACAGTTCAAAAGCATCAATTCTTNTTGACTCATTGGAAAAGACCCTGATGCTGGGAGGGATTGGGGGCAGGAGGAGAAAGGGACGACCGAGGATGAGATGGCTGGATGGCATCACAGACTCAATGGACGTGAGTCTGAGTGAACTCCGGGAGTTGGTGATGGACAGGGAGGCCTGGTGTGCTGCGATTCATGGGGTCGCAAAGAGTCGGACACGACTGCGTGACTGAACTGAAACTGAACTGGAGTCCTTTTAACGTTTGTTGTAAAGCTGGTTTACTGGGCTGATTTCTTTTATTTTTTAACTGTAAACTTTTTATCTCTCCTTCAAATCTGAACGGTAGCTCTGCCAGGTGGAATATTCTTGGCTTTTAGGCTTTCTTTTATCACTTTGACTATATTTCTTCACTCCTTTCTCTCCTTATTGCTGACAAGTCAGCTGATAGTCTTATGTGGGTTCTCTTGTATATAACTAGTTGCTTTTCCTTTGTTACTTGAGAGAATAAAGATTTTCTCTTTATCTTTAATTTTCTGGCATTTTACTTATAATATGTCTTGATGGGACTCTCTGTGCTTCCTAGACCTGGATGTCTGTTTCCTTTCCCAGGAAGACTTCAGTTATTATTTCTTCAAATAAATTCTCTGCCTCTTTCCCTCTCTCTTCTCCTTTTGGCACCCCTATAATATGAATGCTAGTATGCTTCATGTTATTTCAGAGGTCTCTTACACTACCCTCAATTTGAAAAATTTGTTTTTTGGTGCAGCTTGGGTGATTTCCACTACTCTGTCTTTCAATTCATTCCGCTGTACTATCTAATCTACTTGAAATGCAATTTCTTCAAATGTATTTTTTATTTCACATATTGTATTCTTCAGCTCTGTTTGGCTCTTCTTTATATTTTCTAACTTCTTGTTGAACTCTCACTGTGTTCATCCATTCTCCTGAGTTCACTGATCATCTTTATTACCTAGGACTTTGTTGGGTAGATGGCTTATCTCTACTTTGCTTAGTTCTTCTGGGTTTGTCTCATTCCTTTGTTTGGAACACATTCCCGTGTCTCCTCATTTTGCTAATTCTCTGTTATTCCCATGAATTGGGTAGGTCAGTTATGTTTCTTTTTTTCCCTATCTTGGAGAAGTGGCTTTATGTAGGAGACATCCTGTCCCAGCACCACTCTCCCCTCTGGTCATCAGAATGATATGTTCTCGGGGTTCCTTATATGCAGGCTGCGTGGGCCCTTCTGTTGTGGTGGAGCTAACTACTATGGGTGTGCTGAGAGGCAGGGCTGCCCTCCAGTCTTATTGGCTGCCAGGCCCTGCCTTGAATGGTAGCTGCTGGCCTGCTGGTAGACGGGGTCATGTTCCAGCATGGCTGGCTATGTGGCCTGAGGGTCCTGTGGCTGGCCTGCTGGTGGGTGGGCAAGCCTCCAGTGCTAATGGGGTGGAGAGAGGACTCCAATATGGTACTTGCCAGTCCCAGCATCCTTGTGGTAGAGCGAGCTCCTCAGATTTCTGATGCCAGTACGTATGTTCCCAGAGTGAGCTCCAGTGTCTCCTGCTGCTCTAGAAGGCTCTCCAAGGTCAGCAAAGGGGTCTGACCCAGGCTCCTTTCAATTTACTGGCTCTGCACTGGGGCTCAGCTCATGTGAGATTGTGTGTGTGTGTCCTACAAGAGTGGAATATTTGTTTCCTACAGACCTCCAGATCTGTATGTAAGCCCTGCTAGCCTTCAAGGCCACAGATTCCAGGGGTTTCTTCTGCGGGACCCCAGGACTGGGGAGCCTGACATAGGGTTTGGATCCTTTGTACCTTGGTTAGAACTGCTAAATTATGATTATCCTATTTATACATGTCTACCTTGGCTTTGCGGATCTTGACGATACTGCTTCTCTGCCCCTCCTACCTATCTTGTTCTGGCTCCTTCTTCTCGTTTTTAAATTAATTAATTAACTTTTGACTGTGCTAAGTCTTCATTGATGTGTGTGGGTTTTCTTTAGTTGTGGTGAGTGGGAGATACTCTTTTTTTTAAGTTTATTTTTTTATTGGAGGAAAATTGCTTTATAATATTGTGTTGGTTTCTGCTACACAACAGGCAAATCAGCCATAATTATACATATTTCACTTCCCTCTTGAGCCTCCCTCCCCTCACCCTACTAGGTCACCACGGAGCGCCATAAGACCTAAACAGACATTTCTCCAAAGAAGACATACAGATGGCAAATAAACACAGGAAAAGATGCTCAACATCACTAATTATTAGAGAAATGCAAATCAAAACTACAGTGAGGGAGCTACTCTTCATTGCAGTGCACAGGCTTCTCACTGCAGTGGGAAAATAAAAAGGCTTAGAATCAATATGCAACACAGACCTTCAAAGAACATGGCTTTTCCAATGGTTCCCTTGAGGGTTAAGTTTGATTTTTCATGTTGGAGCATTACAGGGGCAATTGAGAATCAGAGAATAAACTTGATGCATTTTACTGAAGCTTTCATTTTATTAGAAATTATGGGAGAATTTTATATTCATACAAACATCAATGTATGATAGCGTAGACTGAAAAACAGTCAAGATTTTTAAAGATATGAAATTGAACTTGAATTTCATGCTAGTGGATGGGTTCTTTGTGGAAAATATCCCATAGATTCCTTATTAGGGGCCATGGGAAACTCCGTGAATAATGTCAAGATTTCTATCTAGAATCATAATCCTCTCCCTTGTTAGTTTTTAAGCAATATTTTCTTCTTTATCAAGTACACCCTGTGTGAATATATGATGTTTAATAACATGCCAGATTCTCCAGGCTTCCCAGGCAGTGCTAGTGGTAAAGAACCTACCTGCCCAGTGCAAGAGACATAAGACATGGGTTTGATCCTTGGGTTGGGAAGATCCCCTGGAGAAGGAAGTAGCAACTCACTCTAGTATTCCTGCCGAGAGAATTCCCTAGACAGAGCAGCCTGGTGGGTCACAAAGAGTTGGACATGACTGAAGCAACTTAGCATTCACACAGATTCTCCAGGGCTTCTTGATTCATAGATGCAGAGGAAGAATAACAATCACGAGATTAACCTCAGCATGCTTGTTGCATGTCTATGACATGCTTGGTTAAGTATGTTTCTAAATATGGTTTCTTTTTTATTTGCCTTGCTAAGATAAATGGGAAGGAAGTGGGAGAGACCGGGATGGAGGAAAATGGAAATGGCAAAGCTATTTCCAATGTTTGAAAAAGGATGGGGTTGTGAGAAGAGAGTGCATTCAAGAAGCAAGGCTTAGCACTAGGCATGTTGGCTCTCATGCAGTCCATTTAGGCTGCCCAGGGACAATGGCTTGACAATCACCAAGGTGAGTAAACACAGACAACTCCTGGATCCAAGCCCAGGTTCATGACATCACCCTACACCTTTAGTCCCTCCTCCAGCTCAAGTTTGTAGCTCAGCAATCAGGCAATTGGCAACAAAATACAAAGAACAACTGGAAAGGGAAATGAAAATTTATTACTAGCTTCAGTTTTCTTTGAGGGAAATAATGTAGGTTTTTCTTATGTATGAGAGGAAGGCCCAGACTACAGGATGAATCCTGTTAGGACATGCAGACTCTGTAGCAGTACAAGGTAGTCACTTCAGGTGGTTCCCTCTCCAGCTATGAAGGCATGAATATCAAATGGCATTTGAGAGACAACAAAGCTTTGTATAAATGTTAGCCCTCTGGGCTGTTGAGATGCACTCTAGAATATGAAGCCTCATAAATAGCTAGTTTGGAAACCCCTGCCCTGCTCTGTGCTTAATCCCTGGTGTTCTACCCTTAGAGCTGGGTCAGACTGACTCTTTGAACCTTGTGAAATTGTAAATATCCCTGGGAAGGGTGTTAACATTTCTGCGTCAGTGTGTGGTTGTGAAAGAAGAGAGTGGAACATGGCAGTTGATCTTAGTTCTAGTTACAGCTCTGCCGCTGGAGTTCTGTGACCATGGGCATGGCAATTCTTTCCATTTCCATGACCTCAGCTGTACACACAGAGACTGAACTAGACAATCTCTAATGTTCCCTTCAGGTTCCGCTTTCTATGAGTCAAGGAGGAAAGGCAGTATGAGCAGGAACTTCAGAATAGGGATCTGAGTGAGCAAGGGGGATTCCGCCCTCAGGCAAAGGGCCCCAAATGGAAAGGCAGGCACCCAAATGCCAGATTTGGCTATATATCTATCTAAATGGTCATAATGGTAATAAAAACTATTGTTAGAGCCTGTTCTGTGCGCCTGCTGTCATTACCCTTTATCTTAAGTACTCAGGGCTTCCCTCGTAGCTCCAACAGTAAGAAATCTGCTTGCAATGCAGGAGACCCAGGTTTGATCCCTGTGTCAGGAAAACCCCCTGGAGAAGGGAATGGCAACCCACTCCAGTATTCTTGCCTGGAGAATTCCATGGAGAGAGGAGCCTGGTGGGCTGCAGTCCATGGGGTTGCAAAGTCAGACACAACTGAGCGAGTAACAGTTTCACTTTCACTGAAGTATTTATGATTGAGGAGAACTGCTGATGTGTGGCAGAGAAGGAAATGGCAACCCACTCCAGTATTCTTGGCCTGGAGAATCCCAGGGACGGGGAGCCTGATGGCTGCCATGTATGGGATCGCACAGAGTCGGACACGACTGAAGCGACTTAGCAGCAGCAGCAGCTGATGTGTGGGACCACAATACACGCATCCCTGAGTAGTTCTGCACTGCCTCCTACGTCCTACAAACATCCTTGAGAATCAGCCAGTGCTAATCTGCCTCCACAGTGTGGTGGGAGAGATGTGTTTGTACTTATCCAGCTTATTAGCCTTACCTCATCTCAAGAACTTGCCAGATACAAAAGGTGACAATAGACCTGCGTTGGGATGGAGCTATATTTGAGGACAAACGGTTGAGAAGGTATGGAATACCCAGGTGGAGGTGTCCAGCAGGCAGTTGGAAACATGGGTCCAGGGGCGAGGAAAGACCTGAATTTAGGAGTTATTTATATACCAGGGGTAATTGGTGGCCATGATCTTCAACTTTTTTTTAATATAAAACATACTCATTGCATATTTTATTTCCTTTAATCTATAGCATAAATTGGGGTTTCCCTGGTGGCTAAGGTGGCAAAGAATCTGTTTGTAATGCAGGAGACCTGGGTTCGATCTCTGGGTGGCAAGATCCCCTGGATAAGGGAATGGCAACCCACTCCAGTATTCTTACCTGGGAAATCCCAGGGACAGAAGAGTCTGGAGGGCTACAATCCACGGGGTCGCAAAGTGTCAGATATGACTGAGTGACTAACACACATACACAGCATAAATTAGATGGCATGACACAGAACTTGACAAATATTTGAATGATTTATGTATGCCAAAGTCCTAAACGTAGCTACTTCTGGTCAAATGGCTCAGGAGAGGGTTAGGGCTGAAATTAGGGTGTGTCTTGATGAGAACAGTTTTCATTTCTGATTGTGTTCTTCCCACAACATCTCCACTGGTAAAACAGGGAGAGCTCAGTCTGTCTCATTTCAATTAAGACAGAGCTCCCTAGTCAGGAGGAGGTTTAGGGGAGTCTTCAGGCTCTGTGGGGTGGAGGTGCAGGGCTGAGAGGCAAGCAGGGTGTGGGGAAGCTGGCTAGCACTAGTGTGCATGTGCTAAATTGCATCTGACTCTTTGAGACTCCATGGATTGTAGCCCACCAGGAGCCTCTGTTCATGGGATTTGCCAGGCATGAATACTGGAATGAGTTCCAGGGACTGAACCCATGTTTCTTGCATTGGCAGGCAGATTCTTTACCACTGCACCACCTGGGAAGCCTGTGGAGGTGGGGGACCTGGTACCAATTTCTGTCCACTCCTCAGAAAGGCTAGTGCTGGGACTTCTCTTTCCTGGCCTTTCCCAGTCCGCCCCAGTAAACTCGGGGTCTCCTTGCAAAGAGAGACCGTGGCTGGTGCTCTCTGGCTAGAGGCATCTTGCTGGCATAAGAGACACACGGAGATGATTAACTGGCAGTTTCTGCCGTGACCTGCTGACCTTCTTATGGGAACCTCTGTAGAGATAAAATGACTTACTTTTTTTGGTCTTAGTGTCTCTGGTGCCTATAACATTCACAGTAATCATGACATTTGTGTTTATCATTAATATTCCAGCTGGAAACATCCTCTTTTCCCCCTCTTGTCCCTGCCATGGCCCACTGCAGTTCAGGTTATCACCTTTCTCAGAAAGTGCTCTCCATAAAAGCCCAGTACTGGTGAGTTAGGCTGATGGTTTCCACACCCCTCTTCTCTGTCTTCTACTTCCTACTGCAGTTTAGGGGAAGATGATTTTATGCCATAGATACCTCATTCATCAATGCTGTCTTCTGTCTCTCTACTCATGTCCACTATCACAGACCTTGAATAACTGTTTTCATTCAGCCATTTAGCCCATTACTTCTTTGACCAGTGGGCTAAACCCAAGTGTCTCTCAGACTCCTGTGCTGTCATTAACATGCTTCTTGTTTAACTCAAAACAGCTGTTCCTCCTCTGCCTCCCATCCCCAATCTCTCCTTTTAGACAAACCTTGCTGACCCAGAAACTTTGGGAAAAAAATTATTTCTGAACAAGTAAGAGTTCTGGAAAGATAAGGATTTGCCTCTTTCAGTATGGAAACATCTTTAATCTTAACCATTTGAATGGAAATTTTCTAGGATGTAAAATGTTTAACTTTTTCTTGATGTACTGGGATCATTACAGTAAACAAAGGGTTTGTACTCTGCTGTCATGCAATGGGGCCCTGAAGATCTTTTGGGGTAAAACAGTCCTAGATTTTTATGGTTCTGAAGTTATTTGATAAACTTTTTAAAAATTGAAGTATAGTTGATTTATAATATTGTGTTTCAGGTGTACAGCGAAGTGGTTCAGAGTGATTCTTTTTCATTGAAGGCTATTTTTTGTAAGCTATTATTTGTTGAAATTTTGTAAGCTTTTAAATTGACTATCTCCATACTTTTCATCAGGTCATTAGCTACCGCTTCTCTTTATCAATATAATCCATTTTGAGACATTCTTTAATTCTAACTTTCAGTGTTCACCTTGAGCATAGAATACCAGTGCACTCACACACACACATATACAAATGTGTGCGTTTGCCTGTGTGTTAGAACTGTGTGCAAAGAATTGTGAACAAGAACTTGAGAGTTTTTCTATGAGTAAATTGAGTAGATTGTGAGTCCTTATTTTGATTTTCCAGAGGAAAGTTTTGTTCATGTTTTTGCTCATTCTAGTAATAAAAAGTTGCAAGACAAATCTTTTTGGACTTTGTTGAAAAGTTACTCCTAGATTTCTAGGGGCAATCTATCTTTCTAGAAACTTCTTCCTCAGTTTCATTATTTATCACTTTATTCTAGAGTAGGCAACTGTCATTAAAAAGGGATTCTTTTTATGAGAAATTCTTCACCCCATTGTCCCAACTTCACATACAAACTATTTCACCTACTATCTTTAAAAATATTATCATGATATTTTTAAATGATTGTCATTAAAAAAAAAAAATCCACAGGTGCAAAAACAAGCTGCAACCACGAGAGCTAAATCTCTCTCTCTCCCTCGTTGTCCTCTTTGGCAGAGTTCTGTGGAAAGCTGAGTAAATGAACAGGGCCGTTTGACAGACTGAAACCCATACCAGCCCTATTGAGCAATGTCTTGAACGTAAGTCCTTTTCAACTAAACAGAGGTATATTTTCTTTTATATTGTTGACTTTGACCTTGTAGCTTAGCAGAGAACACTTGTGCAACATTTTCTGGATCAATTGATCATCTGCTCAGAGCAGACAGGCATGTTTCTCATCATTAACGGGAAACCAAACCCATTGACATAATCCTCCATTCTGCTTTGTTTCTCTCCAGTCCTTCATATTGTAGATTCTGAAATATTAATGAAGGGATGTGAAAGCAATGGGCTTCATTCTCACACCCAGCCCCAGTGGAAGCAGAGGCAGAGAGTGGGAAGATGAGAAATGTTCTCATTTTGCAAAACAAAGTGCTTCTCCAAGTTGCCTTTTTCCTGAACTATCTGCCTCTGCCAGGGTGGTTGCTTAAAATACAGATTCCAGGGCCCATTCTACACTTACTGTACCAAAATTCCTGGAGAACAGGGCTTTGTGATTTGCATTTTAAATCAACCAGATGATGTCTTTGTTTTTTGCTGACCTACCAATTTCTATGTGTCTGACTCTCACGTAAATACTACAAATTGTAAGCTCAGTTAAATACTCAGAGAATACTAAATCATCATTGAACTTTACTATTGCAAGTGTAACACCTTTCACTTATAAAGCAGCATTTAAAACAATTTTATTGAAGTATAGTTGATTTACAATATTGTATTAATTTCTTCCATACAGCAAAGTGATTTGGTTATATATATACACAGGTACCTGCAGTCCATGGGGTCACAAAGAGTCGGACACGACTGAGTGACTTTACTTACTTATACACAGGTACATTCTTTTTCACATTCTTTTCCATTATGGTTTGTCATCATAGGAAACTGAATACAGTTCCCTGTGCTATAGAGTAGGACTTTGTTGATTATTCATTGTATATGTAAAAGTTTGCATCTATTAACCTCAAACTCCCAGTCCACCCCTTCCCCACTCCCTCTCCTTGCAACCACAAGCCTGTTCTCTGTGTCCATGAGTCTGTTTCTGCTTCATAGATAAGTTCATTTGTGTCATATTTTAGATTTGACATATAAGTGATATCATATGGTATTTATCTTTCTCTTTCTGACTCACTTCACTTAGTAGGATCATTGCTAGTTGCCTCCATGTTGCTGCAAATGGCATATTTTGTTCTTTTTTATGGCTGAGTAGTATTCCATTGTATTACATATGTACCTCATCTTCTTAATCCATTCATCTGTCGACATTTATGTTGTTTCCATGTCTTGGCTATTGTAAATAGTTACATAGCAGCATTTTTAGCCATTCAAAGTGTTTTCTATATATAACCCTCTGAGGCAGGCAGGGGAGGTATCATTACCCCCATTTTAGAAATGTGATTGAATCCCCTGCAGCTTAATGACTTGGGCAAACTGTCCTGGGACTTACTAGCCTGGAGTTAGTACTGGTGCTCAGATTTTCTAGCCTTATTTCACTGCACACTTGATGTTATAAGACCCAAGTCACAGAGAAAGCTTATTAAAGTGTTCCTTAGAAATAGTGTTCAGGAAATAGTGTTCCTAAGTGGAAATCAGCACCTTCGGAGTGCCTCCAAGGCTGTTGAGGGTGTTGTGCATTTGCTTCTAGAAGATGAAAGCCAAGACGGAGCCCTGGGCACTGAGGAGCAACAGGAATCTTCAAAACAACAACAAAAATTCTCATTCCTCTTTTGTTCATCCCCTTCAATTTTCTGACCTTTTCCCTCCACACTCTCTTTCTTGTAAAGACTCAAACTCTGAAATAATTATATGAAATTAAGTCGGTAAAAACCGGGCTTGTTTCCTTGAGATTGATGTGTTAACATTTGGGGCAGTTTTCTCAGGACTCAGGGAGACTATTATTTCTGAGCTTGGCTGCAGGAATCTTCCTCATTGCCTGGGCAGGGTAGAATCTCCACTCACCCCCACCCCCTCAAAACGGTGTTTCTTCATTCCATGACCCTTCTCTCCACGTCGTATCCTGACTGGGAGCAGAATGCGTGTAGAAGTGTTTTTAGGCGCCCAAGGTATCACTTACACTAGTCGGAACTACCTACTGTGGAGAGAGAGACTGAATTCTAATAGAAGGTTTCTTTGCACCATGTTGGATGTTAAGGTTTGATTCTTCAGGATGGCACGCCCCAGACTCTGGGAGTCTGGAGGAGGTGAGGAAAATACCAGCTCTATATCAAGAGATAAGCAAGCGAGTTGGTTGTTAGCCAAAATAAATGTTTGCATTCGAAATGTATCACTGTAAAAAAGTAGTAACAGGGTTTCCCTGGCGGTCCAGTGGCTAGGACCCTGTGCTCCCAGTGCAGGGGGCCAGGGTTCGATCCCTGGTCAAGAAACTAGAATCCATGTGCTGCAGTAAAATTCAAAGATCCTGCAGGTAGCAGCCAAATAAAGTATAAAAACAAAAAAGTAATAACAGTTAAAAAAAAACAACCCTCCCCATCACTGTGTGAAATAAAATTAACAAAAGATGGAAAGATCCCTGCGATTCTTTGCATTGAAAAATGACTTGGGTGCTCAGTGCTGAATCTCCAAGTTCCTGAGGCCGCCCTGGATGGAGGAGGGGGCGGGGATCAGGTTTAGGAGGTCCAGCCTGCTGTGACACATCGTTCCTAATGATGATGCCTTTGTAAACTCCTTCCCTTTCGCTTCACAGGACTTGTAAAAGACACCCGCAAGCCTCTGCCTTCCTGTGCCTCCCTGCCCCGAAGTAGAAATCTTCTTCTTGCAGGAAGTGCAGAGCAAAGTTCAAAGCTTTCTCCATCAAAAGAAAGTGCGCCTGATCTAGCGTAACATGATTACGTGACACTTAGCCACCCCCCAAAAAAAGCCAGGCCTGCTACTGGATTGTGCTGGCTCCTTGCAATCTTCACATTTCTAAGAGCTATTTATCACTTCCCTGTTCAGGAAAAAGATGCACTCCCCCAAACTGAACAGCACTTAGGGTCTAACCCCTGGAGGAGGGCAAGGCAACACACTCCCATATTCTTGCCTGGAGAATCTCCGTGGACGCGGAGCCTGGAGGTGCATGGGGTGGCAAAGAGTCCCACAGGACTGAACAGCTTAGCAAGCATGCAGGCAAGGTCAAAGCAGCTGGTAGTTTTGGGCTGTCTGGGGATGGAGAATTATAAAGAGGTGGTGATGAGATGTCCCCACCAGATTCAGAGGCGAAGAGATGAGCTTATAGGAGAGAGGACAAAGAAAAAAAAAAATGCGGATCTGCAGACCTAGGGGCAGGCTCTGAGCTCTGGCGATTTTCTGTGTGACTGCGAGGTTTCTTTCCTTGCTATAAAACAAGCCCAGTTCAACCGATGTTAAAAGAGGGTTAAAAGGGGCCATAAATCTTTCTGGGCAATGAAGATCCACGGAAAACTCAGCCTGATGTCTTTTACATCTGTTTCAGGTTCTCAGCCTCATCGGACTCAACTGCCTTTTCTCCGGAGATAACTCACGAGCCCCATTCAACCCGCTGAGTGGCGGGTATAGGGTGTCACACCCCTCGGAGCCCCGAGGATGAGGGGTGAGCGTCCGGGCAGCCGCCAAGCTCCTGAGGCTGGCCCACTGACACCGTGTAAGTCTACACCCCGGGGCGGTGGAGGGGAGGCGTCAGACTGACAGCGTCAATGGGCAGCGCACACACAGCCGGGAGAGGGGAGCCTGGGCGGGTGGGAGCGCGCTGGCTGAGGTTGGTCACACGGAGATTGAGTTTCAGCTGAATTAGATCAGAGCTGTGGGAAACAGCACCTCCTTCACACACACAGCCGGTCTCCTCGGAAGATGTGGGAGGGCGACTGGGGAGACGGAGGCAGGCAGCTGCGCTGAGATCCCAAGTACAGCCCGCAGCAGCCCTCAGGGACCTTAATTACTGTCTCCCTCTCCCCAGCGCAGGGAGGCGGGGGGCTTTAGGCGGAGAGGCTCCGGGGTATCAGGGAGAGATGGGGCAGTCAGCGCGGAGAACACATCGTGGTGTGGGAGTGAGTCTGTGTGTCTTTGAAGGACGACGGCGTGATGATGGAAGTATGGGAACGGCGCGGTGCTTTAGGTCCACAGCTGCACGAGGCAAACTGCAGAAGGGATTTTGGTGCCGTTAACCCCATATCTTCAGGGTTTTGATGTTTCATAGCATTTCACTAACATGCAACCTGAGCTTTCATGAATACCATAGTTGTGTTCGCTGTTACCCACTGGTCCTCTAATCTCCTGTCTCTGCTTAATAGCCTAACACCATTTCAGTGACCCAGAATACCAGCTTTTTTAGGGGAGGCATTGAAGAAGTGGAAGATGGAGGGGAAGTTTTCAAATTAAAACGAGGACACTTGCAGTCCAATTAAAAAGAGCAAGAAGTCAGCGGCTTTGAAATCCGCCCCCTCTGGATGATTGGGAAAGCTGCTCTAGGAGACAGTGGAAACACTCCTGTTCTAAACTAGCACCAGAGTGGCTTTCTCCAGGGCAGGGAGCGCCTGGCATTCCGTCCAAGACGTTTGAATCAGAGAGCCTTCAAATGATCTTTTTTTCTTTTCCTGTCACTCAACAAGAGGCTGGAGGCGAAAAAAAAAAAAAAAAAAATCATCCAGGAACTTCCCCTGAACCAAGCAGAAAACAACAGGAGGCTGGCCAGAACTCTCTAACCTTTTGGTTTGCATGTCAATTTCAAGCTCACTGCGGCTGATGAGAGAATGACCTCGAACCACTGCTCACTGAAGACGCCATGTTTGTTACCATGCAGGGTGCTGTGCTTAGTTGCTCAGTCGTGTCTGACTCTTTGCGACCCACAGGGTTCCCCCCACATAATGCTCTTTTTCTTAGATGGAGAATGTTCTGGAGTTTACATAGTGTGTGGGACTGAGGAAACCAACCAGGCTGCTTCCAGTGGATGGCTTGTCACCCCTCAGTAAAGAGACACCCAGAGCAGAGACAGTCTGGTTCAGGATCTGACTCACCATTTGAATTCTTAGGCAGTTCCGCATTCCTGGATTTCTTGCGATTTACAAAAAGAGACGATTCAAACCCTAGCAAGAACTCAGGTGTTGTTTTGAATTCTCCTAGCTTAGGTGGATTCCCCAAAAGGGCATAGGGAAAGTTTGCAGGGAGCCCGTGAATCATCCACGATTAAAAATGTGTATGTAAAAATGCTATATGACTTGCCCTGTCCCCGGGAAGAGAGTTCTTACGTCTTCAACAGATTTCCAGGAGCCCAAGACTCACTCTGACTTAAGAACTACTTGTTTTACTTTTTACATTTTACTTGTTTATTTTTGGTTATGCTGGGCCTTCCTTGCTGCGTGTGGTCTTTCTCTAGTAGCAGACAGCAGGGACTAGGCTCTGGGTGCGGCGCCTGGGCTGCCCACTGCCGTGGCTTCACTTGTGGTAGAGCTGCAGTAGCTGTGGCACACAGGTTCATTAGTCGTGGTGCAGGGTCCTGGCTCCTCTGCTGCATGTGCAGTCCTCCCGGATCAGGGGTCAAACTCGTGTCCCCTGAGTGGGCAGACAGATTCTTATCCACCGCAACCCCAGGGAAGTCTAGAACTACTGTTTTGTACTAAAGATTTTCCAAAGGCAATTTCAGTTGGTTGGAGGGGGACATTGGCCTCCCTCAGTCATAGGTTCTATAAAGTAAAATATATTGTGCCACAGTGGAGGCTGGCTGTTTGCTTACGTAACTCAAGGGAAACAGTAGCTGAGGGCGCACAAAAGCAAGGTGTCCACAGAGTCACTGCTGACATGAGTACGCTGAGCGTGGGGTATGCCTATCCCTGGAATGGATCCAGGCATTTGACACCCTGGTCCCAGAAACTGTGGCAGTGTTCTGGGAGGATTAGATTGTTGAAGAGAGAAAACATAAATGAGAACCTTAAAGAGCTTACAGTCTAGTCCAAACTTGCTAAACCTCTTAGAAGAGGAAGTTAGATAAATACAGAGTGAGATTGGATCCATCCCATGGAAAGAATGTGCCCTGGCCTGCGGTGGTACAAACCTCTTTCTGCCAAGGCAGGGAAGGGTTCCTGGGAGAAGAGGTGGTTGTCATAAAATGTCTTGAAAAATGACAAAGATACCAGAATTACCACAGTCCTCTGTTTGGAGTTCCAAATTTGATGTTTAGCTGAAAACTGTAGACATGTTTTGCCTTAAGAAAATCCAAATTTTAGGGACCTTCCTAGTGGTGCAGTGGATAAGAATCTGCCTACCAATGCAGGGGACATGGGTTCGATCTCTAGTCTGGGAAGATCCCACATGCTGTGGAGCAAATAAGCCCATGTGAAGCAACTACTGAAGCCCATGCTCTGCAACAATAGGAACCACCACAGTGAGAAGCCTTTGCACTGCAATGAAGAGTAGCCCCCACTCAGTGTAAGTAGAGAAAGCCCACATGCAGCAACGAAAACCCAATGCAACCAAAAATAAATAAATTTTTAAAAAGGAAAATCCAATTTGTATAAATAAACTGATTTCCAGAAGCAGACAAATTGGGGATGGTGATAATTTACATCAAATAATAGCTATTCTTGATGCCAGATTCCTATGAATGAAATTTTACATATTGTAGTTCAAGTAACCTTATGACAACTCCATGGAGAGTTGCTTATTTTCCCATTTATCAAATAAGGCTTAAGAAACTTAAAAATCTTCTTTGCTCTTACTTCTCAACTGAGTGGCAGAGAGACCAAGGCTGAAAGCTGATGAAGTCATCTCCAAAGGCCATTACCTTATAGTCTCCACTAGGTAGCTTCTCAGCCCAGTGGAATCTGTTGCTTTGCTCCAAATGTCAAGACTCCAAATTCATCTTATAGATGACTTGATTTTCAAATGTCAAGGAAAAAAAGAAATGGCTATTAACCCAGTGCCTGCCATCTCCCTGATACACTGCCAGAAGACACAAGTCTCTCATTTTGTAAAAAATGAAATTTGACAAAAACTTAATTCTTGTGGAATATTTTCAAAATACATTTATCAAAGTCAGTTCTCTACAGGCAAATTGTCTCTCACTAAAAAAAAAAAAATCACAAACTGGTCAAAACTTTCCCAGGGCAGAGGGTGGATGGCACTAATTTTACATCGTATGCCTAGTAGAGTATCTGCCATAGCTCAGTAAGTAATTACTGAATGAATAAGCAAGTATTTAACACAAGGATAAACTATTTTGAGAACAGTGATTAAGAAGTCTTATTCCTTAAAATGGAAGCAGGAGGACTTCCCTGGGAGTCCAGTGGTTAAGAATCTGCCTGCCAGTGCAGAGGACGTGGGTTCAATCACTGGTCCAAGAAGATTCCACAAGCCTATGCACCACAGCTAATGAACCGATATGCCCTAGAGCCCTTGCTCAGCAACAAGAGAAGCCACTGCAGTGAGAAGCCTGTGGACCACAACTAGCGAGTAGCCCCTGCTCGCAGCAAACTAGAGGAAGCCCAAGCACAGCCATAAATAAATAAATACAAATTTAAAAAACAGAAGTAGGACATGGGCACTGGCCATGAAGATATGGGCATAGCTCATTATACACCAAAAGTGAACTTGTTTGCAGAAAACTAAGAATAGTGAGAGAGAAAATAAGCTGCGGAGAGCTCGATTTTGCAACTTGAAAAACTAGACTTGGCTTTTCTATTGTTTGTTTCTATTCGGATTGAGGAAACGAAAAGCTCTTGCTAGTTGAAACTTCTACCCTGATAAAAAAATAATACCTACACTTTTCAGAGATCTCAAGAACAAGTCTTGTGATTTGTTTTCATTACAGCATTGGGATCTATATGATTTCAAGCATAATCTCTACCTTCTCCCCTCTCTCCGCATGTATATGTGTGTGTGTTTGATAAATATTGACATGTCAGGGATCTTCGGTATTGGGGAATTAACGTTTAATTTTTTGCTTGGGAGTGCAAATAGTTAATAAAAATATAACACTGTTGGTGAACCAGAGCTTGAAAGAATGCACCACTTTTGAGGCCAGCAATCATGGGCTGGAATTGCAGCTTAAGAAAGGTCATTTCTGTTGAAAAGTATCCGGAAGCAAGTGCTACCAAGGGGAACTATGCCTTTTCCAGACTTGAATATACGCTTAAAGCTGTGGATAACCATCCCTCTTGCGAAATGCAGGGATTCAAGCACTTAGAGACAGAGCGTTGATGTAGATACTATCTTAAGACTGTTTGCAGGCCTCTGGTGTGGCCAGAGTTCACGGAAGGTAAAGTGGTGTGAAAAGTTAGCTGGAGAGTCCCAGGCAGGATAAACCCACGGAGGAACACACCGAGACACACAGTAATCAAACTGACAAAACTTAAAGACAAAGATAAAATATTAAAAACAAGAGAAAAATGATGAATAACCTACAAGGGAACTCCCATCAGGCTATCAGCTGATTTCTCAACAGAAATTCTCCAAGCCAGCAGGGGGATGGCATGATATATTTAAAGTGATGAAAGGAAAGAACCTACAACCAAGAATACTTTACCCAGCATGACTCTCACTGGGATTTGATGGAGAAAGCAAACGCTTTCCAGAGAAGCAGAAGTTAAAAAGAATTGAGCACTACTAAACCAGCTTTACAACAAATGCTAAAGGAACGTCTCTAGGCAGGAAATGCAAGAGAAGGAAAAGACCTGCAGAAAACAAGCCCCAAACAGTTAAGAAAATGGTAATAGGATCATACATATCAATAATTACTATAAATATAAATAGATTAAATGCAGCAACCAAAAGACAGACTGACTGGGTGGATGAAGACATGCCATGGATGTGCTTCCATTTATCACATCACTCTGCTGGACCCCCTAAATTTTGTGTAATTATTTTATATTTTTAAGTTAATCATGTTCCCATTATGGCTTGCAGCTGTAATTATTATTTTTTTTGGTCTGGCTATTGATTGTGAAAACTGATGAACATCTTTTACTATTGTGATTATGTAACTATTATTCACTTAATACCACTGTGTCATGATTGGTCAACAGAAAAATAATGGAACTGTGTATCACCAAAGCTATGATTTAATAGAAAAACCTATAATCACTTTTTAAAATCCAGATGCACATCAAAATTATCTTGGAACTTTTTGAAAAGTGCAAAATGCCCAGGTATTGCTTTTTCTCTCCAGAGTTCAAGATGTATTTCTAATGAGTAGTCATGTTTAAAAACAACTGGATTCTGTGATGATCTTTTACTTTAATCTAGTTTGTTTCACTTTTTCTATTTCATATTCAGTGTTCCCATTTCATTTAGTTTCAGCTTGGTTCAGTCTAGTCACTCAGCTGTGTCCAACTCTTTGCGACCCCATGAACCGCAGCATGCCAGACCTCCCTGTCTATTATGAACTCCCGGAGTTTACTCAAACACATGTCCCTTGAGTCAGTCATGCCATCCAACCATCTCATCCTCTGTCATCCCCTTCTGCTTCTGCCTTCAATCTTTCCCAGCATCAGGGTCTTTTCAAATGAGTCAGCTCTTCACATCAGGTGGCCAAAGTACTGGAGCTTTAGCTTCAGCATCAGTCCTTCCAATGTATATTCAGGACTGATTTCCTTCAGGATGGACTGATTGGACGTCCTTGCAGTCCTAAGGACTCTCAAGAGTCTTCTCCAACACCACAGTTCAAAAGCATCAATTCTTTGGTGCTCAGCTTTCTTTATAGTCCAACTTTCACATCCATACATGACTACTGGAAAAACTATAGCCTTGACTAGATGGACCTTTGTTGGCAAAGTAATGTCTCTGCTGTCTAGGTTGGTCAGAACTTTTCTTCCATTTAGTTATGTTCTTCACTTAGTTTATGTTTTCCAATTTCTCCATCTCTTTTTTCTTTTCTTTTTTTCATGTTCTTTCTCAAGCCTTTATCAAGCATAGTAGAAAGCTTTTGTATACATATATATAAATAATATGTATAATATATATATATTTTATGTCTTATGAATCTTTGTCTAACTAAAAAGTTTATGACATTTTGATTCCACTTGTTTGACTTAGAATGAATAGAATACTAGATTTCTAATTTTAAAAATAGATATGCAACAAGCAACAAGAGTTTACTGTATAACACAGGGAACTATATCTCGTAATAACTGAATAGCACAGGGAATTCTATCTTGTAATAACCTATAATGTAATGATGTAATAATAATGTAATAATCTATAATGGAAAATAATTTCAAAAATAATATGCATATATATATAACTGAATCACCTTGCTGTGCACCTGAAACATTGTGAGTCAACAATACTTCAACAAAATATATATATTAAGGAAGAAAAAAGTTAGCTGCTTCTGGTTTTTAGCTCAGTCTCTACTTGCGTGTATCTTTTCAGGCCAATAGCAGAGCATGGCAGAGTCTGGAGGAGGCAATGCAACAGGGAAGAAACTGTATTCTATTATAGATTAATCACTAAGGAAATGTTGCCTATGAGCTTAAATTATAGGTGATGGTGCATCTCTGGCTACACTGCTTCCCAGGTAAGAAGCGTCAAGCTTTGTTTAGTTCACAGGAAACATCCTGACTAGGCTCACCTGTGAATAACACCAAGAAGGAAGAAATTAAGTATCCCTTCCAGAGTCTGACCAGAACTAAGAAATGCTTGATTTTACTGCCTCCCCTTTTAGTATAAAAGATGTCTGAATTCTAACTCAGGTAAGATGGTTCTTTGGGGCTCTAGTCCAGCAGCTTCTTGGTCTGCTAGCTTTCTGAACAAAATCAGTATCCTTCCCTGCCCCAACAGCTCTTCTCTTGTTTTATTGGTCTGTCATGTGGTGAGCAGTAGGAGCTTGGATTCAGTAATAGCAATATGATCAGATTCAGAGCTCTTCAGGAAGCTTATCTTGGGCTTCCCTGGTGGTCCAGTGGTGAAGAATTTGCCTTGCAATGCAAGGGACACCAGTTCGATCCCTGGTCTGGCAAGATCCCACATGCCGTGGAGCAACTGAACCCGGTGCCACAACTACCGAGCCCTCACTCTAGAACCCATGAACTGCAACTACAGAGCCCATTCAGGGTAACTACTGAAGCCTGTGTGCCTAGAGCTTGTGCTCTGCAACAAGAGAAGCCACTGCGATGAGAAGCCCAGGCACCGCAACAAAAAGTAACTCCCGCTTGCCACAACTGGAGAAAGCCCTCATGCAGCAACAAAGACACAGCACAGCCAAAAAGTAAATAAATAAAATAAATAAATCTTGCTCCCCTAGTGGTTCAGCTGGTAAAGAATTCACCTGCAGTGCCGGATACCTGGGTTCAATCCCTGGGTTGGGAAGATCCCCTGGCGAAGAGAACGGCTACCCACACCATAGATAGTCCATGGGGTCACAGTCAGATGTGACTGAGCGACTTTCACTTTAAAAAAGTTTATCTTATTGCCTGCTCCACCAGGATACAAGTACATATCCCGATGAGGTTGTTCCAAGGATTGAGCCATCTTTCTTTCCTTTCTTCCTTCCTCCTCTTTCTTCTATCCATTCACTAAATCTTTTGATTTTTTAACACACCTCATCTGGCATGACGAAACATACAAATAAGCACTTCAAGTCCAGGGGGCAATATAGGTTAGAGTTATGCACAGCTGTTGGTTGAGCAGGGCAGAGGAGGACCCAGTTATTGGCAGTCAGGGACAAGGAGGATTTTTCCAGAGGACATGATCTTAAACTGAGCTTTGATGAGCACAAAAAAGTTTTTTAGGAACAAAAGAGACGGTAAGGCTCCCTAGGCTGATGGTATACCATGTGTACAAGCATGGAGGGATTGGGGAGAAGGCAGGCAAGGGAAATTGTGGCAGATGTTGAGGGCAGATGTCATCCTACCAGGACCCTGAGCTGTTATGGAGCCATGATGGGAGATGATGTCAGACTGGGTAAGATTTGCTAACATTTACTATGCACCTGCTCTTTTCTATGTATTGTTCTAACGGCTTTCTTTATTGACTTAGTTCATCATTACAACAGCCCCATGAGGTAGGTATTAACATGTCCCCTGTTTTACAGATTCACAGGGAGATCAAGTATCTGTCCCAAGAGCACACAGCTAGAGAGAAGCCAGGATTCACCCCAGACAGTTTGACTCCAGAGCCTGTAGTCTTGATGGCTATGCCAGGCTGCTGCTCTGACAGCCTCAGGTTTGCCTTGACAAGTGGCCAGGGAGAGACTCTTTCCTACCCACTGGTCCAGGTTAAAGTGGAAGTTACCAAGAATGTGGATACAAGTTTTTCCTTCCTTAGATAGATCAAAGTTGCTCATGCTGTTTTAATATCAAAATATCAATGCTGAGGGTAGGGACCATGTCTGTTTTATTCATCAATGCATGTTCAGTACCAAGCACAGCAACTGTTACACAGTAAGTACCCCTTAAAGGTTTATGGGATAAACAATTAATTCATTGATTTTTACCTATTAATCTTATGATGAAGAAGTGAATCAGACTTCTTTGGTGTAATATTTCTTTTCTTAATTAAACAAAAGCAAAGCACTCCACTAAAATGTTGTCACATATCATATATACAGTTGGAATTCTGTGACACAGTCAGCCCCAAGACAAAGCTTACAGAGATTAGTTTCTTCCAAAAGTATTAATCAATTGCGTGTGTGTGTTCCACTCATGTCATAGTTATTTCTCTTTATTTAATATGTGCATTCTTCAATCTGGGGCTTCCCAGGTGGCTCAGTGATAAAAAAAAAATCCACTTGCGATGCTGGAGACATGGATTCAGTCCCTAGATCGAGAACGTCCCCTGGCGAAGGAAACAGCAACCCACTCCAGTATTCTTGCCTGGAGAATTCCATCCACAAAGGAGACTTTCGGGCTATAGGCCACGGCGTCACAAAGAGTTCGACACGACTTAGCAATGAACAACAACATCAACAACAAATTTCGTCAATTTGCAGATTATCCAAGCTTCCCACTCCTCTCCCAGTTAACATAAATCAAAAGGAGGGTCCTGTGTGCCTATGATTTTCATAGAATCTATGATACTTCTTTTGATGATGATCAACAGTTGACTACATTAAACTTTAAAGCTGCAAAAGATTGGGTAAGTGATACAATTAGGTTATACCATGGTCCAAGAGTGAAACTTGCTTAGCGACATTAATGCATCCATTGCTTCCAATGTATTTCAGTGTTTTCAATGAAGTGGCTATTTCCTTTGCAAGAAAATAAAGAGCACAGTAGAAATAGAGACGTGTGCTTGTGGTTTGGTAAGCAAGGAAGGCAAGGCCTTATGTGATTTGTCCATCAACACTGATAAGCTGTGACATCAGGAGGCAAGGAGGCTCTCCAGCTGTTCCACCTACGCTGGATCCCAAGCACCATCATCCCCCACAGGAAGCTGAGGAAGCCCAAACAGAGAAAGAGGAGTGCCATGAATACACAATCTTCTCCTCAAATGGAGTTTTAGAAATTGGGACCCATGTATGCCTCTGGCCGATTCATCTTGACGTGTGGCTAAAACCATCACAGTATTGTAAAGTAATTACACTCCAATTAAAATAAATGAATAAAATTTTTAAAGTACTATAATCTGAGGTGGGGGGGACGTCATTAAAATGAAAAAAAAAAAAGAAATTATGTGAGTATCCATATATTTTGAACTTCAAGAGAACTTTAGTTTTCTGGGTTTCTTCCTTGTAGCACAAAAGTACATGTTTTGAACATCTCAGTTGGTACAGTTTCTGTAGAAAAACTTTTATCAAAAAAAGGCAAAATTAAAAAAACAAAAGACAGTCAAAACTAGAACAAGATAACAATAATTGTTTTTTTATGAAAAACACTTTTATTTCTTATGCATGTGTGGTTTCAATAGTATTAGATGCCTTTCATCCAATTATGAAAACTATAAATGATTATCACTAGCCTGATTTATGTGCTTACCATTTTGCTGTTGTTGTTGTTCAGTTGTTAAGTCATGTCTGACTCTTTTGTGACCCCATGGACTGCAGCCTGCCAGGCTCTTCTGTCCATGGGATTTCCCAGGCAAGAAGACTGGAGTGGGCTGCCATTTCCTTTTCCAGGGGATGTTCCCGATGGAGTGATCAAAGCTGTGTCTCCTACATTGGCAGGCAGATTCTTTACCACGGAACCAGCTGGTAAGCCCATGCTTTATCATTTACAAATACACAAACATCAATTACAAGATTTTTATTTGTTCATTTGGCTCTCATAAGCCCTTTCTCAAATGCGAAGAGGTATCATTATTCTGTTTTAACAAATGAGGAGACTGAGGTTCAGGGCAGATCCCAGCTGAGGGGATTTATCTAGGGCCATGAAAAATAATGTAGCCCAAATAGGAACCCAGTTCAGATTTTAACCTGCCACCGATCCATTCTGTGGATAAATCAAGAGAAGTAGGCTAGTTGTTATTGAGTGTCCACCATGGGTTAGATAATTTCAAACACGCTACCTCATCTACAACCTCCAGGGTAGGGAACTATTATCGAAGATAAAGAAACGAAGGTTGAGAGAGGACCCGTGACTTCTTAGATGCTTAGTAAATGGCTGAGCCCTTTCACTGAGAAATAATAGATAACCCTGGGAAGAGAGGGGTTGTTTCACTGTGAAGTTACTGACAAAACTTGAGAATGCAAAGCCAGGCAGAGTTTCTCACAAAAGGAAGCTTATTTGTAAAAGGAGAGTTTGGGAGCCCCCCACCCACTTTGGGGGCTATTTCGAGGAGTATTTTCTTTTCCTTTTCAGCGAGTCTTTATCAGGAACCATATCTTTGCTCCGTCACCTGCAAACAGACTTTAGAACAATGAAAACCACCCTCTGCAGGATATTGATTCTGATGGAACAAAAGTCGATTAAGCAGAATGGTGGCTTTTTTTTTTTTTAAACTGGAGGAGTTCCAGATCTTTCCTTACTCCCGTCTCTCCGCGAAAATGAGCTCTATCCCACAAATCTACAGAAAACCCGAGTCAGAAGGAAGATTTACGATGGGAGACACGGGCCGGAAGACGGCTATCTGGCAGGCTATCGAGCAGCTCATCTTTGTGTTATTAGAGAAACACTCTCTCTCGACAGGATATAGCCTGGTTATCGCGTAATCTTCTCAAGTTTCATCCCCATTCTGCTTACAAATGCCCCCAATATAAAGAGATGCATTTCATTAAGACAGTCTTTTTAAGAGGCAGTTTATCCCAGCTGTTGCTGTCTGTCTTAAACACCTACCTTTTCACCCTCGTGTGGAGTTTACATGTTGATAAGTGCTATAAAAAGGGAACTTAAGAACTCTCAGCAAAGGAAAAACACCAAGGCCGTCGGTGGAATAGAAGTAAAAAAAAAAAAAGAGCCCAGGAAGCTTGATGTTCCAGAACCACGCCCCCCCCCCCCCCCGGAGATCCGGGTTAAGGCTTGCTTGCCCTGGGGGCTTGGGGCTGACCCCAAACACTAGGGGCTGTAAACACTTTTCCAGTCACATAAACAGGAGGGATTCTTTGCCTGACACTTTGGAATTTTCCTGTCAGGAGCCGGTGGCAAAACAGAAGTGATAGGTGTAGGTAGAAACAGGAGAACCAGACTTGGATCGGACTTGGAAGGCTTCCGGCTCCGCTCCCCCCCGTGGGATTTGCCGGCAAATAACCTGTGGGCTTTCCGTTGCTCCTGGCTCTGTAAGCATAGAGAGCCAGAGGCTCTGGGTTTGTGTGTGCTTAGTCACTCAGTCGTGTCCAACTCTTTGTGACCCCATGGACTGTAGCGCCTGCCAGGCTCGTCTGTCCATGGGATTCTCCAGGCAAGAATACTGGAGTGGGTTGTCATCTCCTCCTCCAGGGGATCTTCCCAACCCAGGGATTGAACCCAGGTCTCCTGCATTGCAGGCAGATTTTTTTAACCGTCTGAGCCACCTGGGAAGAGGCTCTTGAGGGGCTACTATGTCTGGAAGATTTTCATTGTGAGGGGTCAAGAAGTTAGTATTGGTGTTCAATGGGGAAAACAAGGGGGTTGGTTGCAGAGCCCTGCCAGCGTCCCATGCAGCCTGCATTAACTGATGGGGATGTGGGGCGGGGGCAGATGCTCCTTTGTTGGAGAGGAAGTAACCCGGGACTCCAGTCCACCGATCCTGCACGAGGGGCTGCAGTGTTTGAAGTTGGGACTGGTGGGCTCAGGAAGCGGGCTGCATCAGGTTCCCATTAGCTCAGGCAGCGACACAGTGGGTTCACACCATGACATGGTAGCAATTAAGCCTTCTGCTACTGGTCCTTACCCTGGGGTGAGGTTCTTTTCTTCCTCACCCATGTGACTTCAAGTCGCCCTGGTTTCCTTACCGCTCCGATTTCCTGCAGATTCCTGTTACTTAGTGTCTACTCTTCTGCGACCACTTATTAGACCACACAAATTGCAACAATTGTCTCCATCACACAGACCCTGTCCCAGATCCGCAATGCGTCTAGGAGGGATACTGCCTCTCTCTGAAATGTGAGAATTGCTTCCTATGTAAATAGTTGGATTACCCCAAATCATTGAGGGAAAATAAACTAATCATCATGTATGCATACCCCGAAGCAAACTAAATTATCCCTCCCCACCCACATTACTTAAAACTGTGGTTTAAAACAATTATCTCCATCTTCAATGATGAGAGAGGGAAGACACTAAGAAATGACAGCACTATGAAGTGGAAAATTAAAAAGATAAAATTATGATTTCTTTTTTCAAGGAAGAAGAATATTTCTACATATAGAAAAAGCATTTGGGGTTGAACTTTGAAAAACTGCAAGAATTTGGAAACTTGGAAGTCAGTGGGATGACGAAAAGGACATATTAGGAGAACAAACAAAAGCTTAAACATTGATGGATGCTATGGGAAGTAAGACTATATAGTTGCCCCTCGGAGTCCATGGGGATTGGTTCCAGGAGCCCCTGCAAGGGATGCTCAAACCTAAGGATGCTCAAGTCCCTTATATTGAATGGTGAAGGATTAATACAGACAGTCCTCTGCGTGTCTGTGGTTGGTTGAATCCAACCAAATGCTGATGCAAACCCTGAGGATGCAAGCTTTGTGAACACGGAGGGCCAGCTATACAAGACACAGTTTCTGCCTTTAAGAGGCAGGTTTTAATTCAGTTAAGGTGATAAAAGAAGCACGGGTAGGAAATAAATTAGAGGACAATGTAAGACACGGTACAGGTAAGTCACTTCAGATGTAGGTAATGAACTGTGCTATGTAAAACAATCAGTGTTGTTTCAAGTAAGGGAATTGTCAACATTCAAAGAAAGCAGCTGGGTCAGGCTTGAGGAGTGGGATGTAGTTAGATGTTTAGGGCTGAATGAAGGGCATTGATAGGAAGGAAAAATGAATGGAATGAGAATTAGGCAGGCCATGTGCTGGAGACCAGTGGTTCTCAACCCTCAGTGTATATTAATATCAGAACCCTCCAGGGAATGTCTTAACATATGTGGGCTCCACACTGGTGATTCTGATTTAGTGGGTCTGGTATGGGGTATGATGAGTGGCATTTCTATTAATAGTAAGTTCCCTGGTGATTCAAGTGCTCCTGGCTCAGGACATCACCCTTGAAGAAGGACTGCTGTAGACAGATCAGCATGCCCCAAGCCCAAGCACTTATCTGGCAGAAATACTGGAAAATCAGACTGTCCAGGGAAATCCACCCAAGAAGTACTAAAAGCAAGTATGCTGTTAACTCTCTTTATTTTCCTTACTGGTGATTATCCATCTGAGGGGTGCAATAAACTTTTTTTTTTTTTTTGCCAATTCTTAGATGGCTTCTTGGTTGAGAATGAATTATTGTGAAAGAAAATGATGTTTTAGTGCCTCCAGAAGAAACTACCGTGGTTAAAGTTGGATGTTGTTGTTTAGTTGCTCAGTCATGTCCTACTCTTTGCTACCACGTGGACTGTAGCCCACCAGGTTCCTTTGTCCATGGGATTTCCCAGGCAAGAATACTGGAGTGGGTTGCCATTTTCTTCTCCAAGGGATTGTCCAGATCCAGGGATAGAACCTCATCTCCAGGTGGATTCTTTACCCCTGAGCCACCATGGAAGCCCTAAAGCTGGACATCAGTTCCAAAAAGACAGCTTTCGTGATCCCTTCTATAGCAAGCATATTTCTTAAACACCTTTGCCACTACCAGCAAGTGTGGTCTTTTATGGGATTGCTGTTCTGCAGCTTTACATACTGGATGGCCAACCCACCTTAGAATCCAAGCATTAAAAACACTAGCCCAGGACCTCCCTGGTGGTCTAGTGGTAAAGAATTTGCCTGCCAATGTCGGGGAAATAGGTTCTATCCCTGGTCCCTGGTCTGGGAAGGTTTCACATGCCACAGGGCAACTGAGCTCGAGAGCCACAACTACTGAGCCCATGTGCTCTGGAGTCTCTGCTTCGCAACAAGAGAGGACACCGAAATGAAAAGTTCCTGCTCACCACAACTAGAGAAAAGCCCATATACAGCAACGAAGACCCTGCGCAGCCAAAAATAATAAATAAATTAAAAAAACCCACTGACCAAAGCTACCTTGCAAAATCATGCATTTTTCTTGCTTTTCTCAAAGATTTACGTTCTTTATTGTCTCAAATATTATGTAAACATGTTTTAATACCCCCTCTATAATCTTTTTGCTTTTGCATATTTAGTGAAACCTTTTTTTACCACCACTTTTCCCCCTTATTTTTGCAGGGAAAAAAAAAAAAGCAATCCTGGTTAATGTGAAAAAAACACGTCTAAATGTGAAAATGTTTAAAATATGTCTTCCTTTTGTCTGAAATAAAACAATTTCATAATCTTTTTTTTCTATTGCATGAAGTTAGTCATGAGTTTCTCCAGGACTGTGTTGGCTTGACTGAGGTAGGACTAGTTTCCTGTATACTTTACATAATATTATGTGTATTTAAAGATCAAGTTCAGGTTATAGTATGCTATCCATTGCAGACGGAAATGTGCAATGTACTTTCCAAGATTTCTTTTAATCTTTTGACAATTTAAGATGAGTTGTGTAGTATGCAAACCACAGTAATTAGACATCTCACTATAAGCACAAGTTAATAGCATGATTCATATTTATGAAGTACTAATGTTATATGAATACCAGAAATACATGATTGTACTGTTCAAATTTTGAATTGAGCAAATAGACAAAATAACAAGGAGGGCAATTTATTTTATAGCACTGAACCAAATTGATCTGTTTTTCATAATTCAATAAATGAAAGACAGCTAAGGTATATCAATTTTTAGGGTATTTATGTAGAAAAAAAATGACATACTTTCATGTAATTAGGGGCTAAAAGTGCTCATTTATTCCTAAAAGCTAAGAAAAGGGAATTTTGCAGATAAGAGATAGGTAGGAAAATACTGCATGTGTTCAGATCTGAAGAGGGCCTTTGAGGGGATGGCTGAGGAATTCACAGTGACTTGATGACAAGGTAAGAGCAAAATCCTGGATTTGTCAGAATTCCTGATTACTTGACCAGGACTCTATACTATGTCAAGGAGGCACTGGTGGATTAGAAAAGAATTTTTTTTAATTTACCATAGTTTTATTACCTACTGGCATTTATTACTACCCCATCTCACACTTTAAGCAACTTAGTAAAACAGTATCTTGAATGAAAATGAGTTAAATGCAAGAAAGAAAATTTTATTTCTCTAACCCAATAGAAAAGATGTTATTAAAAAAATTTTTTTTTCTTGGTCAGGTGTATTTTTCTGTGAAAAATATTTATTAAACAGAGATCATGTTTCCGTTCATGGATGACATCTGGTACACATTTTCGCTTGTGTGTTCCAGCCAGTGCATTTATATCTTGTGTTTGTTAGCTGTAGACATGGAAATTTCCAGCACAATACAGAAAAGTGTCAATGCCAGGTGTCACTTTAGAGAAAGGAGACTAGACTTTAAACAAATACATCGGTTAATTCGTTTAAATGTCCTTTCTCACACTCACACGGGTGAACAAACTTCTCATTTACATTGTACTCTCAAAACTATGTTAGAATTCCTCCAGTGTTTGCCCTCAGGCTAATGAGTCTTCCCATCCACCTACCAAGAGATTTAGTCTCATTATTTATTTATCACTTTGTCTTTGAGCCAGAATACAATACTCAGTTTGGTTGACTACTTCATTTATCAAACAATGCTTAAATGATTTTTGGTTCTTTCAAACAAACAAACAAAAAAATCAAAATCACCAAAATCAAATCCATGTGGAGAGATGATGACATGATAAAAGTAAGGAGATATGAAGGAAAAGGCCAAGAGGAGGTCAGGAATGCTGTGGAAAACAGCAGCATCCTCAGAATCCTGGTGGCCTTTCAAGGAGACTCTACCGACGGCATTAATTATGATGTTTGTGGAAAATGGTGCGGCCGTTTCCCTGGTGACTCAAGATTCCGCCTGTAATACAGGAGACGTGTGTTTGATCCCTGGTTTGAGAAGATCCCCTGGAGGAGGAAATGGCCATCTACTCCAGTATTCTTTCAGGGAAAATCCCATGGATAGAGGAGCCTGGCGGGTTGCAGTCCGTGAGGTCACAAAAAAACCTGACTGAAGTGACTGAGCGTGCACACACAGAATGGAGGAAGAGCTAGGGCTTTGGGGGTGGACATGTACAGCCTGCTGTATTTAAACTGGGTAACCGAGAAGGTCCTACTGTAGAGCACAGGGAACACTGCTCAATGTTATGTGGCAGCCTGGACGGGAGGGGAGTTTGGAGGAGAATGGATACTTGTATATGTATGGCTGAGCCCCTTTACTGTCTGCCTGAAACTATTGCAACTATCAAACTATCACAAGTAATCAGCTGTACTCCAAATGGCAACACACTCCAGTATTCTTTTCTGGGAAATTCCATGGACAGAGGAACCTGGCAGGCTACAGTCCATGGGGTTGCACAGCTGAGCACACAGCACACGCATATAAACTAAAAAGTTTAAAAAGAATAAATGAAAAATAAAACATTGAAAGTAGCGGTGCATTCCCCCTCCCACCCCCGACTGTCACATCTTGTGCACGAAATCCCATCTGGGATTCATATGCTTAAAAGTCTCAATTTTAAATATTTGTACAAAAAAATAAAAAGGAACTATCTAGTGAGTCCTGGACAGAGGATGTTGGAATGGATACTTTTTAGTCCTGGAAACTCTCCTGTTTTGTATGCTTTCATTTCCCTCTTTCTCTCCTTACTTCCCTAGGCTGCATCCCCTGCTCAGTCCCTTAGATCCTCTACTCCGTTCTCAGTTCTCTGATCCCTTGACCACTGGCCTTCCCCAGCCCTGTGCCTTGGCGGAGCCCACCTGGACAGGCTGACGCTGCCTGTAGGCAGTGGACTCTGGCCTGCCCTTTTCTCATCCCCCGTGTCTCTCCCACACCCCACAGAGTCTTATCCCCAAACCATCCCCTCCCTCCCTCTGCCTTGTACTTCCCAGAAAAAAAAAATTAGATATAATAAAAGACATTTTTGAAAGAGAAAGGAAGGAAGAAAATAATAAAAAGAAAGAAAGAGAATCAAAGAAAGAAGAAGGAAGGAGAGAGCAAGAATAGAACACAGCACCATGGCTGGGGGCCATCACTCCTGTTGCCTGCTTATCTTCTAATCTCGTGTCCCTTTAGCTCTCCTCCACTTTCATTTCAGAGGAAACTGTCCCCCTTTTCCTTCCAAGGCTGTCCTTACCACCCTCAACCCCCTCCCCTGACCCGCCCTGAGCAGGCTTAGGCTTTATCAAAGACTTCGCTTCTCCTTCTGGAACTTTTGTTGCCAGCTATCTCCTATCCCCCTTTTAGAAACCTACAGTTTCTCATCTTTCCTCTCCTCAAAAATAAAGATGACTTCCTTCAGCTTTCCTTCCTTCTCAAGCTATTGTCAAGCTCTGTCCTTCGGATTCCACCCACAGGTCTGGAAAGAAAGTCCCTACTTTCCTCTACGCTGTGTTCACAGAGCCTCAGTCTGTACCCGCCCTGCTCCTTGATCAAACCTGGTCTCAGTCGTTAGACCACTGGAGGAGGAGGACTGCTGGTGTGTATCCAGCTTTGCCACTTACTAGCTGTGTGGCCTTGGACAAGTTACTGCACCTGTCTGTGCCCCCGTTTCCTACCTGGAAAATGGGGACACTGATACTTTTGCTCCTTAAGAAATTTGGTGGCGGTGGTTTAGCTGCTCAGTCGTGTCCAACTCTTTGTGACCCCATGGATTCTAGCCCACCAGACTCTTCTGTCTGTGGGATTTCCCAGGCAAGAATATTGGAGTGGCTGGCCATTTCCTTCTCCAGGGGGATCTTCCAGACTCACGGATGAAACCCATGTCTCCTGCTTGGCAGGTGGATTCTTTACCACTGAGCCACCTGGGAAACTCCTTTAATAAACTTACATTTAATCAATTAATTAATTAATTTCATTTGGGTGTACCAGGTCATAGTTGTAGCATGTGGGATCTAGTTCTCTGACTAGGGATCGAACCTGGGCCCCCCTCCATGGGAGCATGGAGTTTTAGCCCCTCGACCACCAGGGAAGTCCCAACTTATGTTTATGAATGCAATAATGATAGGATAGTAATTTGGTTATAGAGCTTGGTAAGGATAATACACGAGAAGGACAAAGAGAGACCGTACGAGAAAGATGACTCATACTGAGCCAGCCCCCTAGAATGCCCTTGTCTCCAATCCCATAAAGTCCTTGTGAGTTATTCTAGTCCTGGTTCACAATCTATTTCTTCCTTAGATCATTCCCTGCCTGTCTGCGCTGCCTTTGGAAATAGCATCTGTGTCCTTGGTGCCCAGGGATTTAACCTTAGAACTTCTTCTGTGGTTCAGCATTGCCTTACCTTGTCGGGTAGTTAGCTATGAACTCGCCCGTCTCCTCTACAATGCTGTGTTTTATAATGCTTATTGTATTAGTTTGCTAGGGCTGCTATAACTAAGTGCCATAGGCAGTGTGACTCAACCAATAGAAAATTATTTTCTTACAATTCTAGAGGCTGGAAGTCTGAGCTCAAGGTGTCAGAAGGATTGGGTTCTTCTGAGTTCTCTCACTGGCTTGCAGATGGCCATCTTCTCCATGTGTCTTCATGGGGTCTTCCTTCTGAAGGTGTTTGTGTCCTAATCTCTTCTTCCCATAAGACACCAGTTAGGATCCAGCCTAATGACCTCATTTTAACTTGACCTCTTTAAAGACTCTGTCTCAAATGCAAGTCACATCCTGAAGTACTGAGGGTTAGAACTTCAATATAGGAATTTGGGTGGGGGTCACAATTCAGTCCATAATACTGATTGTTGACACCCCAATGACCTAACAAGGTGCTTGTCACATTTGTGTCATGAATTAATTAAACAACATGAGAAGAAACCAGGGAAGGGGAAACAAGACAGGATGCAGAGAAAAACAATTCCTAAAACTTACTTCTGATAGGATCTTTGGAAAGTCGTGGAGAAAGCTAGGAAGGTTAGTCATCACCTCTAAATGGTTTCCTTTCAATAACATGTCCTCACACCACAGTTATTTCTTTAGAGTTGGGTTTCATTCTTCTAGCAAAATGATACCCTTGGGAAGGATGACTTAATAGAAAGACAAAATGGGACAAGGCATTCTGCTTTTATTACTACTATGAAGCTTCAGGGCTTCTCTGGTGGCTTAGATGGTAAAGAATCTGCCTGCAATGCAGAAGACTGGGGTTCAATCCCTATGTTGGGAAAATCTCCTGGAGAAGAGAATGGCTACCCACTCTAGTATTCTTGCCTGGAGAATTCCATGGACAGAGGAGCCTGGCGGGCTACAGTACATGGGGTCGCAGAGAGTCAGACACGACTGAGCAACTCTCTCTTTCACTTTTCATGAAGTCCTCATGTAGTATAAAGTACATGTTAGCTATTGAAGGTTTTATTGTTGTCATTATCATCATTGTTGTCAGCTCCAAGCTCTATGAGGACAGGTTACTTCACATCTCATTTATTGCTGCACTTCCTGTTCTCAATAAGCTTAGTGAAAAGTAGAAGCTCAATATATGTGTTCAATAAAGGAAGATACTTCACCACTGAGGCTTTCTTTCCTCACCTCTGCAAAGGACTAATGTTTGTTGAGCCCTTACTGTGTGTGAGGCCTCGTGCATTTTTTAATGTGGATCATTTCACTTTCATCCTCACACAGTCATTCGAGGTGAATACTGTTTTGAAACAGAGAGGCAAGATAGCAGTCAAAGGCACAGAGCTAACAAACAGAAGAGCTCAGAGTTTGTCAGACTCAAACCTGAAATAGCAACCAACATGTTTTCGTGCCTTCTTCCCCTCCAGAAAGAGGGTGGAAAGCTCCTATCTTCATGGGCCTGTTGAGAGGATTCAATAGCAATTTAAGTGCCTGCTCCATAGAGGGAGCTCAGTTGTTATCAACTCCTCAACCTCACTCTGTACAATTCACCTTGCTGAGCAGACAAGGGCTCTAGGATCTATCTTTCAACCAAAAACTCTGTCCAAGACTGGTCCAGTGGTTAAGAATCCACCAGCCAATGCAGGAGACATGGGGTAGATCCCTGGTCTGGGAGGATCCCACAGGGCAACTAAGCCTGTGCACCACAGCTACCGAGTCTGTGCTCTGGAGCCCATGACCCACAACTACTGAAGCCCAAGTGTACCCTAAAGCCCGTACTCTGCATCAAGAGAAGGCACCGAAATGAGAAGCCTGTACAAGCAGTAGAGCGTAGCCCCTGCTCTCTGCAACTAGAGAAAGCCCAAGCGCAGCCACAAAGACCCAGTGCAACCAAAAATAAATGAATAAATAAAATTATAAAAAAATACCCAACTCTGCTCAAGTCCTCCATTTACCCAAGCCCCCTGCAGGCACTGTCCCATTTTTCTGCTTCCCTTCAGCGAGAAGTGCTCTGGACTCAGAAGATGTCTCTACTTCATTTTCTCATCACCCATTTTCTCTTGAATCCACTCAAACCAGGCTTCTGCCTCACCTCTCTTCTGAAACTGCTCTTAGCATAATAACCAAATACATCTGATATCAGCCTCCACCCTGTCTGATTTTCCGCAACCTCTTAGCATCAGTCGGCAGCGCTAATGACTCTCCTCAAAAACTTCTTTGCTCCGTGCTTCCTGGCTTTGGTTTCACTTCCCTAGATACTCTTCCTAATCCCCTTTGTGGCCTCCAGTGGTCAGGAAGTCACGTCAGAGTCGTGACTTACATGTCATCTGTGTGTGGATGGTTCCAAATTTCTGTCTCTAGCCCTGACTTCTCCATGGAGTTTCATGTACCCAGCTTCCCATAAGACATCACCACTTGCCAGTCTAATAGGCATCCTTAAATCAACATAAAACACAATTTGTGTGCCTGTATTTCCTTTCCTTTCCCCATTCAGACCTTTCACATTCTTTCCCACTCAAGTAATGACTCTATTCCTTGATCAGGATAAAAATCTAAGTCACCCTTAATTCCTTATTTTTGCTTATCCTACTTTCAGTCCATCAACAAGTCCTGTTGAAGGCTTTGCCTCTAAAGTGTATCTCAGATTCATCTGAAATCTCTCCTTGGAACTGAAATAAAATCCAGAGTTTTGACATGGCTTACAGGGCTTTCTGTCTTCTAGCCCTTGCCTGCCTCTCGGACCTTCAGCCTGTCCTCAGTCTCCCCTATGCCAGGAGCTTCAGGCCCACTGGACTGTATTCCTTGAACATAGAAGAATTATTTCTGCCTCAGGGCCTTTGTACTTACTGTTTTTTCTGCTTGGAATTCTTTTTCCCAGATCTTCACATGACTGACTCCTTATCATTCAGGTCTCAACTAAATGTCATCTTCTTAGAGCAGATTTCCATCAGCACTTTGGAAATTTCCACAAGCTTCCCACTCAGAGCTTCATGTCTGTTAGTTAGGGAAGTGTTTGGCTGTGAATAAGAGTAAACCTAACATCGGCATAAACTGATAGATCCGTGTGTCATGTATTAAGACGTCCAGGGGAGTTATATCGGGGCTGTGCATGGCTCAGTGATGCCATCAAGGACTCAGGCTCTTTCTCACTGTCTACCCTGCCAGCCTTAACATTGTAACTTTCTTGTGTGTTAGCTGCTCAGTCGTGTCTGACTCTGGGATCCCACAGACTGAAGCCTACCAGGCTTCTCTATCCATGGGATTCTCCAGGCAAGAATACAGGAGTGGGTTGCTATTCCCTTCTGCAGGGGATCTTCCCAACCCAGGATCGAACCTAGGCCTCCTGCACTGTAGGCAGATTCTTTACCATCTGAGCCACCAGAGAAGCTCACCAGTCACTTTCTCACTTGTGGTATTTACTTTAAGGTTGCAAGCCAGCTGCTGCACCTCGGGGATTATGTCTGTGTCCCGAACAAAGAGAAAATAAAGTTCAAAGGACCAAAATCTTCTCTTATGTGGCTCTGCATTTTGCGGGGGCAGGGAAACCCTCCTCAGGATATTCTGCTTGAAGTCACAGACTAGAGTCTTGCCCCTCCCCCCAGCAGTAAAGGATGTTGGAGACACAAGCATTTAATCTTTCCACCATATACACTAGACAGTGCAAAGGAGGAGGGTGCTGAGAATAATCTGAGGCAGCCAATCCTGGTCACCTTTTATATCATGTAGCTCTGCTTACTTTTTTCATAGAATTTATGATTATCTGAAATTAATTACCTTGTTATTTACCAGTTTCTTACTTATGGTTTGCTTTTATTTATGGTAAGCTACACTATCCTTGGTGGCTCAGACAGTAAGGAATCTGCCTACAGTGCAGGAGACTCGTGTCTGATCCCTTGGTCAGAAAGATCCCCTGGAGGAGAGCATGGCAACCTGCTCCAGTATTCTTGCCTGGAGAATCCCATGGACAGAGGAGCCTGGTGGGTTACAGTCCACAGGGTCTCAGAGTCGGACGTAAATGAGTGACTAATCCACGCAAGAATAGTGAGCTTAACTCTTTTGTTTCTGACTTTGACTAGAACAATCTCTAACACATAGTAGGCATTCAAGAACTCTGCTGATCATTAACAAACAAGCAAAAATAAATAGGGAAAATGTGCCTCCATGGTATAAATGGATCTCTGTTACGCATGAGACACAAATCGCTAGATAAATCAGTTTAACTGAGAGTATCCTAGGCAGATGGACGGGTGGGTCATCAGGACACTGCTGAGTGCTGTCCTCATCTGAGGAGTAACAGTGGGTCTGTTCACTGCGGTTGTATTGATAGGATGGATGGTGTCTTCTGGTTGGTCCACACTCTCTGTCAAAGTTGCCCTTCCTCAACTGGCAGAACGTCCATGGGTTAGAGAGAAGCTTAATGGCCTCCCACAGTCTCCAGGCACTGGCCATGTTCATCTGGATTCACGGAGCTTCACACAAGCTCTAGAATATTATGTAAACTGTGTCTGGCGTATAGCAGGCTGGGTTAGGCTTGTGCTAAGTTTCTACATCAGCCCAAGCTTCTGTTTGAAAGAAAGGATTTAGCGGTTCAGGTTCAAGGTGCAATGTGGTCACTGCTGGGATCTAGATGTGACTGGTGATGGCTGATCCATGAACAGAGTGGTTGGTCCATTTTGCAGGGGGCACTGAAGGGCCTTTTGGGGCTTGCTCACCCTAAGAAAGAGGTAGGCTACTAAGTTGAACTCAGTACCAACATCTCAATGATTCTCAAAAAGAAGAGACTCTGAATACTGCCTCTTGACTTAAGGAGCTGTAAATAAATAAGGGAAGATATATTTTCACTACAAACCCAGGTACAAAGTGCGAAGTCACACTGCCTCTGCGCCTGGGAAACAGGTGACACACAGGAAGGAAAGGCTGTTCCTCCCCCTTCTTCACCGCTCACATCTACAACTTTGAGGCATGGAAGGCATCAAAGAACACAGAACCACTTCGGCTTGTTGGGGCCCCCAGTGTGTTAGCCGCATTCCAGCAACTTCTTCCTGATCACGTTGAGGACATCACCAGAAACTCTCTGACATAAGCCGGAGAGACCTGCTGGGGATGGAGCTGCTACCACAGGTGGCAGGAGGAAGGTGTCTGTGGCATAATTCACAATGAACTCATTTTAAACGTCGGCGCCAACCCCCATTTCAGCCTGATGAAGCCCAGGGAAAATGGGCTACACACATTGACTAAATGAACGAGTATTTACTGCGTAGATGCTGAGAAAGAAAGAGACAGTCCCTACTTTCATAGAGTTAAATACAGTATACATGGAGAGAGAGAGAGAGAGAAAATAGACTGAAACCACAGAATTGATGAGAGGGCGAACACTGGATACGGGCTTCCCAGGTGACGCTAGTGGTAAAGAACCTGCTTGCCAATGCAGGAGATTTAAGGGATGCAAGTTCCATCCCTGGGCTGGGAAGATCTCCCGAAGAAGGAAATGACAACCCACTCCAGTATTCTTGTTTGGAGAATCCCATGGACAGAGGAGCCTGGCAGGTTACAGTCCATAGGGTCGCACAGAGTCGGACACAACTGAAGAGACTTAGCATGCACAAAAATTGGATAGAAAAAAGAAAAATTAAACAGCAGGTATGTAGGAAATCTCTGTACTTTCTGCCCAATTTTGCTATGAATCTAAAAGGAGTTCTAAAAATGAAACATTTTTTAAAGTAAAATCAGAAAAATTAATTGAGGATATTGAAGAAGACTCAGAAGTTTGAGGAAAGTGGCTCTTAGGAAGAGGATTCCAACAGTTCTCCATCTCCGTCTGTGCAGCTTCAAATCATAGCCAGCACTGCCAGGAGCCAACCGCCCCTTCTTCTTCCCGTCCCCAACCCCCTACCCCCAACTCAGTCCAGTCCTTTCTGCCCCTCCTTGTGTACCTAGAGTTCCACTGTCTTCATCACACAAGTGATAGCCTGGCAAAGGTGACTTAGCGCATTGTCCCTGTGGCTGGACTGTGTCTGCAGCCCAGGCTCTGCATGGCATCACCTATCAGTGAGCCCACTGCAGGGACTTGAGAACCATCCACTGACTGCCTGACAGTGAATGAATGAAGCGGAGTCACATTACAACAGGTGAGGTTTAGGTCGGACAGACATGCTTCTTGTCAGGTTCCTGAGAAGCTAAGACAGCTGTGAGGGGGTGGCTGTGGTTCACACCAGAGTCAGGCTCAGCTGAGGGTGGGGGTGGGGGGAAGGATTAACCCCTTGGCTGCAGCAAAGTTCCCAGGAACGAGTCTGTTTCTGCTATCACACATGCCACAGGGGCAATGTCAGTCCAGCTCACTGGCCATGCAGGGCCTTTGCAAATATACCAAGTTTTAGAATCTTAAAAATGGAGATGCCGCCATGCACAGGACTCCCATGAACCTTAAAACCAAATGCTAAAATCATTCTACCATTTGCTACCTTGACCAGATAAAGGAAAACTTATGTCTGTGTGTGTGTGTGTGTGTGTGTGTATGTGTGCGTGCGCGTGCGATCAGTTTGTTAAATTCTGCAAAAATGCTCAGAGTTTTTGTGAAAGACACATTTACTCAGGCTACTCTCATCTTGTGTGCTCAGTTGCTCAGTCATGTCTGACTCTTTGTGACCCCAGGGACTGACTATAGCCCTCAAGGCTCCTCTATCCATGGGATTTCCCAGGCAAGAATACTGGAGTGGGTTGCCACTTCCTTCTCCAGGGGATCTTCCCAACCCAGAGATCACATGGTGTCTCTTGCATTAGCAGGTGGATTCTTTACCACTGAGCAACCAGGGAAACCACATCTTAAAAAACAGCATTTGTCTTTTTTTTTTTTTTTCAGCATTTGTCTTAAAGTCACCTTTTCATGACAGGTGCTGTCCTAACTAGGTGTGCAAAGATTAGAAGGTAGATTTGGGGAATATGACTCACCAAGAATGAGGAAGGAAATACACTATTTGGCAATACAGAGAAAGCAGGGTTGAAAACAGCAAAGTGGAAAAGGGAGGACTGAACAGTAATCAGAGCACACCTTGCTCATTGTTTGTCTGCTTTGACCAGGATCCTTGACAGAAATGTGTTTGCCATTAAGACTCAGTCTGGGACTTCCCTGGTGGTGCAGTGAATAAGAATCTGCCTGTCAATGCAGGCAACACAGGTTTGATCACTGGTCTGGGAAGATTCCACATGCAACTGAGCCCCCTGTACCACAACTATTGAGCCTGAGTGCCCTAGAACCATGCCCTGCAACAAAGAGTAGCCCTTGCTTGCCACAGCTAGAGAAAAAAACCTGAGCAAAAGCAAAAAAACCCCAGTGCATCCCCAAAATAAATAAATAAATAAATAAGCCAAAGGAAAAAAAGACCTGGTCTACAATGAAGGAAGGACTGATGCTGAACCTTCTGATGTGAAGAGCTGATTCATTGGAAAAGACCCTGAGGCTGGGAAAGATTAAAGGCAAAAAGAGAGGTGCAATGGAGGATGAGATGGTTGGACGGCATCACTGACTCGATGGACATGAATTTAAGCAAACTCCGGGAGATAGTGACAGATAGGAAAGCCTGGCATGCTGCAGTCCATGGGATCATGGAGTTGGACACAAGTTAGCAACTGAGCAACAGTAATAACGGTGATACATTACCTACCTGCCAACTCATCTGCAACAAAAGGATCTGAAAGTACATACGTGTGTGAGTGTGTAACGGAATCACTGTGCTGTCCACCTGAAATTAACGTGACACTGTAAATCAACTGTACTTCCATTAAAAAGTTTTTTAATGTTAAAAAAAGTTTCACAATAGTTACCTTTACTATGTACAATGCACTCTGATATTTTCTATTATACTCTGAAGTATAGAGTACTACTTCTTTTTCAAAAATGCTAGTCATACCCATGAAACTGAGTAGACTGTGGCCATCTGTTTTGAAATCCCTGCCCCGCAACTTTAGACGGAGTGAGCTCTGTGCTGCTCTCAGTGAACCACCCTCCTTTCTGTGAGGTGAGTCACCATCAGGGCCCAGCGTCTTCCCAGTAAGAAAGCTAGGTGAACCATCCTCATGCTGCTCCTGGCAGGTTTAGCCCGTTCACCCTGGACCCCAAAGCGCCTGGACTGAAGGGTCAGAGGATGGGGGCTACCTCCTGCCTGCCTCCCAACCTCAGCGAGTCTCTGGCTTCTCATCCTACAAAATGGACATTCCCCAAAAGCTCATGGATTCAGACTGTCACAGGATGAAATTTATTTATTTATTTTAGGATGAAATTTATTATCCTTTGGTTCAAAGTTATGACAAATTCTTGTCTGAGAAATGTAAAGCCAATCAAGTGATGTTCTTGAGACCCACCCAGAAAACGTCAGTATCTTTCCATTGTACTTGAAAATGTTAAACAAGCTCAGGGCTCTGGAAGACTAAAGTTCACCCACCCCAACTCTAAGTTCCCTTTTCTCAGATAATTTGAATCCAAGGAATGTTACCTGAGTCATTTCCTTGCTTATTTAGAGAGGCAATGCTTGGCATTAGACCAGAAACAAAAATCAGACAAAAATGACTGGACAACGGAGAAAGGATCTCTTTGGGGTTTCTCTGAAGTCACAGTAGGGAGGAGACATTGCACCTCCACGTCTGAGGTCTGAGTCCTGCTAATCGGGAAAATATCTGATTGTCAGTATGTTATTAGACGGTGCTGTGTGTGTGTCAGGCATGTTTTAGCAACTAAACAACAACAACAATGCTGAGAAAAGAAGTGAATATTCTAGTGTTAGTGTTATTAAGTAAGAGATGACCTTAAGATCCCTGAGTAAGGAGACAGGAGGTCTGGATCCTTTGCTGGTGCCGAAGCTTAAACCAGAGGAGCAGGACTCATGTCCCCTTAGCTCTGGGAGGTGGACAGGCACCAGATGTTTCTAGTACCTACGATGGGTCATAGGGGTATATTGGGGGTTGTTTGTATCACCTGGCATATTGGGGGTTGTTTGAAAGTAGTTGTGGGGCAAATGACGAGGGACTTACTGGAGTGCCCCTTTCCCAGGAGGCCAATGCCTTGAAGTTTTCCCTTTATATAGTTCAAGGGCAGCTGACAAGAGTCAGAAAGCCCACCGTGCCCTCCTGTACTGTGGTCCTTCTCAGACACGACGCCAGCCCCTCAGAAGCCAGCTTTGTGCACACACTGCTGGGCCATGTGAGAGTTGTTGGGGGCGGTGGCTGGTGGGATCTGTGTCCAGGCTGCCCTGGAGACCTCCCACTTAGAAGCACAGAGGACAGGCTACAGAAAGAGTCAGCCCTCTGATGGCACAGGACTAAGCAAAGACACCCCCTTGGGGAAGGAAAGACAGGCTCAGTGCACCTGGGTTATGAGAGGGATGAGGTCTGGAGAAATCCCAAAGAGGTCTGTTCTGTGTTGTATAGTCATTGGGCTGATTTTTAAATTTTTGTTTATTTTTTTTTAAGAAGTTTCTTTGGTGATGTCACACAGCATGTGGCATCTTAGTTCCCCAACCAGGGATTGAACCTGTGCCCCTTGCATTGGAAGTATGGAGTCTTAACCACTGGACCACCAGGGAAGTCCCTTTGTGGCTGATTTTTGTTTCTGATCTGTGGTGTGTTTAGGCACCCATTTATTCTATTACTTTAAAGATGTAACAGCTCCTGGAATTTGTTTTATAGCATTTTTATTCCTGAAGCTTTTTTGTTTTTTGGTGTTTTTTTTTCCCCCTCTAAAATGCTGGCTATGCTTTCAGAAAATTAGACTTAATTTAAAACCTTACTACGTTTAGCTCTATATTAGAAAAGACATGATATTAGCAACCCATGTAGGAGACTGGCTGAGATTTAATTAATATTTGTACGTGTAAGATGCTGTGTATAATAATATAATATTTATAATAATATGTAACAATACTTGTATGTGTAAGCAACTGCCTAGAGTATAACCTCCTAGAGGGTCAGGGCCATGCCTACTGCCTGTGACCTTAGACTTAGCTGCTGCTGCTGCTGTTGCTTAGTCGCTTCAGTCGTGTCCGACTCTGTGCCACCCCATGGATGGCAGCCCACCAGGCTCCCCGTCCCTGGGATTCTCTAGGCAAGAACACTGGAGTGGGTTTCCATTTCCTTTTCCAATGCATGAAAGTGAAAAGTCAAAGTGAAGTCGCTCAGTCGTGTCTGACTCTTCGCGACTCCATGGTCTGCAGCCTACCAAGCTCCTCCGTCCATGGGATTTTCCAGGCAAGAGTACTGGAGTGGGGTGCCATTGCCTTCTCCAAAACCACACTCAATACACAGATGTGAATAGTGAATAAAAGGGCAGATCTTGATCACGGGGTAGAGTCACTGTGAATCAGAAAAGGCTCATTTGTTGCTGAATATTATGTAATTACAAGGAAGCTAAAATGAAACAGTTGTGATTATAAGGGGAAAGTCAACCTTATAGCATCAGTGGGAGAACACAGTAAGTCAGTGTTCCTATTTCTGCAGATTTAAGAAATCAGTAGCAAGGTGTAAGGCTTATAAGAGTTTCAGCAATATATTCGCTTTATAGAGTATTTCAGTGCCAAGCTGTTAATCGTAAAGTTACAGTGAAGTTGCCCCATGGCTATGGAGTGCTATTCTTTTTATTTAGTTATTTAATTTTTGGCCCCGCTCAGGCTTTCTCCAGTTGCAGGGAGCGGGCGATGCTAGTTGCGGTGTGTGGGCTTCTCATTGCAGTGGGTTCTCTTGTTACAGAGCACAGTCTCTAGGCGAGGGCTCAGTAGTTGTGGCCCCTGGCTCTAATTGCTCTGTGGCAGGTGGGGTCTTCCTAGGCCAGGGATCAAACCCATGTTCCCTGCTTTGGCAGGCAGAGTCTTAACCACTGGACCACCAGAGAAACCCCATCTGGCCATGCCTCAAAGTTTCACGAGTAGGTGGGTATTTCTACTACATTTAACAGATGAGAAAGTAATATTGGAAGTGTTTAGAATTCAAGATTATTACTTGACACTTTCGGGGAGTTTTCAAAACATTTTCTCTTGCTCGATCTCATTTAATCATAGTTAACATTCCTACATGGAGAAGGCAATGGCACCCCACTCCAGGACTCTTGCCTGGAAAATTCTATGGATGGAGGAGCCTGGTGGGCTGCGGTCCATGGGGTCACGAAGAGTCAGACACGACTGAGCGACTTCACTTTCACTTTTCACTTTCATGCATTGGAGAAGGCAATGGCAACCCACTGCAGTGTTCTTGCCTGGAGAATCCCAGGGATGGGGGAGCCTGGTGGGCTGCCGTCTGTGGGGTCGCACAGAGTCGGACGTGACTGAAGTGACTTAGCAGCAGCAGCAGCATTCCTACAAGATGATGATATTATTACTAGTTCTGTTGAGTAGAAAAGGGTTGGGAGAAGCTAGTAGCTCAGTATGGCCCTGTGTCTGTCCTCAGGTAGTGTGCTGGGCCATACAACATCAATATATGTTATTATTTTTATTTTTGCCTTTTATAACACACCAGTGAGCCTGTGGTAGACTGACTTCATGTTTATCCCTTCAGTAGATTGTGAGCTGCTGGAGTATAAACATATTCATCAATATATATTTGATTCACTTAACAAATATTTTTGAGCACCAGTATATACCATACTCTTGGGTAAAGAGAGCAGGACAAACTCATTGTCTTCCCTTTTGGAGGTCTAGAATGTTTCCAGCAGAGATCAGCATTTGCAGAGTCGAACTGAAATTAGAACTGATGGAAATAACCACATTTCCTGGCGATGGCCCTGGTGTATCTGAGTAAAGTTAGACCATAAAGGCTGTGTAGGTCCAAGACCGGTGAGAATCCTAACTTGGGCTGAGGATTCGTTATCTGGGGTCACTGGCAAGGCAGCAGACAAGCCGTGGAAAGGATATATCGCAGATAAGGATGTGAGTGGAGTGACAAGACCACAGGCAGGTAGTCTTGACCACCCAGTCAATGGAAGACCCACAGGTTAGAGAAAACCAGAACAGAAGGCTGCTTCCAGATGTTTTACAGGATGGGCTGAAGCATGGTGGCACACACTCTGGATCTGCGCTGTGACATGGCAAGGAAATTCTTGCTGTGCCTACCATGGACTCATCCTTCCACATTTCTTTTTCTTACTTTGTTTTCAGGCCTATTCCAATGAACCAAAGGATTTTGGAAATAACAGTAACCCAGGCGAGACTTTCCCTAGTGGCTCAGATGGTAAAGCGTCTGTCTGCAATGCAGGAAACCCAGGTTCGATCCCTGGGTTGGGAAGATCCCCTGGAGAAGGAAATGGCAGCCCACTCCAGTATTCTTGCCTGGAAAATCCCATGGATTGCGGAGCCTGGTAGGCTACCATCCATGGGGTCGCAAAGAGTCGGACACGACTGAGCGACTTCACTTAGGCGAGACTTTCATGGTGTCCTGAATGAGATCATTATTGGTAATGGGGATGGAGAGAGGTGTGTGAGTTTTGAAATATTTAGGAAGAACAGACTGGACTTGATGATTGTTTGGATCTGCAAAATATATCAGTAGGATGATGATTTCCATTGCATATAATTGACATCTTTCCTCTTTCTAATTCTACAAATATTTACTGAACTTACATTATTTGTTTGGCATTGAGCTGGGCACCAGGAATAGATAGCAGAAAGCAGTCTTATGTAAGTTTGGGGGAAAAGGACAGGAAATTTTTCAGCCCAAGCCTGACAATCACAAAGTGAAAGTGAAAGTGTCAGTTGCTCAGTTGTGTCTGACTCTTTGTGACCCCATGGACTATAGCCCACTAGGCTCCCCTGTACTTGGAATTTTCCAGGCAAGAATACTGGAGTGGGTAGCCATTCCCTTCTCCAGGGGATCTTCCAGACCCAGAGATTGAACCCAGGTCTCCTGCATTACAGGCAGATTCTTTACCATGTGAGCCACCAGGGAAGCCCCTTGAAAATCACAAAGAACACTGGTAAAAACAAAGGAAATGTATTTTCTCAAATAATAGAAGACTGAAGCTTAGGATTCACTTTAGGGTTTGTGAATTCAATAGCCCAGCATTCTTTGTCTTTCCACCTTGCCATCCACAGCACTGGCTTCATCCTGAGGCTGGTTTCCCATCACATCAAGAGATGACTATCCCTAGGGATATGTTTTTGTTCACATGGGATGAAGGTGGGGTGGGGGTGGGGTTATTGGCTTCTCTTCCCGAGAAGTTCAAAACAAGCCTCTTCTCAGGCTTCTTTGGCCTAGATTGCCTCAGACTTGCCCTCCCTGAACCCATCAGTCCCTAGCCTGGGACATGAGATTACTGCTGTGGACTTAGCATCATAAGGGGATTGGGGGAGGGGGCAGGTGGAACAGATGTTGGGAAGCCAATTGCAATGTCCACTAGCGTAGGTAACTAGGTCATGATGGTGCCCTTTACTGGTTTAGAAATTTGGGAAGGAGAATTGGTCTGGGGAGAAGAGAAGCTTATTTTTGAACTTGCATCCTGATGTTTCCATTTAGTAAGAGTCCAGAGGATACTGAGGTCACTGGGGTAGAAGAGGATGAACCCCAGAAGCTAACACTCTTCTAGGAGTTTCTTCCGTTGCCAACCCAGATGCTATCCTAGCTGTGTTAAGGATGGCTCTGCCACACTGTGGCAAAACCACGTGTGAACATTTTGCTACTTCCAAGGGAGTCCTCAGTTAATTTCTCCTTATTAAGTCACCTCAGCATCATGCTTCAAGCTCAGATGAGACTGTGTATGAGTGAGGTTTGTGACATTTGTTGTCACTTGGTAATTTTAGGTTTGCTGATGTAACCGTTTTTTAAAAATATTGATATTTATTTTTGGCTGCATCAGGTCTTCATTGTGGTATGCCAGCTTTTCTCTAGTTTGGGGATGTGGGCTTAGTTGTAGTATGTAGGATCTTAGTTCCCTGACCAGGAATCGAAACTGAGTTTCGTGCATTGGAAGGCAGATTCTTAACCATAGGACCACCAGGAAGTCCCAGTGGATGCAAGCTTGAATGGGCTTTTTCACTTCCCTAAAGCTACTTTTGCAGTCATTCTGATGCCATGAGGAGATGGGAGTGTACGAAGACATATTGCTCCAAATGCAAGGTCTAGCCTGTGTTGTGTATGGAATTCACAAGTAACAAGTAAGGAGATCTCGGGATGCAGTATACTGTAGGGATTAGGAATGTAGGTGGTAAACTCAGATTACCTGGCTTCAAGTCTCAGCTCTACTACTACAAGTTGTGTGACCTCAAGCCAAGCTTACTCTGTGCCTCAGTGTTTTCATCTGCAAAGTGGGTTTGATTCTGATGATAGTACTAGAATTTGTCTCACAGACTGGTTCAGTTCAGTTCAGTCAGTCACTCAGTTGTGTCTGACTCTGCAACCCCATGAATCCCAGCACGCCAGGCCTCCCTGTCCATCACCATCTCCCAGAGTTCACTCAGACTCATGTCCATCGAGTCCATGATGCCATCCAGCCATCTCATCCTCTGTCGTCCCCTTCTCCTCCTGCCCCTAATCCTTCCCAGCATCAGAGTTTTTCCAATGAGTCAACTCTTCACAGGAGGTTGCCAAAGTACTGGATTTCAACTTTAGCATCATTCCTTCCAAAGAACACCCAGGACTGATCTCCTTCAGAATGGACTGGTTGGATCTCCTTGCAGTCCAAGGGACTCTCAAGAGTCTTCTCCAACACCACAGTTCAAAAGCATCAATTCTTCGGCGCTCAGCTTTCTTCACAGTCCAACTCTCACATCCATACATGACCACTGGAAAAACCATAGCCTTGACTAGATGGACCTTTATTGGAAAAGTAATGTCTCTGTTTCTGAATATGCTATCTAGGTTGGTCATAACTTTTCCTCCAAGGAGTAAGTGTCTTTTAATTTCATGGCTGCGGTCACCATCTGCAGTGATTTTGGAGCCCCCCAAAATAAAGTCTGACACTGTTTCCACTGTTTCCCCATCTACTTCCCATGAAGTGATGGGACCAGATGCCATGATCTTCATTTTCTGAATGTTGAGCTTTAAGCCAACTTTTTCACTTTCCACTTTCACTTTCATCAAGAGGCTTTTTAGTTCCTCTTCACTTTCTGCCATAAGGGTAGTGTCATCTGCATATCTGAGGTTAGGAAAACAACAGAATGGGAAAGACTAGAGATCTCTTTAAGAAAATTAGAGACACCAAGGGAACATTTCATGCAAAGATGAGCTCGATAAAGGACAGAAATGGTATGGACCTAACAGAAGTAGAAGATATTAAGAAGAGGTGGCAAGAATACACAGAAGAACTGTACAAAAAAGATCTTCACAACCAAGATAATCATGATGGTGTGATCATTCACCTAGAGCCAGACATCTTGGAATGTGAAGTCAAGTGGGCCTTACTTAGAAAGCATCACTACGAACAAAGCTAGTGGAGGTGATGGAATTCCAGTGGAGCTGTTTCAAATCCTGAAAGATGATGCTGTGAAAGTGCTGCACTCAATGTCAGCAAATTTGGAAAACTCAGCAATGGCCACTGGACTGGAAAAGGTCAGTTCTCAAAATTCTCCAAGCCAGGCTTCAGCAATACGTGAACCGTGAACTCTCAGAAACAAAGCTAGTGGAGGTGATGGAATTCCAGTGGAGCTGTTTCAAATCCTGAAAGATGATGCTGTGAAAGTGCTGCACTCAATGTCAGCAAATTTGGAAAACTCAGCAATGGCCACTGGACTGGAAAAGGTCAGTTCTCAAAATTCTCCAAGCCAGGCTTCAGCAATACGTGAACCGTGAACTCTCAGATGTTCAAGTTGGTTTTAGAAAAGGCAGAGGAACCAGAGATCAAATTGCCAACATCCACTGGATCATTAAAAAAGCAAGAGAGTTCCAGAAAAATATTTATTTCTGTTTTATTGACTATGCCAAAGCCTTTGACTGTGTGGATCACAGACTGGTCAGCCAGTTCATTGCACATGAAATGCTTACTAAAGTACCCGGCATACAGGAGGCATTGTTTACCTGCATGTGTGTGTTAGTCGCTCAGTCGTGTCTGACTCTTTGCCACCCATGGGCTGTAGTCCACCAGACTCCTCTGTCCATGGGATTCTCCAGGCAAGAATATTGGAGTGGGTTGCCATTCCCTTCTCCAGGGGATCTTCCAGACCCAGGGATTGAACCTGGCTTTCCTGCATTGCAGGCAGATTCTTTACCATCTGAGGCACCAGGAAAGCTGTTTTACTTGCTTGGTGGTTGATTATTTTCTAAAAAGAAATTATTTTAAAAATTGTATAACTTTTTTCCGTTGGTCAACATATTCTAAACCAAATTGTACACCCAGGTTTTGATTAGAGTGTTTGTCTGTGACACAGCCTGTGCAACCTGAGATGAAATCAAAAGCCCATCCCAGCTGACCTTCGGGCAGGTCAACACCAAGCTGTGGTCCCAGGGGCTTCTCAGGACTTGGCTGTGTCTCAGCCACAGGTGGTCTATTACCGTATTTAACCAATTACATCCTATTAAAGGGAAGGCCTTAATTTGCCTTTCAAGCACTTATAATCAGCTAAACTGTTTGACATCACTTCCTGAGGCTAAGATCTCCTGCTTCCTCTTTCCCACAGAAGAGCAGCAGAAAGAAACAGATATTCATATGAAGGAGTTTTCAAAGTCTTTCTAAGTTTTTACTGGAAGATGATTTCGCCTTCCCTTTGGCTTTTGATGCATTTATAAATCACTTATGTAACAACCTGCTGCAGCTTTGAATTAAATGCAAATCATGAGTCAAATGACTGGAAGAACTTTTTGTAAAAAAATTTATATAGGTTAATTTTTCCATTATAAGTAATATATGCTTAATATGGAAATTTGGAAAATGTAGAAAAGTACATGGGAAAAGAATCACCTATGAGCCCAACCAGAAATATCTACTATAATATATGAATATATTTTCTTCCAAGTTTTCATCCTGTATATAGATTGTGTTTAATATAGTTGCGATCAAAGTATCAACATGAATATAGTTGTGTCTTGAATTATATTTCTCTTTACTTTAAAATTTTTCTCCACATTGCTATAAATTCTAAACATTTATAACAATTGTATGTTATTTTACTACATTTATTTTTCTATTATTGAACATTGCGTTTAAAAATTAAATTTATTATCTTCAATTGTCCCCCCTCCCCCACATTTGGTTTGATATTTGGAGTTGATTTGAGGCAGTGGAATATGTAGATCAAAGGGCCTAAACATTTTTCAGGTTCTTGATTCATATTGTCTGTTCTGAAATGTCTGTCCTAACTAACCCTCACATCAATAATAGGTGAGAGCATCTTAGCCAAAGGTCAGATTTCATCCTTGTATTGTCCAGAGGGTAATGGTAGGGTTCTTACCTCCTCTCCAAAGACTGCTCCAAAAGCCACTGCCTTTTTAAATTAGAGTGATAAAATTTACCATCTTAACCATTTTTAAATGCACTGCTCAGCAGTGGTAAATATATTCACATTGTTGTCAAATGGATCTCCAGTCTTTTTTTCAAACCTGAAACTGTGTAACCATTAAGAGGTAAGTCTCTCTTTTTTCCTTGCCTCATCCTCTGGCAACTGCCATCCACTTTCTAAGCTTCTGAAGGAGAAACAGTGATGTGTGGGGTGATGTGTCAGGGCAGGCCCGGGAGTTTAGGCTGGATTCTGATGCTTTCAGAACAGCCATCTGTGCGGCCAGACCTGCTCAGCCTCGCAGATTCCTGCTGCTGGAAGGGCAGCTGCCAGCACGAGTCCAGGCCTGCTCTGGCCAGCCCCTCTCCAGGCTGTGTGATCTCTTCAGGGCCCAAACATTTGCCCTGGGAGAGAAGAAGGGTGAGAGGGGGTTTCCCAGGACCCTGTCCCTCCGCTGAGAGGTTGGGAGGATGAACTCACGCTTACAGGTAGAGGGTGCGAGCAGCTTATGAGATAAAGCTCTTACAGGTCATTAGGATGAGCCTAGAGCCTATTGTACAGAGTGAAGTAAGTCTCAAAGAAAAGCAAATATCGTATATTAATGCATATATATGAAATTTAGAAAGGTGGTACTGATGAACCTATTTGCAGGGCAGCAATGGAGACGTAGACAAAAAACAAACTTTTGACATGGGCTGGGGGAGGAAAAAGAGGACGCGGCCTGAGGGATGCATGGAGAGCGTAACATGGAAACAGTTACACTACCATACGTAGAATAGATAACCAATGGAAATTTGCTATGTGACTTAAGGAACTCAAACCAGGACTCTGTGACAACCTTAGAGGGGTAGGGAGGGGTGGAAGATAGGAGGAAGCTTCAAGAGGGAGGGGACATATGTATACCTATGATGATTCATGTTGATGTATGGCAGAAACGAACATGATATTATAAAGCAATTATCCTTCAATTAAAAATAAATAAACTTATTTGCAAAAAGGTCATTAAGTAGAAGAGGAGGCTGGGGCAGGGTGGGGAAGAGGTGGGATAGCACAGAGAGAGCACTGGATCACCCCCAGGGTCTGGTTGCTTAGCCTCCTCTGCCACTGACCTTGGGTGATTCCATTCCTTGTGTGTAAGATTCAGTTTCTCACCCTAAAGCAGAGGGTTGTGGGAGTTATTGATGCTGCTCCCCAAACACTCCTGAGCTCTCTCCTCTCCAGGCATATGGAAGGATTGTGTACCCCTTGTCCCCTCATTCTTTTCAGTTAAGCATGGCCCTGACTTGCTTTGGCCAGTGGAACATGAGCAGAAGTGCTGGGCCATCTCAGGTGGAGGCTTTTTTCCCCCCTGTTTTTAAATATTTAGTTAGTTAGTTAGTTGCAGCATGTGTAATCTTTTAGTTGTGGCATACAGGATCTAGTTCCCCAACCAGGGATGGAACCTGGGCCCCCTGCATTGAGAGCACAGAGTGTTAGCCACTGCACCACCAGAGAAGTTCTGGATTTGATTCCTTTAGAGATCTCATTTAAGCGGGATCATTCAGTCCTCCCGAGTCCCTTTTGGAGCAGCACATGGAGAAATTATTTGCAGAGGAGCAGTCACTCAGAGTGTGACCTTCCTGTCCCTTATTGCTACCTCCACTACTTGGATGCCCCACAGTCACTGACTACATGGCCCCAACTCAACTCATCATATCATTCCATTTCAAGCCTCTTCTTTGTCCTCCAAGTTGCCTGTCCCAGTGAATCCCACCATCACTCTTCCAGGTGAAGACAGAAGCCTGGAGTTATCCCAGACTCTTTCTAGCTGTTTACTGCTGCTACTAAGCTGCTGCTGCTGCTGCTAAGTCCCTAAGTATTAATAAGCTTGGTCCCCATGTTCTTTCAGTTTCACTTCCAAATAGCTCTTGAATCTGGACCATTTCCCCATCTGGTTCTTCATTGCAGTCTCTTATTTAGCTCTCAGCCTCCAACCTGAGCCCCTTCAAGCCATTCTCCAAGCAACTACCTGAGTTATCTTTCTGAATGACAAATGTGATGATCTTCATCCTTTCCTTAAATCTTTTGCATTTAGGATCAAGTCCGAATGCCTCAACAAGACTTTTTATGATCCTGCCCCTCCATCTCTGTGCTATAGTTGTGGGATGCAGGACACCGGTTTGCAAAGCACCTCATACTCCATCAAGATCTGTAGGCCTTTTGAACCTCCTGTTACCAGAATGTTTCCAGAATGCCCTTTTCTCCCTTCCTCCCTTGACCACTTGTTATTTGTCTTTGAAATGTCAGATGAATCATTCCTTCTCTAGGAAGTCTTCCCAATCCCCCTGCTGGGCTCTGGCTGCCCTCCTCCGGCCCTCAGTTCCCAATGCAGACCTCCACTTCTGAGTCACTCCTTAATTTTCGGTTTACATACTTATCTGTCTCCTCGACTAGATTTATAAGTGACTTAAAGACAGTTCTGGGTGTTTCGTATCTCTAGCTCGCGCCAAGTGCCTGGCAACAGGAGATGCTCGAAACATCCTTGCTGGATGAATGAAGTCATTCTTGATCTTCCTGCACGGCTCTGCTGCTTTCCAAGGCAAGGGCAGAACCTTCTTCTTCTTGCTACAGCATACATGGCTATGCAATGAGTCCTTATGAAAGCTAGCTTTCCTCTTATTTATAGGGAAGTATGGATAATCTGAACTGATGGAAAATCTTGTATCTTCCGGGTGGGAACTTCCATTGTGAGAATGGAAAGGTTACTAAATCTTAGAACCCAACAAAAAGCCAAAGAACAGAGAAAGTAAGTTAAAAAAAAAAATTTGGGCCCATGTATTTTATCAAGCTGGCTATTGTCCTCTGTTAGTGGTCTCTGACAAATGCCTGAGCCCCTTCTAAAAGTTTGGCATCCAAGCGCATGAAACTCAAAGGCTTCACGAGGCACTGACTCACTGCATTTCCCTCTTCTCCTCCCCTCTCCCATTATATATAGGGATGCAAGTGCTTGCCTTATTCCGAGTGTGGAAACACATTTTGTTTTGTTTGAATGAAATACCTCTCCTCAATGATCCCATTCTCGAAAAGACTCACTGAACAAAATTGTGGAAGGGATTCTGTAAAGCATTTCTAAACAAGTTAAAACTTTAATGAGAATTTCTCTTTTAATCCTGCTTCTTCCACTCTTCCCGCCCTTTCAGCCTCCCCGCGCCTTTGGTTGCCATTGCCACTCAGTGGCATTTACCCCACACTCTACATTTCTTCCCCTTCCCTTCCCACTCCCACCCTCCCGAGAGGCAGAGACGGAGGTTCAGAGGAGAAAGAAGACCCGTGTAGCTTTCAGCCAGCCCGACTCCCCACAGGAAGTGATCTTGCTGCTTTTAGGGCGGCCACACGCCTCCCAGCCAGCCAGCAGCTCTAACTAATTAGCACACGTGATGGGAATTGGAAACAAAGTCGCCAACAATAGGAGCGTGGGAACCAGGGCTGCGC